>CP053157.1:10260349-10749224 GCA_014607495.2 Carposina sasakii | reverse complement strand
AATAGTATGAGAAAGGACCAAAGCTACTTATTCTAGAAATATATTTTTATCCCAGATAATTTCGACATTTTGTTTACTGCAGTCCTCGTGAATGGAATCGCGGGCGTCCACTACTTGAATGTTGTCACATAACTGAATCGTGTTTTTGGCTTGAATTCGCTACTGCTCCTAAGCTAACAACGGGGCGCTTGGAAATATTTAAAAAGTGTACCTATCGATTTTTTCATTTAAAAAATTATAGACTATTTTATTACGTTACTTTCTTAGTTGAAGAATATTTGTATTTGTTATTCTGCGATTTTAGTTTATTACAAATTGTATCTCGATTCAGATTTAATTCCATGTTTTCGTACAATACAGGTAGTTCATCGTCAAGGGGATCACGATTGTCAAACTTCATTACGATTACGGTTGTATTTATGGTAGTTCTGTAATTTACATACTTCGTCATTCATATTTCAAATATATACATTATACAGTTACGTCCATAATTCTGGAAAGAGGTTTTGAAGAAGTTTTCAAATTATAGACACACTTTGCTCAACGACACCCACGCACGGACAGGCATTAGCATTAAGTAAATTTTGTGCCAAGTGAAACTCCATAGGTTTAATGGCGCTATTAAACCTTTTATGCAACATTTCATAGAAATAAAAATAATTAAATAATAAAAAAATGTGTAGGTATCACTGCTACCCGTGTTTATTAAAATCCTACCGCAATGTACACAACCACTTTTTAGCAATTTATAATTTACTGTGTGTATTTTGTCGCGTGGTGCCGGCAGAGTAGAATTCGTACCACCCCACCATGTCTGCGATTAAGGGTTTCCGGGAGGTGGGCAGCAGCGCCTCCCGTGTTGACAACATAGTCCAAAATACAAACTGCGGTCACATACCCGCCTGTCCAGCGTTGTGACTATGGGCAAATACCCCCAATGGCAGTCTTGTGGCGTGCCCTGGGAGAGGCCTACGTCCAGCAGTGAACTGCAATAGGCTGATGATGATGATAGTTTTCAAAAATTCAATGTACATCTTTATTTCATAAAACCATTCGTTCCGTATTTTAGCATCCATTCTCATAAACTTTTAATATGAATTGGAGAGGATACTCGTATTTTACTAAAAACAGCAATTTGTGTCTGACCACAGACGGAACAAAGAAACAACTATTATGGTTCACAGAGTGTCAGTAATCTTTGGTTTCTCTAGAAGTCTAGAAGAGCGGAAGATGCGAAATTTGATTATCGCCTCGTTTTTTACTTCACTACCGGCATATACCTATACATTTGTCATTGATGACTCCTTCTAGGGACCCGTTGTTCTATAATAAAACATTCACCCATTTGTTATACCCATTTAAATTTTTTACAGCTTAGAGTCAATATCAACATCATCATCATCAGCCTATTGCAGTCCACTGCTGGACGTAGGCCTCCCCTACGGGCGCTACTGCCCACCTCCCGGAAACCCTAATTGCCTCGTATGATACCCACGGGCAGACATGGGGTGGTACGAATTTTACTCTGCCGGCACCACGTGGCATAATAATAAAATAAATCTCGTTTAAAATTATTATTGAGGTAGGATCTGTCTGCCAAGTTAAACATATGATGCCTAGATTTCAGCGGATTTACCCATGTACAATTGAGGTTAAACCAACAAGTTTCCAGCAATTTCAAAAGCAGGATACCTTTGAGCCGGTTAAATCTGAATTCTCTTTGAAAATTCGAAGCTTTTTCAATCTACAAATATCAGGTGCATTCGACATTATTCATCGTAAACATAATATTTGAATCATTTTTATGAATAAAATCCAGATTTTTTTGCCTCTGTATAGGGAAGTTTTACTTTTATTACCAGTAATTGTAATAAATAAAACTTACAGATAAATAGACAGTATCTACGACGAATAAAGAAGGAAAATGTCGCCACTGTAACGTTTTTAGTCATATACCGTACCTTCACTTTAATAATTACCCACATATGACGTGCTGAAAAGTTGTTCATTGAAATATAAACATATATACTGCAGGATCATAAAGGAAATCCTATATCCACGTTTAGCTTAGCGGGGCGAGATGTAAAAAACAGCTAGCTCATCGGCTGAGAGAACGCCTCCGAGTTCCTGATGTCTTCTAGTCAAGTCCCGCAGAATTTACAAATATACATGTCTACGGATAATGTAGAAGATAAAAAGGGCAACGATCTCCTCGTGTCTGCCAGTTAGATAATCGGTAAACGTAACTACAGTAGTCAGCTTCTCCGGGATCATGACTGTTATTTAAGCATCCATTTCTGAGTTTTGGAGCACGTTAGGGAATCACACTTGGAATTAAAATGAACTGAACTCATATTACCTACCATTCCATCTAAAGTATACAGTTTTTGTTATAAGAAGTAAAACATTTTTTATTATATGCTCAACTCTAGAAGAGGAGGTAATTTCAGAAACTATATGTACCTACTAAAACTACATAATAAATAATTTGATCCCAGATGCCTGCGACGAAATGTTATCTAGAATGTATTTCACCAAATAGTTCCTTTGATTGATAACGTTATGTGACTATCGGTGTTACTGCATACAAAAATTACATACAAAATTTTAAATAACGGATAGGAATTATTCTATGAAACGGATTGTAGTCACCGGCCCTCCTAGCATGACCACGCATCGTGGATATCGTATCGTACAATATCGTGACATGCTAAATGACGATAAATCGGTTTATCAATAATTTATCAACAATAGTGTTTAGCAGGTCATGCTAGTGTACCATATGCGGGTAGACTGTCACCATTGTCATCGTAAGAGAGCAATATCAAATACTCAATCTATCGTTTTTAGCGATGGTCGCCAAAAAGTGCAGCTATGTCCTATAAGCTGCGTAACAATATACAATATTTTTTTCTTACGTGGGTCGATAGCAAAAAACATTTCTGCTACTTACAATTTTACGAGTAGGTATTTCCTTCCACCCATGTTTGACTAGCATGGGTTCGAAAGCGCTCCGGGCTCGCTTGTTTGTACCGACTCACTTTACGACTTACATACGTAAGGATGCCAAATGGGGTAATGAAAAAGAGATTCAGGCGTGATACGAGGAATATGTAAAGGATTTTTTTATTTGTACCCCGCCAAGGTGATTAGATGGATCATGCGGCAGTTTTTATGGCCAACATTGCGATGTAGGGATTGAATATGGTATTGCAGAAGTTGTTTATGTATGTTTGTCGAGTCCTCTTAATAATGAAAGATCTAGAAATTTTGAATTCACCTGTAAATATTCTTAAAGTCAAAAGAATTCGGCCTAATAATTTAATACATTACCCGCTTTACTGAACAAAAAATTACAAACAGTGTTCTCTCGAAGCCGATACTTTGCCTTTTGATCTCAAACTTAATCGTATTATGAAAAATATTTTGATGTCATCCCAGCATTCAGATTAACGACATAAACTTCTCTGATGCCCAACTTTGCCAATATTGCCGACAATATGATGAACAATTTTAATAATTCGAGAACGCGCCGCGAATAAGCGCGTCTGCAATTTTTTCGCAGCTTTGTCGTCCGTTTGCGCCAAAATTGTTGAATGACTCGCTTTATTTTACAAAGGAATTTTTTGCGTAGCTCGTTGATTTTTGTGTTATAGAAATTGCAGAGTTTGAGATGTGTTTATTATTATCGTTAGAAATATAATATTGCGAAGTTAACAAATCTTAAATTATATTTATGAGTAAGATAGATAAAATATAATAAGATAGAAAGATAGAATTCACCCAAAAAATCTTAGAAGAGAGATTACATTTTTATTTTTTCACATACTTAGTATGGAAAAATCTTGAATCACTCACAAATCTAAAAAATAGACATGTGATTTTGATTCTTAAATTTTGGGGACAGGTACAACCTACAAGAGTTATTTTATGAATATTATTAAGAAAATGAAAAAAAAAAAATCACCTGAGTGAGACCTGAACTCACGACCTCTCGCAAACCGTGCTTTTGCTCTAACCAACTGACCTATCGGGTTAATTAACTCGGATGACAAATTTTACCACCTCTTTTATATATTTTTAAGAGTTATTTTCATAATATTTTGCTTAATATACCAATACAGTAAGGACGCCAATACCAAGACGCCATTATAATCAGAAAATTAATTTTGTCTATAAATGGCGTCTTGGTGCTTCACATCGTTTAAAAGCTGGATATAATTTTATACTTACGACATATTCTCCAGTTATTTTTATTAAAGTTCATAGCCAGAGAGTATATTTGGTATAAAAATGGAACAGGCTGATTGGCAAAACATCTTCGTCTCAACGCGAGTGGATATGAAAGATAAAAAGTTATGAGCCAGATCAATCTCCGCGAGTAATATTGCGAATATCATTGATTTGGCGTCTCGCTGTCTTACAAATATTTTTTGAGACTCATCTCGAAAGAATGTCAGATTAAGTAAGTAATACAAAACTTGTGTTTTCAAAACTACACTATCAAAATCTACAGGATACTTCCCGTGAACTCAGAAACTTGAAATTTGGTACAAAGCAACGTCTTATACAGGATGTAACAGAAAGGGTATGTTAAGCGAAAAGCTATATAAACAGCTCACTACAGAGAATCTATTTCCAAAATTTGAGACTCGAAATCACATGTTTATTTTTCAAGATTGTATGAACATTCCTGAGTTGTTTAGGAATCCTCCATACTACCTGGAAAAATAAACATGTGATTTCAAGTCTGAAATTTTGTGGATAGGTTCCTTTTAGTGGGCTATTTACATAGCTTTTCGCTTAACACGCTTAACATACCCCTTTTGTCACACCCTGTATAGCACAGATAAAAGAAAAATTGCGAAAACCATTAATTTTTAGTTAGATCATATAATAAAAATATTTATTACTTATTACTAGGTACCCTCTAGGTGCTAGGCTGATACAAAATTCCCGCGACCGCTAGTACCTACCTACCTTTTCTCCTGTCTCGGTAACGTAATAGAGTCATACTATTTAATAGGGCTTATTGATTAGATATGAAAAATCCCGGGTTTTTTTTAACATAACGTGAGATATACAATATGTCATCTGTCCTTTTCGTAACCGAATACAAGAAGCAAAATCTAATTTGGAAGAAACCTAAAATATTTTTACGCCAGCGGGCTCGGTTTCTTTCAGCCGTGTTTATTTTTTATTCGATTCGCGGACGCGTTTTTTAATTACTTCTGAGCGACACCAGATCCTTCTGGGCTTCGTTAAAATAAACAGTGCATTTGCATGTACGAGGTGCTGCCTAGGGAAATATGTTTGTTTTGAATATAAAAAAGCGGTTTTTATAGTGGATTGAGTTGGGTATTATACGTACCTACATACCGTAATCTAGAATACCGTCGTCTTGAGAGTGAAACCACAGTTTATGCAATACCCAATGCTCAACGTGGAAAGCTTTACACCTTTAAATATGATAATTATATATTGACTATGGCCGCATGGTGCCGGCAGAGTAGAATTCGTACCACCCCATGTCTGCCCGTGGGTTTCCGGGATGTGGGCAGCAGCGCCTTCCGTGTTGACAACATGGTCCAAAATACAAACTGCGGTCACCAACCCGCCTGCCCAGCGTGGTGACTATGGGCAAATTTGTCTTGTATGGCAGTCTTGTGGCGTGCCCTGGGGGAGGCCTACGTCAAGCAGTGGACTGCAATAGGCTTATGATGATGATGATATTGACTCTAAGTTGTAAAATTTTTGAATGGGTATAACCCCGGCGCCAGACATAGCTTCAAAGATTTGCGCACTTCTTTGAAGACTTTCCAAAGCTTTGAAAACACATTTGAACACATATTGAGGCAACCTGCCACACATGCTTTGCAAAGACTTTTCTCCATAGTATGCACACAGACAACAAACAAGATGGACGACGATTTTGTGGATGCAGTTTGTCTATCTTGTATCTATATATAGAAAATAGAAACATCTGAGAACAAGGGATGTGTGAAATGTACCGTAATAGAAAAAGGCACTATGTATATTTGACGAATTTTAACTACCTACTATTTCAATACAGTCTCACACAATCGTTTCGCTCAATAATACTCGCGCAAATGGTCTTTGCGCAAGTGTGGCAGGCTACGCAAACATTTGAGCACATTCGACTTTGAACGCTTTGATGTGCGCTAAAAAACCGACACCGCGTGGCAAAGTGCAAATCTTTGTCCAAACTTTGGACAAATATTCAAAGTCTCGTGCCACACATGGTCTTCAAACAAGTGGGTGAATGTTTTATTATAGAACAACGAGTCCCTAGAAGGAGTCATCAATGACAAATGTATAGGTATCGGTAGTGAAGTAAAAAACGAGGCGATAATCAAATTTCGCATTTCTTCCGCTCTTCTAGACTTCTAGAGAAACCAAAGATTACTGACACTCTGTGAACTATAATAGTTGTTTCTTTGTTCCGTCTGTGGTCAGACACAAATTGCTGTTTTTTTTAGTAAAATACGAGTATCCTATCCAATTTATATTAAAAGTTTATGAGAATGAATGCTAAAATACGGAATGAATGGTTTTATGAAAAAAAGATGTACATTGAATTTTAGAAAACATAAATATAGTCATACACTAACGTTGTTCAAAGGAACAATTCGGTCAAACGCACTCCGGTAGCAAAAAATAGGTCTTATTTCTCATGGCAATTTAAAATTCGGGCTTACCTAACACTGTCAAAAAGTAAAAAAAACAGTGAATAAACAAAGCCGACTTCGTTTTATACGTACATTTTGTGTGTCATTTTGCGAAAATAGTCAAAAATAACGTACGGACGCGAAATGTAAAGGAACAAAGAGGTTACGCGAACGGTTGCTGCATCGAAAAACGCAATGGGAATACTTGTACCTACTATGCTAGGAATATCTAGATTACGTCTATTTCAACAACTCAATGCCTTTTATTTGTGTAGAACTAAATAAGTAAATTACAGGTAGAGAGTAAATACACAAAAGTAAATAAAAATATGGTATGCATTTCAATTACGAACATACGAATAATGAAATCAACAAATAGGCTGGATTTTTTTTACAAGTAATATTTACGAATACTTTGTCAATTTTTAAACATATGGGGCTGCCGAAATCTGTCACCTAGCGGCAAACGACATATCGGTAAAGTTATATCACAGAAGTATTAATTCTGGTAGTACTACCAGTTTTGTGAAGGGATCGATTCACACGCGATTAAAATGCATGCGGGCGAAACACCCTACTAAAATAATATTATTATTAAAAGGGGTCGTTTCGCACGTTCCCGTGAACGAATATCGTGCGAATCGACTACTAAGCCGGAGGAGGCTTGGAGGTAAGTATAAGTAACCAAGATACCAAAGATTTTAATACCTTCAAGAGAATATAACGTTTTCGAATGTTTTTCCGCGGCATCCTTACCTTAGAACAGTGTACACAAAGTCTTAGAAGAGACAGTCCAAACACCAAAGACATAGATATAATTAAACGACATTATTTCAACCTACATGGTGTGGTACGCATACGAGTAGTCCCTTGTAAATCTTGTTATCATATTGTTGTCTCAACCCCAATATTAGAGAGTCGAAAAGCGGCAGTAGACCGAGAGATTGTTTATTGTATCTACACAAGAAATACATGTAGAGCAATTATCTAAAGGTAAATTCGATATTTCTACTTTTTAATGAAATAGTAAGTATTCGATCATTTTGATACTCGATTGGCGATGGCGTAAGTAGGTAAATCAACGCTAGTAGTAAAAAAAGCGTTATACCCAACACAGATTACGCTTAGAAAAGGTGTTTTGTAAAATTTTAATACTCAAATTATTTACTTTCAATACCTGGAACTTGTAGTCAAAATGCCGTCATCTACTGACAAATACATCTACGCTGGAAACTGTCGACTTGTTTTCGTTATGCTTACTCACCGAAATTAACTTTTGCAAATATAAACATGGATAAAAACACTGGACTACCCAGAAACTGCCGAGAGATGTTTTTAATAATAAAAACAAATTGTTGTTAACAATTTCTTTACTTGCTTGGTTTGCTGGAAAAGATCTCTGGAAGAGATAAGCTTGCCATTGTACATGCATCTCTTCTTTAATGTTGTATGCCATATTTCTTTTTGTGTATGTGCAATAAAGAATAAGAACAAAAGCTGCTCAAATTGTGGATTGTCGTTCCACCGAATCGGCCAGTTTTAGGAATTGTTTTCACACTTCCCTGCAAATCGCGAAGTAGATAGCACAGCCACGTTCAACAAAGCGGGGTCTGATGTTAAAAATCAGTGACATGTTGCTAGCTCATGACCCGAGAGAGCACCTCGAAATTTCTTAGTCGACTCTTACGACATGCACGGAAGGAGATGCCTGAGATTGACTGATCTATATTAATTAAAAGTAGGTGCATCCAAATTATCGAATAGGTAAAAAATAATATAATTGTCAGCCTATTGCAGTCCACTGCTGGACGTAGGCCTCCCCCAGAGCACGCCACAAGTGGATTATGGAGGGTTTTTGCCCATAGTCACCACGCTGGGTAAGCGGATTGGTGACCGCAGTGTGATTTTTTGACAATGTTGTCAGCACGGGAGGCGCTGCTGCCCGCTTCCCAGAAACCCCTCGAACGATACCCACGAGCCACAGATCACCGCTAGATTAGGGGGTAATCTATGCCACGAGCAAACATGGGGTTGTACAAATTCTACTCTGCCGGCACCACGTGGCCAAAAGCGATAAGCCACAGTGACGGAACAGGAAGATAATTTGGAGTTCTTTTGAAATACTAAGTAGGATTAAATTGATGTTCTCAGAGGTCGGGTTAAAGTTAATATTTTACGTTATTTCGGGATTGTCTCTTTTGTTACTAATTATTTAGAGTGGCACTGTTTTCTTCAGCCTTCATTTAGAAAGTACTTTTAAAATGTGTTTTGTTGAGTTTTTTTGGCATGGCCACTATTGTAGGTAGGTATACTAATATTAAAATATATATACACACATTTTATATATTTATCTTCATCTATATCTATCATAAGTTGTTATTTTACACTTTGGATTGTATGAAGCTATTTATGAATTCATAACCGATTGCTGAATTCAGTATTTGTGCCCAAAAACTAGCAGTAAGCTCATCATTTAGTCCGTGAGACTTAATATCCAATAACAGTATCAAAATACTAGAAATAATCTATATATATATAATATATATTAATATATATATATATTATATAGCTGAAGAGGTTGTTTGTTTGTTTGATTGAACGCGCTAATCTCCGAACTACTGGGTCGAATTAAAAATTCTTTTTGTGTTGGATAGTCCATTTATCGAGGAAGGCTTTAGGCTATATATCATCACAGTGCGACCAATAGGGACGAAGAATAAGAGGAAAATGTGGAAAAAACGGGGAAAATTATTAACTTTGGAGACTTCCGTTGCGTGGCTGCGTAAACGGTTCAAGTTATCCAAAAAATATGTTTATGAAAGAATAAAATGACGTAGAAATCATATGAAAGAATGAAGGTCTAGACTGCCTGATGCAGAACCCTTAGCAGCCCGCTAAATGTGCTTTGAGAGATATGAAATACCGTCTTAGGAAAAGTTGCTCAGCATGATAAGCACTTTCTAATAACCGTAATAAATTGAAGGTCTAGATAACCTGATGCAGAACCCTTAACAGCCCAGCTAAATTTTGAGAGTGAAAATACCATCTTGGGAAAAGTTATGATCAACTTTTAAAAGAATTCAATTCCCTGTTAAGTTATCTTTTGCTGTAACAATTAAAAATCACAGGGGCAAACGTTTAAACACGTTGGAATTGACTTACGTCAAGACTGCTTTTCAAAAACACGGCCAATTATATGTCGCGTTGTCAAGATCGGGTTGTGGAGAAAATCAGTATGTTCTTCTGCCACAAGAAAATAAAACAAAAAATATAATTTACGCAGAAGTACTTTAAAATATTTTATTCTGTTTGTTGACGCGGACGAAGTCGCGGGCAACAGCTATATAATAATACAGGGTGTTTTTTCGTTGCCACCCTTAACGAAGGGTACGTAATCTATACATCAAATAAACTAAGTTTATGCCAACAAAAATGCCGGGAAACGATGTAAATTTTAATTACTTGTACGGCCGAAATTTATAGTGACCAGTGTTTATGCTAGTTTTTTAATAAGATATTAATTATTTCGTTAGGCACACAACCGGCTGTAAAAGCAGTAAATCCTTGGCAGTTTCAAAAGAAACCATATTGCGCCATATATCTCCATAAATGATAGGACAAGGGCAGGAAGATGATGAATAAGCAAATGTGCAACTGTCATGAATAGTCTAGATAATGAATGTAGCAGATAATTTAGCTGCCTTATTTATTTTTAAACAGGCTTTTTCTTATTTTCTACGATTCACAGTTCCAGTTTTACATTTAAATAGATCAAAGAGTAAAGACATAAAATACGAAAGACTTAAATGAAAAAACTTTATTTACGAAGTATTTCTCATCTCTGACTTTTCATTCATTTGATATATCAAATCTTTGATCAATGACCCTAGATTTGATTGGATTTTCATTACATCTTGACGTAGATTGGATTTCTTTTGCATTTCAGATTTATTCATATTACATATTTAGAATATTTATAAAAGAAAGTCGTGTTAGTTACACTATTTATAACTCAAGAGCGGCTGCGACGATCAACATTTTATGCAGAGTAAAGGACAGTGTCTCACATACCTAACAAATGGTTTTTCCTGAACATTGCTAATTTGTCGCCCTTATATCATTATGTAAAATAATTGCCTCTAGTTCCATGAATATTATTATGTTTTCTTAGTATGCCATTTGGTGCAACAATATTATGGTTTCTTTCCAAGACGCCTGCCTGACATAAGCCCTGTGGAACACAATTGCACATTAAAAATAATGAAATTCAGGAATATTAAAGTAGAGTTTCTTTTATAAAGAGATTTCTATCGAAAACCAAGCGATATGTTAAGGGCTGATCAATCCAATGGTCAGATAGCATATCTGAAGGATAAAGTTAATGCTGTCTCTATCTTTACCAAATTTTAGAGAATAACATTATCAAATTTATCTTTTGAGTTATCTGTACATTCAATGTACATTGGACAAATCAGATATAAAACAAAACACAAACAAAATTAACATATCGGTGATACTTAGGTACATAATATACATTATAAATCCACACAATAAAATATTAAAAGATTACAAGTAAGGTTTGATGAAACTGAAAGAACTTTAAGAGGTAATGTCTATGTATATACGTGGCATGTTAGGTCAGCAAATACGACCAGCTGCAAACTTTCTTAAAGTGAGTTATGTTTCCGTCTTCTTTAGTTGTTTGTGTGCTGTTTGTGCTGCTAATTACGAGCGTCACTTTGTCGTGTAAGCCGATCACGCGACGTGATATAGTTTCCGTCGGTGCACGCGACCTACATAAATTTGCCGGGTTTCAGCAGAAAACTTTGCACTTTGTACAAATGAGTCTGGGTGCGCTTCTTAGCATATAGATAGGTAGGTGTAAATTTTTGTAAATTTTCTCAATATTAATTTTTTCTCCGCCCTAAATAAATTGATTTTGTTACTAAAGTCTCTAATGTCTTATACATATAGGACCTGGTTAAAAATTTCGCTATATTAGTTGTTATCATCCTCTTTAGTCGCCATTTCTTTGCATTTATTGTTTATTTATTTCTAATAATAGATACGAGTAGGATTAAATAGCGGACGCCCACGACTTCGACCGTTAAACTTTAGACATGCCATTTTTCCCGTTCCCATGGGAATTTCCTTTCTTATCGGGAGCCTACGTCATATGAAGAACGCACTCTCCAATATTCAATCCTATAGGTGTATAATTTTACCTCCAACAACAAACTCTCATGTATGCTAAAAATTTAAAGGGTTCACCGCAAGGCTCTAAAGCGTGCCGCAGACTTTCCCCTATCGGTACCAATAAAGATGATCTGGAATATGCTAGACGAAGACCCATATCATATCATACACGATCTATACGGTGAACTCCTAGACAAGCTGAACAACGCTAAGTTAGAAGGCCTAGATGCTCCGGGTGAAACGAACTACAAACACGGTCAATTCAATCTTATGAAGGTTACCCAAAGAATGGGGGTAATATCTCGCATTGCACGCAATGTGAGAGTAAAACCAATATCGAAAAGACCGACGATAGCACGTTGGGTCCCACTTCTGTAGTTTAAGTTAGTTTATATTTAATATGCTGCGGTGTCCACCCCAGCAAACTAGCATACTCTTATATTATTTAAGATAGTAACGACGGCCCTAAGCAGCAAGTTTACTAAACTCTTAATATACACATAAACATGATATGTAAAAAATTATATATAATAAAGATTATTCTATTCTGTTCTAACAAACTAACTCAGCCTTGTTCACACAATACCTTTTTGTATCTAATAATAATATATCTAAAAATTAATGATGAATTACGATTTATCCCATTCGTCAAAAGAAGCTGTGTTAATGTGGCATGATTACGCAAGCAGTATTATCAGGCAGTCTGCCAGGCCCTAATGATACTCACAAATCGGATATACAGGCTGTTAGTGGACTCATGTAGAGTGAGTAACTTGAGAGAGAAAGCGAGAAATTATAAAAAAAATTGTTTATGTAGCCATAGTGATGTCACACTGCAGGGTAAATATAGGCCCCCCTTATGTCCACACCTTTCGATACTTTGCCAACTCCGGCCAACTTGGTACAAACTTATCGAGGTCAAAACTATCGAGGAAAAAAAATGAGACAATATTATTTAATAGCTTATTATTATCGAGGCGAATGAATAATTAATGGGGTATTAAATAGTGCCATCTACAAAAATAACTGGGCAATGTTTAAATAATTTGGCTTTAATTATATTGGATAACCTGCAAATTCAAAGGTATTATAAAAAACTAAATATCGGCTGCGACTTCATGGAAGTAATTTTAAATTCTAGGTGGGGTACTAAAAATAATGACATGGCGACTAATATTATCAGTGGGATAACAAATTATATATTAATGGCTATTGTAGGCTTCCATCTAAAAAAACACTTTCTGGCTCTGATTTATGAGCAACTGTAGACATTAAAAAGAATACTATAAATAAATATTAGGGAATAATTTTTTTAGTTTTGGAAATTATAATAATGGCGGCAGGCGCACCCGCAGGATAGAAGCGGAGCGCGCGTCTTGGCGCGGGGGGCGAAGCGTGCCACCAGCCAATGGTAGCGGCGAGTGAACATTATTTAAAACAAAAATTATGATGATTAAAAAAAAACAGGTAGGTACTTAAATCGACTCAGTTTACCTCCGACTCCACGTAGTCTTGTCTGCCCTACCCCCTTAGAGTGCAATGTAAAAGCGCGTAGGACGCGGAGGGGCGAGGCGGCCCGCGAGCTAAGGCGCAGGTGAATGCGGCTACGCCGGCCAGCCTCAGCCGCGGCGGTGAGCGTTACATCCATCTGCGACGATAAGCTCGCGTGGGACTGCCGGAGCCGTGACAGAAACCATGCCTGCTCAGTATTTAAATTGCATGCCATTTTATACTTTATTTGCAGCTCACATGTCTCACAATATATTAGGTATGTTAATCGGATCTCAATCCTATTAAATATTACCTAAAATTATTTTTATTGATCTTTTTTGCAATTTCTCTATTTTGCAATTTATTAATGACTATTTTGTACTTTTTAGCTGCTTCCAAGTTTCCGCTCAACAATAAATTCAATAGCCAAAAGAAAAACTCGATGCCTGTTTAATTTAAACTAAACCTTAAGAATGGATTTTAATGCTGCTAGTTTTTATTTGATAGGTACTGTACTCCACCGTTGCTGCCAACCTATTATATTCACTTTAATTATTTTATAGACCTTAAATCCGATTTATTAGTCGCTGCGTTAAATACATGCCTTATTTAATCATTTAAAAAACTTATTGACCTATTCTACATGAGAAATTTTAAAAATAATTTTTTTATGTTTAAACTTCATACTAATTATTTAAACATATATTAGTTGATCTACGAATAAATTATCAATGAACTGCATCAAAACGAACATTTAAAACATGCCAAAAATAATTATAACATGTGAATATTTCCAAGCGCCCCGTTGTAGCTTAGATTCAGTAATAGTTAAATCAAACTAAAACACCGTTCGGTTGATATTCTTTTTAAATCCAAATTATGCTGATATCTAAACAATCTACTCGTATCTATGATTTTAATAATAGTTGATAATTCATAATATACCAGAAAATTTCGATTTTTTTGGTGCTGCCATAGATGAGGAGTTTATTCTTAAAAATTAGATTATAGCGTATTGATATACCCTGGTTTCAATTCTACACTTCAGTCGAAAAATTCCACTTCACATCGGTCAACTATAGATTAATCTGATTAAATCTCAAAGTTTAAGTTTCGTTAATATCACTTACACCCTGTATAGCTATGAATAAAAACATAACCTTGACAATGAGCCGCCAAAGAAATGCTATAAATAAAACCCTGGAGATGGAATACTTAAGGAATAATGAGGAAAACCATAAAGAAAACAAGAATATTAAGAGTAGGGTTTCGCTATAGATGTAAATAAGGAGTTTTCTAAGTGATATATTTGAATTCTTGGATGTGTTTAAGCACCCATAGGCTTGGCAGGATGCCGCGATATGTTGTAGGTTACCAAAAAGGGGTTAGCTATTCGTATGTTCTACCTACTTCCCGAAAAGTTATTGGTTTGTCCACCTAAAATATACATTTAGCTATCTAAAATCAGTTTTCTCAGAAAAAGGTACCTAACATAGTTCTAAAATATTTTTTAAATTATTTAGTTAAAGCCTAGACTAAAGTTTTACATTGAAATGCTCAAATGTAGCCATGATTTTCAGGGCCTATCGGATTGTACTGGAGATGAAGGTACAGAATACCTAATTTAATTTAAAAGTCACATACCGTAGCACCATTAAATAGAAAAAGCAATTTGACAAGGACAGCCATTACTGATGATAATGTTGCCAGGTTACTCCGATCAGAACTCAGGAATGCAAGGTCTCTCAGGCGATAAGGTAGTAACTTGTTACTGAACATTTGCTAATGTGGCTGTGGAATCTCCTTTATGATCCTGCAGTTCTGGCTACCCCATTACGGAAACACAGCCGTGTGTATTATAATAATATATAATGTATATATGTTACTCTAACATACTCATATTTCGAGAATGCACTTGGTAGAAAATGGAAGCCATTTTAGGAGCACCTTTTGAAGCATTATCAAAGATGGTTTTGATGGAATAAAACTAGTATATCAGCATCCAGCTACCATAGATATACCAGTCTTTCCCAAAGTGGGCGATAACGCCCCCTCGCGGGCGTTGGAGGCCTAGAGAGGGGCAGTTAAGGCCCCAGAAAAAAATAGCGCAACTAATATGCTATTGACATTTTTAAGGTGAAATAAAAACGGGGGGCGCTACTGATTTTTAAAATGGGCGTTAGACGAAATAAGTTTGCAAACCTCTGATATAGACTGTCATATTCAAATGCAATGTCAGAGATTTTAATATCCTCCATAACGATATCTGTCGTAGCATAAAATTAGAGTCTTAAAGTTTGGAATACGGCCAGTTTGAAGATGTTGCAGCAGCGGAGAATATCTAATTTCAGTAGACATATGATATTAGTGAAGAAACTGTTAGACAGTTACATAAAATTATACCTAAGCTGTATTTTATTAAAATACGTCATATCAGTTTGATTGTGCATGTATCAGATGTAACCTACACTACCGATTTTAATGCTGTAAAATGGTCACTATTTACTAATATAATAAAATCATATACTCGTACTTAGTAAACTATTTGTTTAAAAATTAAGGCAATACATATAAGTGGAGTTATGTGAGGAGGGACGTACGGAGCAGGGCGATCAGTTTTTGTTTGAAACCCCGACAGAGAGCCAAATTCACGACACAAGTCACAAAATGTTACAAATTATAGCACCGACTAGCGGCTCTACAAGTTTAAGTTGGCATGTGGCCAAAATAAGGAAGCGTGTAAATGTGTTGATCATTTCATAATAAAAAGAGGAATTTACAAAATAACACTACTGTACAAACTTATTTGAATCAGTCGTGATGGCGTTACTGCTATTTTGGAATTTGTCGCCACAGAAGAAAATTACTTTAGTTCATATTTTGACCACGGTCTGTCTATATTATAGTGGTATCCATACATATTTATCTCTCAATCTTAAACCAAAGGAATCAGCGTAAATATGCGTAAATAGTATAATAAACATCCCTTTTGGGAAATCCTTTTAGCAACTAATAAATTGTGAAAGAACTGTACAATAAAATCTCTATTAAGATTATAACCTTACGCTCATTTGCGCCAAGTTACGCTTTCTGAATATAGGTGTAAGATATCTACTTACATTTAGTAGAACTATCCTCCAAAGAGGTTGAGTAGTAATGTGAAAATTGCACAATTTTTACCCGTCATCGCGTTAGTCAATTTTCTACGTCTTGTCCACTCAGATGAATGAATTGTCGATAAGTGAACTTCCCACTTATTTCCTTATCCCATATTTAAGACTAAATATGCATGACAGGTGAGGTTGGCGCTTATGCTTAACGATATTAAGTAATGTAAGCGAACTTTAAATAGAAAGTAATTTGGCTAGATCTTGAGATAAATGTATTTAGTCTTTATCGTGGTACACCCTGCTATTTAATAAATGAGGCTCTGACGCTAATAGCTTATAAAATTACCTTTAGAATGCCTCTCAAACATTTCCTATTGATTTCGTTACCGGTAGCTAGATTGTTGCATTTGTGTCCGAAAAGCGGCGCGTTTGGATTACTCCTGACCACGTGGGCCTTGATAGGCTTACTGGTGAAAAGTGATAGTGTAAATTGTACATTTCTACCCAAACTTTTTGGAGAATTATATGCATATAGGTATGTACCTACTCGTATAATGTATTGAAAACCCATGCTCATATTTTGTACAGTTAAAATTCATCGTATTGTATTGTAATGTAATCAAAATATATTCAGTTGCCTCTTTGCGAATGTACACTAGCGTTCCTTTAGTTAATTGGATATTTAATTTAATTATGTTGCAGTGTTATATTATAATCACGTAACTATCACTAACTGTATCGGTATCTTAATAAAGGTCATGGCATACTATATCAATACGATAACGGCACGGCTCTAATCACGTTGTCATCCAATTTTAGAGCATTTAAATCGAGTGTCATATTATCATATAACACATTTTATAATATCAATATGAAGACGACGGGCTGTCATCGCGCTTGCTGCCACCATCCAGCTCGGGTCGCGGTTAGCGCCGCGTGCTTGCTTACTACCCGCCGACCCAGAATCGCTAATATATAAAAGCTTACATTTCGCTGCCAGCGTGCGGAATGCGAGCTTGATGAGCTTTCCGATTTTCCTGATCATTCTTTCCTTCGTTCTCTTCTCCTATCCATCCTCCCTCTACTTTCGTAACTTGCCGGCGGCCAGCGGTACTCAAGCGGCCGGGCGCATCCTGCTAACACCAGGAGTCGACTAACCCAGCCCGCGTCCCCTCGGCCAGCCAAATCATTCTCTTCCTAAATAGGTGAGACCCTCTGACCCGTATGGCTCCCCTTAAGGGCCACAAATTAGTTGCTGGCACGTTGTCGAGCACCGAGAAATTTTGCCCGGGCACGGGGGTTACCCCCAAGGCCCGCAACCCGGAGCGTACTATTTATTACGCCCAGGATGACCTCACGAATGTGAGCTTGCTCCTCGCGGAAGACCCGTAGGCTGGCCGTAGCCTAAATACGAGACGCCGCCGTGCAGGAGCTGTGCCGTTGCGGTGATGGGATAGTGAGCCATGACCTTTAGTGTCAACATATCTTCAACGTATAAGATCTTGTAACGTAATTATTCTGCTTTAGATAATTAATGAGGCATATTATTAGCTAGTTTCGTCGATCCATATGTTGAATATACGGGGTAATTTTTGGTCGTCAACGTTCCCAAAAACTACGGAATCTCCTCATCATCACGATCATTTTTCTCCATGGAAGCATACCCGGGAAGTGTCTGGTTTCCAAAATATTAGGGTCCAAAGTTGAGTAAATAGACTGCGATTTTCTGCATAAATGCACATAGACGCGCGTAGCAGGATTTTTTCACGAAAAATAATTAATATCTGTCTATAAAAAAAACTAACATAAACACTAGACACTATAAATTTCGCACGACCAAGGAATGTAATTTTTTTTTATTTTTTTTTTATTTTTTCCCAGCATTTTTTTTGGCATAAACTTACTTTATTTCATGTATAGAATACGTACCCTTCGTTAAAGGTGGCCACAAAAGCAAAAACACCCTGTATAGGTATAATAATAAGAGTGAAGGCTGATATTAACAATAACAATAAATCTCACATATTCTAATTAATATAGGGGCCTTAATACCTAAAGACGACGGGCTGTCATCGCGCTTGCTGCCACCATCCAGCTCGGGTCGCGGTTAGCGCCGCGTGCTTGCTTACTACCCGCCGACCCAGAATCGCTAATATATAAAAGCTTACATTTCGCTGCCAGCGTGCGGAATGCGAGCTTGATGAGCTTTCCGATTTTCCTGATCATTCTTTCCTTCGTTCTCTTCTCCTATCCATCCTCCCTCTACTTTCGTAACTTGCCGGCGGCCAGCGGTGCTCAAGCGGCCGGGCGCATCCTGCTAACACCAGGAGTCGACTAACCCAGCCCGCGTCCCCTCGGCCAGCCGAATCATTCTCTTCCTAAATAGGTGAGACCCTCTGACCCGTATGGCTCCCCTTAAGGGCCACAAATTAGTTGCTGGCACGTTGTCGAGCACCGAGAAATTTTGCCCGGGCACGGGGGTTACCCCCAAGGCCCGCAACCCGGAGCGTACTATTTATTACGCCCAGGATGACCTCACGAATGTGAGCTTGCTCCTCGCGGACGACCCGTAGGCTGGCCGTAGCCTAAATACGAGACGACGCCGTGCAGGAGCTGTGCCGTTGCGGTGATGGGATAGTGAGCCATGACCTTTAGTGTCAACATATCTTCAACGTATAAGATCTTGTAACGTAATTATTCTGCTTTAGATAATTAATGAGGCATATTATTAGCTAGTTTCGTCGATCCATATGTTGAATATATGGGGTAATTTTTGGTCGTCAACGTTCCCGAAAACTACGGAATCTCCTAATCATCACTATCATTTTCCCATGGAAGCATACCTGGGAAGTGTCTGGTTCCCAAGATATTAGGGTCTAAAGTTGAGTAATTAGGCTGCGTTTTTCTATAGGTATAAATGCACATAGACGCGCGCAGCAAGATTTTTCACGAGAAATAATTAATATCTGTCTATGAAAAAACTAGCACTATAAATTTCGCCCGATCAAGTAACTAAAAATTCCCAGTATTTTTTTGGTATAAACTTACTTTATTTGATGTACCTATATAGAGTACGTACCCTTCATTAAGCGTGTCAACGAAAAAACATCCTGTATACGTATGTAAATAGATATTTCTTAGCGCCTAAAAAATATTTTTCGAGTGAATCCAGCCACTAGCTAGGATTTTGAGATTTGGCTATTTTGAGAATAGAAATTAAAATTATTATTTATTTGATCAAAACATGGTACAATAAAATTATTATTGCATTATTAGCTCAAAAACAGGTTTCGGCAAAAAATGTGGCATGCAATTTTTATTAATTTATTCAACAATGTTACAAAATGTATTAATTATTATAAGTAAGTAAAACAGACAGTACTAAAGCCAAAAAAAAATCCGCCAGTTGTATTACTCTTGCACAAGAAGAACGGCAAAGAAACTTCTCATGGTTTTTATGTTTACCTTGCATTGCAGTGTCCTTTTGCCTTTATTATTTAAGTAAAACAAGATAAAATTATTAATAAAGAAAATGGAAAAAATTCTTCACCCGAGTGGGAATAATATATAATATCTTGACTAAGATAAATTTATAAAAACACTTCTCCATTAAAACAAGATAATTAAATTACTTTTGACTTATTTGCTCCGACGTGTAATACCTACATATTATATTTTTTTAATAAGGTGTTGCATCAAACAGTCCTTATTATCATAGAAACATTAATTTAGGTACCAGCTAATGAAGCTTATGCCTACGATAATTTTCCACGTGATAAATCATACGAGGAATATCGCTCTGTATTGCCTTTTCAATTAACAGCATATGCCTGAAATTGTCAGGGAGTCTGAATAATGAATTTTATCCGTAGTCTATGTAAAAATTTTAATATATTTTTTGTTTTGTACTACTTATGGGCTTTTGAAGATCGTCTACAAGGCCGATTTTTATTAGGTATTAAGGCCCCTATATTAATTAGAATACTACAGATTGTGAGATTTATTGTTATTGTTAATATCAGCCTTCACTCTTATTATTATACCTATATACTTAACAATTGTTTCATTAATTGTTTATATTCTTCAAACAGCAATTACAAAAAAATAAAATAATACATGGTATGGTAAGAACGGGCTTGTTTCAGCAAGTCGACGACTGTGCGCCTATTTTGCGCAAGAGCTGAAAATAATACATACAAATAAGCCTACGTGAATAAGCATTCCGAAAACACCGATAAGTAATCTCCTTTCCCAGAAACTTTTTGGGCGTAAATCGTCATTTAATTGCGAAACATTAAACTTTTTGTAAAATGTCGATCCGAAAATATCTTTTTAATTTTCAATAACGCTTTTGTGCGCTACGTGTCGATTTACGAAATTGTTTAAATTGAAACAAATTGTCCGTTTTTAATGCATTGTGACGTTGCGCTCAATTTGCTGTGAAATTTTTTATTGTGTGGATGTGTAATCCTTTTTCTGTCATTATTTTCGGCATCTAATTGCGACACATTTGTTTTATAAAGTTTATTGGAAATTTTATATTTCACAATGCATACAAGTTTTGCTGTTCGCACAGAATTTCCTATAAGTTACTTTAGAAATGGTCACTGCATTCCTTTTTCTTCGGTCCCTAAATGGCCAGATTCCGTTCCGAGTAGTTTCGAAGTTACTTTGGAATGTGGAAACTCGCAAGGAATGCGCTAATAAACAACGGGATAGATCTAGTAACAGGGTCTATAAATACGGAGTATTTGTTGCAAGAGTGTAATATACTCGTAAATATTTACGTACATACTTATAATCACGAAGAGGTTGGACAGAAGGGTGCAATTTACACACATTCGAATAATGATTCGCTCCGCAGCGAAGACCAATCATTAATCTAAGTCACACACCTACATTTTACCAGTTAGTCTATTGAGTCCCATATTGTAAGGGGTGAGCTTACCGCCGCTTTTCCAGCACAAAAACAACAATCTAGCCACCGGTAATGAATCCAATGGGAATTGTTACCAAGTCATTCTAAATAATATGGCTTTTAGCATTAGAGCCTCATCCGTCAGGGTGCATCACGGGCAGGTAAGTTTAACACATTCTACAGGGTGTAACAAAAGGGGTATGTTAAGCGAAAAGCTATGAAAATAGCCCACCATAGAGAACCTATTCCCAAATTTTGAGACTCGAAAACCGAATGTTAATTTTTCCAATTAGAATGGAGAATTCCTAAACAACTCAGGAATGTTCATACAATCTTAAAAAATAAACATGTCAACTTGTGACAAATGCATACATTTTTTATATGTTATAAGTACCTATCTATATCTATAGGTGTAATACTTTCTTGTTCCTCCAATATTTCCTCGTACTAGGTAATGACAGATAACGTCCATGTCCCTTAACTATTATATTAATGAACGTGGAGTAAAGACGGAATGACAATAAACTCCCTGCAACTAGCCATACGTTAAAGTTATCACAATTTTCATGATCGCATTATTTCCTCTGCTACTGTAGAAACTCGCAGTAAAAAATCTAACTTACTTTCAAACTTCATATTTTAATATTCATATTGGATGCGTTCTCGGGATTTCCCTGGGGACATTGGCAGCAGATCCGTATTCGGTGAAATATCTGCATGTATTGCAATAATACATTGTCGTACTACTAAAGGTAGTAGTAAGATATATTCACCAGTTAGATATATGTATACCCGAGACTCTCCATGTGTGGACTTTACACATTAAACTACATGAACAATTTATACATATGCGACATTATTTTAGGCGATGACGAATCTACAGGGTGTAACAGAAAGGGTATGTTAAGCGAAAAGCTGTATAAATAGCCCACTATAGAGAACCTATTTCCAAAATTTGAGACTCGAAATCAATTTTTCAAGATTGTATGAAAATTCCTGAGATATTTAAAAATTCTCCATACTATCGGGAAAAATAAATATGTGATTTCGGATCTCAAATTTTGTGGATAGGTTCTCCATACCCTTTTTGTTACACCCTGTATACTACTAGGTACATATACCTATTACATTATTAATTATTTAAAACCGGTTCTCGAAATTTCAATCAAATTAGTACAGCCCTTGCATTATTGAATAAAGCTAATGGTGATTTTGGCACAACATCGATTTTAAATTGGTTTACAAATCATGGTTCGCCCATAATATTATATTCTATCAAAGTTAGTTTCCAGGTCGTACGTAGTCGCAGGATATTTCTTTTAACTTTGTAATTTATTCTTGGAATAGGTACGTTATTTTACATAGTATTGCCTTTGTTTGTGTATTCGTGTAGGCCTATTTATATGTAACCCATTCCGAATGAGTGGAAATATAGATGTCTGTCTGTTTGGAACCAGGATTGGACTTTGATGTTCTACTCCATTGAAGCTCATATGTGCGAACACTCCCGGTTATAGGGTCAAAACAATCAAGGTACACATGAGAAGGTTGTTAAGGCGAATAGTTATTGGTATACGTTTAAAAGTAGGTATAGTTCTGAGATTATGATTGTCTGACTAGTATGGACAAAGGTTTTGTCAATTAGTTTTGATGAGCACGTATATAATTTTGTAACATTATTTGTTAAAAGTCATATAATATTACAATAACACTAACCAGACTTAATAATTTCCGTTATTTCTCGTTCCCGTAGGAACTTACCCGTTCCCGTGAGAATTTCGGGAATTTCATTACAAACGCTTCCATGCTACCCTAATGAACAAATCTCCCAGTAAGAGATAATATTTCCTCTGAGTGCGGCAATAGGTTATTTTAACCATAAATAACATCCCAATCAGAATCAACTTTACAATCATGAAGAAGGTATAAAAGAGGAGTTGGGACTATGAACTGAGTCGTGTGGCAAACGTGAGGCCATGACGTCATTATAGGAGCGGAGCTTCAGCGTCAATGTAACGCAGTAGTTGTAACCATATGCTTGTGCTTAGAAATGTAACCGTTTTAAAATTACAAAGACACTAGCGCTTTTATCACGGTACTTTTTTTTTACCAAAACGTAGTGTAATATTGCCATCTAGTGAAAAACAATCTTGAACCATATTGATAATGAGCAAGTAGTTTGACTAGTTACTACAAGATGGTTTCTATGTAAATGGACAGCAGCGTTGCCAGACGTACGGTAATTACCGTATTTGTACGGTATTTTCGAGCCTTATACGGTAATCTATCGTAGCACCAAAACCGTACGGTAATTTTAAGAACAGTGACAAAATTCGACAAAACGTACGATAATTTAAAATTGGGGCCTAATCTGACCCATGGATACTGTTGAATTCTCATATTCATGTGGACTAAACTAACGGCTATCACATGCAAAATAGAACAAAAATGAGTGCGCGTATCTTGTTTCTGTAACAAGTGTCTTCTATTTTGCTTTAGACACCTGTTAGTTTAATAATATGATATGGAATTATATGATTATAAACTCAATTTGGTAGACTAAGTTATATAAGATATCGATCGGACCGCAATCTCTTTCCGAGTAAAATGAATTTCTGAACGCGAATAGTTAATTTGATTGCTGTTTATTTTTTTGGTTAGTTAGCATACCTAATAATATAATTTTTAGGGTTTCGTACTTCGAAAGGTAAAAACGGAACCCTTATAGAATCACTTTGTTGTCCGTCCGTCCGTCTGTCTGTCAAGATCCTTTTGCTGAAATTTATATCAAATACGCAGGACTACTGTCCCTAGAAGCTGTGAAAAATCAAACTACTAAGCCAACACCATCAAAAGATACAGCCGTTTATGTCGCAAAGTTTCGACTTTCGCAAGGGAATCAAAATATACAGGGTACTTCCTGTGAGCTCAAAATTTTGAAATTTGGTACGAAGCAACGTCATATAGCACAGACTGATAAAGGAAGGAAACCGATTTTTTTATTTACGTCATAATAAAACAGGTTTGTACGGAACCCTCGGTGCGCGAGTCCGACTCGCAATTGGCCGTTTTTTTGTCCTTTAGTCTGTGCAAATAAATAAAGTTGTTTCATAAACTGCGTACGTTTGTGTATGTATAAGTTTGTGAAATAGTTATTCCGATAGAAACTAAGTTGGAAAAATAGAAATGTAAGTACTTATAAAGCTACTTTTCATACAACCACCGTGTACGGTAATTGTACGGTAATTCTGGCAACACAGTCTGGCAACGCTGATGGGCAGGGCTACAGTGTTCCATGCTCCCCTCGTCCCATACTTCAACCCCGCTCCGCGGCACACTATTTTTGTATGAAAATATACTTAGCCGCTACTCCTCTTTTATTTCTTCTCCATGTTTACAATGAAATTAATTTATTAGACGTGTCAGAAAATGTATAAACATGTTATGAAAACATTGTAACCGATGCGATGCAACAACCGCTATTGTTAGCGGTTAGGTTAAAATTTATTAGTAGGATTTATTAAAAAAATTATAATTAAGTAGAAACCTATTTATAAAATGATTAATAAAGAAATGGAAAAATTTCGTCACCCGAGTGGGAATCTAACCCACGACCTCTGCATTCCGTGCTAGTGCTCTTACCACTGAGCTACCGGGTCAATTACTCGGATGACGAATTTTACCATCTCTTTTCTAAATTACATATTGGCAACGTTATTTTTCATCCCGATAGCTATACACTAGTCAAATCTCTGCAAACAAAGCTGAATCCCTCAGTACAATGTTTGAAGATGAAACGATCAACCATATCCTATCGGATTATATTTATATCGGAGATACCTATTTTGTTCGCGTGTAAGAGCAAAATATTAATGAGGATACTATAGTAGGTATGTCCTACGAGTGCCCGGCTGGGCTTTATTAAAATACCTATAAGTACATCTTCTTCCGTGTCTGTCTTAATGGTCGACTAAGGAATTAAGGTTCTATCAGGACGATGAACCACCAAATTGTCAGACCTCGCTGACCTGACTATGAAGAAACGTGGCTGTTGGAGATTCTTCGTGAACCTACAGCTCTGGTTAACCTATTTTTGGGTTCATAGCTATTTGTATAGTATCTACCTACTATCATATTAATAAGTAAAGTAATAAGTAAATAAATAAGCCTGAAATTGATTTTAAACAATGAGGAGGTATAAACCAGACGGCGAAGTAATAAAAAGCTGAATTGAAACAGACATTTCGCCGGCTTTTCCTGTCCAAACTTCATACTATGACATTTAGCGAAATCCCCAGATAATGTTAAGACTCGAGGAACTTTGCAAGATGGATGAGTATTCATTTAGGATTTCCTTATTCTTATTTTAGTGCGTTTTTTTAAATGGTCATAACGTAAATAATAAAATGTAAAAATATAGCAGGAATTGAAGGCAGGCAACCTAGTATAAGCAGTAGATACAATATTTTTTTGATATTTTAAAAGCACAAGGAATGAGTAGGTAACTAACGTCGAAAGCAAACTATGTAACCAAGTGCAACGTTCAAAATTTTCGCCCCGAATGAACCCAAAATTTAAAATGGCGGCCGTGCCCGTAATTTCTGCAAATGTTACCTCTAATTGGCCAAAGAGAACTTTGGGACTGATCACTTTGTCGGAAGCTCGGCTCTAATTGGTAAACGATTTACTGGGCTCGAATACTTATTTGTTTCACCTTTTCGTTGGTTCCAATTGAGGCTGGAATTGAGGCATCTAATGGCCAAATAATTGACTGATTGGATTAGGTTAGGTCTCAGTGAGTTCGGGTAAAGAGGAGGATCATGTATCTGCATATAACCGGATGACTACCCATGTACTAACATATTACATATTATGTTCATGTACATGTGATACTCATAAAAAATACTTTTTGTTACGTAATGTTCCTAGGTGTTAAAACAGGACTTACACGTCTAACTGATAAGTTATCTTTGATAACAAATTCCGACTCTTCAACAATGCGAGCAAGAGGCAAATCGCTGCGAGAAATAAATTTAGATTCCTACTTCAATGTTTTAATTCTTCTTCTTCTTCGTTTTAGGCAAAGCTGCTGTGAATTCAAACTAATAATAAGTCTTAGTAATGAAAATATACATGATAATTAATCCAATAATTCCTACACCCACCAGCCAATAATCTATGAATTTTAATCAAGTAATATCCAGGTCAGTTTTTGAAAGTACCAGATACAGAAATTATTAAAAATTCAGCGGCATCTAGCGGCAGAAGCCATTACTTTAATGCCCGTAATGGGCGCCCTCGTGAAATATCTCTCTACCCGCAGTGAGTCGGCAGTTTCTCACTTAGAAATGAAAGTCTGCTATTACATGGACTTATTACGGACGTATTACGGACGTATTTGATGGTTGGTGCTTTAAAACTGTAGCTATGACTTTAGATAAAAATAAAATTGATTAAAATAATGACTTTAGACCCTGAAATAAATTTATAAGGAATTTCGGTCTAAACGTATTTTTTATGAACTTAAGTGGCGAACTAACAAAATGTTCAGTGTTGTTATGCAACAGGCAACATTACTAAACAAACTTTCAGTTCCCAATATACCTATAATTCATATTGACATATCAATGCAGAAAATATACCGTTTATTTTCAAACAGTGGTTACTTTATTGAGATTCTACTTAATCTATATCCGTCTTACGAGACCCTCTATCACACAGAGTAATGACTCCTGAACTATACTGGGTCAGTGGTCAAGCAATTAATTTTACACTATCGGAGATCCCTCAAGTTGGGTGTGGCAAAGTAAGGCAAAGTCCATTTGTAAAGCTTTTGTGATGGAAACTACGAGTATAAGAATTTAAGATGGATTGACTTGACTTCTAAACTGCCTGGTGGTGACTGCCACAGTCAATTTTATTATTATAGAAAGTGGAAAACTGTGGCCGCTTATTATTTGTACGATTTGTGTAAGATTTTTGTATGCCACCCAAAGACCTCAAAAATTTATGCAATGGGAGGTACTTTTATATTTCCCAAAGGAAAGGACAAATATACAGTGTGATTTTTGGACCCCCATTACCCAATCTTCCCCTACAACTCTTTTTTGTATTTTTAGTTTTAATCGTCAACGTTCCCGATAATTTTATTAAAATACAATAACAAAAATCTACGTGTTGATAATTATTTTATAAGTAAAATTTCCAATCACGACTGAGTATTTCAGATCTCATCTTGGTAGATAGATATAAAGGCACATGATCATATATAGAAAAGTCCACACAAACGAAGTTTCAACAGCCTGTTTTTTTATCCATGAACCGTAGCGTAATATAAATAGTGTCTTCATTTCGAAATGGGAGGCCAGCGCCGGAACTATGGCGGACGCAACCCATTTTTCACAAGCCAATTTGTGCCACCACAGCAAATTACCAACATTTCTACAGTAAAGGAAGTTTCCAGGTTTCAGCTGCTTTCTGTGGATATTAAAAACCGCATTCAAAGGAGGAAGCGTTAATTTAAAATGCTAGTATACGAGTACGCTTTGGTAACTCTCAGGTTTAATAAACGTAACTGTAGTTCTGGAAGTGTTATATGCGATTAAGATGAGAATAAGTATGGATATATAATATATTTAGAGCTTGTATTTTGTATAGTGTAAAGATATCGTCCTGTATTAATGCGGGGTTTCACAAGAATACATCACCTGCATATTTTTCCAGGCATGTTCTTCCGTGCATGTCGTGGGAGCCGACTGAAATTCAATTTCTCTGTAAGGCAATTGTTGCTGATCTTATACAGGCTGTTTTTTTGTTGCCACCCTTAACGAAGGGTACGTACTCTATACATCAAATAAAGTAAGTTTATGCCAAAAAAAAATCTGGTAAACGGTGAAAATTTTTTTATATATTTTTTTTTTATTATCGGGCGAAATTTATAGTGTCCAGTGTTTATACTAGTTTTATCATAGACAGATATTAATTATTACTCGTGAAAAAATCTTCCTACGCGCGTCTATGTGCATTTATTCAGAAAAACGCAGTCTATTTACTCAACTTTGGACCCTAATATCTTAGGAACCAGACACTTCCCAGGTATGCTTCCATGGAGAAAAATGATCGAGATGTTGAGGAGATTCCGTAGTTTTCAGGAATGTTGACGACCAAAAATCAACCTGTATACCTGCACCCGTATGATGAATTTGGTGAGAGCGAGATATCTCACTTTTAAACGTCAAATCCACAGAGCTAAGTAATCGTGTATAAAAAGGGATTGCAAACCTCTTCTATCAGCTCTAATTCGTTCAGTTCTGGCTCGAGAACGAGTGTCTATTCTAATTCTTAATTCTATTTTTTACGTGTAAAGTACATATACTTAGTTTATCTAGTTATTAATAGCTCTGTGAATTTGACGTTTAAAAGTGAGATATTTCGCTCTCACCAAATTCATCATACGGGTGCTGGCCCGCTATTCTAAACGCAACAGTAAAATTTACTTCGTGATCCAATAGTTCTGGTTACCCTATTTGGGAAACCCAGCCGCATGTATGTACGTACACCTATGAGATTGGCTTTATTTTTTAAAGCAAAATACTTGTTTTTACATAATATCCGAGTTCGAAATCTTGATAAAGATAGATTCCTGATATTATAATTAATTGGCTGTTAGTATGCTTTTATGGGTATGCACATAACTGTGTAAAGTTTGCGATTAAATAGAGACTACGAAAGATCATAAATTCCGGGAACGCGCATTTAAAAATCTAGGTCGTGCAGCTGCCGCCGAGCTTTCTGAGCAATCGCCTGAATTTCTTATAGATTGCTTATGATGTTGGTTTCGGCATGGGGCACGTCTTGTAAACTCCGTAATGTATGTTAAATTACAGCAAGAGCCGAAATAATCGTAATGTTACTCCATGAAGTTACTAAACGCTTTTGAATTGGTGTTATTGAGAAAATTACGCTTTGGGATCTCCCTTATGATCATGCAGTTCCGGCTATTCCATTTCGTGAACATAGCTGTGTCTATATCTATGTACCTATGTATTTAAATCTTGATTTCCAATATGCTTTCAAAGGAAAATAAAAATTTCGCGATAAAAATTGAATCTGTACGTATCGTACCTACCCATGTTACATCGTATGTATTGAATGGCGCTTTTGCTGCTCTTTCTATTCAAACGCCTGACTTATTGAAATAGTAACACTGATAAATTCTTATACAGGGTGTTTTTTCTGTGCCACCATTTATGATGGGTACGCACTCTACATATCAAATAAAGTAATTGGGCTAATTTTCCAAACGCCAGAGAGCCCAAGGAAATAAAGTTGATGCTGTCTCTATAAAGTTTGAGAGAAAGGCACCATCAACTTTATTCCTCTGATAGCCTATCTGACGTACGGAAAAAATCGGCCCAATAATTGCTGGGCAACGAATTTAAGATTGACTTGGTGGCGCACAAATTATGGTCTCCATGTGTTTGCGTTAGTTTTTTGGTAGGTTATGTTATTTTTTTTTAAGAATAATGTTTGCTTTTATACAAAAAAAAAATGCAATGGAATAACTTAATTTTGGACATCAATATTTTGGAAACCAAATACTTGCCAGGTCTGCTTCCACGGAGAAAAATATCGTGATGATGAAGAGAATACTCTAAAACGTTGACGATCAAACATCCTGTATTGACCATTTTGAGAACTATCGAATGCGAGAATGCTTTTACCTTCAAAAGAATCTCCAATATTTATTGTCAGTGAATTGAAATCGATAGTTCTCAAAATAATATCAAGCAAGCGTATAGTAGACTTACTTCAACTATAATAAAGGATATTGTGGCCGGCGCCATGTGTACTATCTATGACATTGAACAGTTATTCACTCAATTTAATTTAGTTTCATAATGAAAAAAAAAAAGATAAAGTGTTCATAGCGATCCAGCGTGGCAATGCCCTTAGAGTCGGGGATATGACACCTTTGCATCAGGCTTTCCTTAGTTTAACTATTCATTGAAGTATGCTTAGTTTTAATATAAGGATTATGTATTTATAGTACCTACTTTACAAATGTCATAAAACTGTTTTTTTTAACTAGCGGCCGTGTGAACTTTGTACCTGGCAAGTTTCATCAAAATCCGTTCAGTAGTTTTGGCGTGAAAGTGTAACAGCATACATACACGCATACATATAGGTACATCTATTTTCACAAACTTTAGAATTTATAATATTAGAAGGAAAGCATGTATTAACACCAAAATAAAGTCTAATTATGCACTTTATTAATTATGTAGTTGTGTATTAAAATTAACAAGCTATGGGGAAATTTTAAAACCAACAGAGGTTCCAGCGCCCCTACCGGCCTTTCTCGCCATATACTCGTAGCGAATACGTTTCCACGTTTGTGCTAACATAATTAACCCGGCAAAGGCGGCCTTAATCAAACTCCTTCACAAGTTACATTTCAAAGGGAAACGATATTAAATTACTTGATAATTTTTTGGGTCACGCAAAGAATACGAGGTCGGGATTATAATAGGTAATGTTATCCATGTAACATTATTTTTTGGACTTTGGATCATCTTTTGTTAATTAAATTTTTATTTTTGAATATGGTATCATGCACACATATAGTTAGCCGCGTGGTGCCGGCAGAGTAGGGTTTGTACCACCCCTGCCTGCCCGTGGATATCGTACGAGGCGATTAAGTGTTTCCGGGAGGTGGATAGCAGCGCCTCCCGTACTGACAACATAGTCTGAAAATCACACTGCGGTCACCAACCCGCCTGCCCAGCGTGGTGACTATGGGCAAAACTCCCCTGTGGCAGTAGCCTTGTGGCGTGCCCTGGGGGAAGCCTACGTCTAGCAGTGGACTGCAATAGGCTGAAGAAGAAGAAGAACATATAGTTACGCCCACCATCCCCCAGAGAGGGTGAGCTTGACTTATTAACAAAACTCATAGTTATTAAGTAAATACGAAAAGTAAAGAAAAAGAAAAAAGCTACAATATGTGGATAATAATATCAGAGGATTAGCAATCGCTAGTCAAGAACACCCGAAACCGACGAGCATATATAAAGAACTAAATGAATGTGGGTTAGGCGAAGGAGGTATGTTTAGAACGTACTAAATGGAGATATAGTCTGACATAGGCATAGGCGTGCTATGTATTTTTGTGCCATTTTCTATATTATTATTGGTAAGTTCATCTCAAGTTTCTCCGATATATAATCACACAAAAATAACAGGTGTGATATACCTTCTCCCTTTTTTAATCGAATACCAGCTTACTAAGTTTTTAGTAAATCAAATTTGATTTCGCGAATTTCATTTCATCCTTTCTAAAAATATCACGTCATGACCAAGGAAAAATTCAATAATTTACAAATTTCTCGAATATTACAATATTTTACCACTTACTTAGACCATATTTAGACATACAAACGGGGTAGTCTTAACTGCAGGATCGTTAAGGAGATTCTACAGCTACGTTTAGCGTAGTGGGGCCAGATGTGATTTACTGGGCCTGAGGGCAGGCATATCTCTAAGTTCCTTAGTCTACATACCTAATATACAGCTAGGTACATAAGTAAATATAAAGTTACGAAATAGTTATTTGGAATGACAATTTTGTGATGAATCACTTCTCTAACCGCTACCCGAAATACTAATTACTGAGAGACACTCCGCAATCTTATTATATTAGTAAGATGGAAGTTTCACTAATTCAATACCGTAGTAGGTATATTCATTTCATCGTAGCACCTTAGATAAAATATAAAAATATTTAGCACAAAAAATGCTGAAACATACCATATTTTCGGGGGTTCTTGTGAATAGCTGGCAACTCCTAACTCTTATTGAAATAGGCCAGACGTTAACCTTTGATCTGGCAACCCCGGGTTTCGTCCAATCCCGTCTGCAATATTTCTTTGTATAAGGCAGTAGCCTATCTGTAACCTGATATAATCTAGAGGTTCGGCGTGTATTTTTGGGTTTAAGGGATAAAAAGGTAAGTCCCTAATAGATTTCTCTTAGTTTCTAGTGAATATTATCAGTTCTCTGCTTATCTCTAAGGTTTCTTCCTTTACTAATCAACAAAACCTTTGAAGTCTTTTTTTAATAAGCTGTTAGGTACGTCATTATTATTGGGCTACTTTCTATTTCAACTTCATTTGGCGAGATAAAGATAATCATAATTACATATATATAATTCTTAAAAACTTTAGTAAACAAATTTACATGCATCGTTTTATCACAAAAAAAATTTTGCTAACACTACCTATACTCTATTAAAATTAGATTTTTTAGGAATAAGGCATGCAAGATTTGGATCTGTCTTTGTGCTAATGTTCATCTTCTCTATGGTTCTCGTAAAATGAGGAGAGAATATCAGTACTATAATTTAACTATGTGGTGCAGTATTATACTTAATAATTTCTATACACGAATGAAAATTTAGAACCATTAGCATTCAAACGTTGTGTAAAATTTGTAATTCATTAAATATCTTCTATGCTGCTTTGGGAGTGAAAACAAAAACGTATAATACGACAGCTCTTCCCGGGCATACTGTACAAGTCAGTAGAGGGACAAGAGGGTCTTGGTGTTTTGTAGGCGATGAGCTGACCAACTATCACTACTAACCGAACTTGTACATCTCAACTATACCCTCAAAATTGGTCAGAAGTGGCACCATGTGGTTCTATCGGCCCTTGGTGCTCTGCCTACCCCGTAAGGGATAATGGCGTGATTATATGTATGTGTGCATTAAAAAATGCAATATTTTATGTCGCTTACTTCCGCGTTAGAAATCAAGAATAAAGTACAACCTAGATTTATTTCAGTAACATGAAAATTCCGGGTGTAATTACCTAAGATTAATTGTCTTGCCTAAACAATGTCAGTGTTTAAAATGTAAACAGCGATTTTTATACACAATTAAGAATGAGCCATTATGACCGAGAGAAAACCAAGAAATTACAAACATAAATTTAAGAGAAAGCTCAACTTATAAGTATAATGAATGGAGAGTAAGTATGTCTGTGTAGAAGCGACAAGGGGAAACAATTTTCCTTTTTTGTTTTATTTATGAAGTATACAATTTGTTTTGTTTTTAATAAGCCTTCCATTAATTGTAGAAGAAAGAAGGTCATTGTTAGGGTAATTTTTTCAATTTTATGACTATAAAATAAAGGTGCGTAAAACGACTTTAATTTTCCAGCATAAACTACATTAGTTTTTTTTTTTCAAAATGTTAACATCTTTTTGTCGTCGTTATTATTTTATAATAATACAGTAAATAATACGTTTTATTTCTCATTTATCTTGTTGGGTAAGGGCAGATTTTTCAATGTTGACAGCTTCTTTAGAATTTCATCACGATGAATACAGAATCAACATTATCCTTCAAATAGGCTACCTAACAATTTGGAAAAATTGGCCTTAAATAATTTGTTGAATTGAAAAATATTTTTTAGGTAACTATGACCTTAATAGTTAAACACGGTACAGAACCGGATAACCTTCAAAATATATCTAAAGTCGATAATTTATACGACCGTATACGATTCGTCTATCTAGACAAACTTTGTATTCAATTGTGGTACGAGTGAGGAATGGCGGCGGAACAAATAAAAGAGGCGCGTAATGTGATTTACTGGGCCTGTATCAAGGAAAGCTGTTGGAATGTCTAAAGGGAACGGCTTGTAAGCAAACCAAACTCTCCAAACCTACTCGTAGAAAAGATATAGAATACTGATAATGTAGACATAATATTGCTATTTAAAAGATTATCATTTAACATATTTTATAGGTTTTGTGAGAAAATATTTTTTCAATTAAATTTTTATGTAATGAAATCGAATAAAGTGCACTGGTATTGGTGGTAATTGTTGCCAAACAAAATGACATTGAATTTTGAATTTTACATTCTAAATACGCAATAATAATAAAACAAAATCTAAAAAAAACCTTGCCGAAGACGAGTTTGTCGTAAAGAAAAGATTGAAACAGAAATGAATTTACTTTAAAATACGTACCTATGAAAACAAGAACATTGCTACCCAAACTTGGTAAATTAAGACTAAATTTAATTATTTAGAGACAATTTACCTCTTCAAACGTTTCAGGATAATCATCTCGAGTAATCTAATTTGACACAAAAAATTGAAAGTGTTTACTCACACCAGCTACTATATTATTTATTTATAGGATTTTACAATTTACCTGTGCTGATTCGGGGCTTTCACTAGAATACGTCAGCTGCATCTCCTTCCATGACAATCGTGATAGTCGAGTAAGAAACTCGTGCATTCCCTCAGATGGTGATCTTGTCACTGGTCATTGACACCTGTGTCCCCGCTATAGTAAACGTGACAGTGGGATCTTTCTTTCGGGAACACAGCCGTGAGTATATGCATATACAGGATGATTTTTGGTCGTCAACGTTCCCGAAAACTACGGAATCTCCTCATCATCACGATCATTTTTCTCCATGGAAGCATACCTGGGAAGTGTGTGGTTTCCAAAATATTAGGGTCCAAAGTTGAGTAAATAGACTGCGTTTTTCTGCATAAATGCACATAGACGCACGTAGCAAGATTTTTTCACGAGAAATAATTAATATCTGTCTATAAATAAACTAGCATAAACACTAGACACTATAAATTTCGCCAGATCAAGTAATTAAAAAAAAAAAAAAACCCAGCATTTTTTTTGGCATAAACTTACTTTATTTTATGTATAGAGTACGCACCCTTCATTAAAGGTGGCCACAAAAAAACACCCTGTACATTACCTATATGATGTAGGAACATCAAAGAAGATTACCTGCAACTCCTCCACCGCTGGCAACGTGGCCAAAAGGCTGGTCGCATTGCGCCGCTGGATGGCGATGTTTGTAGGAAATTAGTTAATTTTTTAAGTTTAAGATATTTTTTTTTAAATTTAAGATTCCTTACTGTAATACATGTATGTAAGAAAAGAACACCTCAATGCGAGATGTAGGTACTGGTTGTCGTGTTTTGCACTGTGTACCTTATTTTGTAATTTGAATACATTGACGGTCAATTGGTCTAGTAGGTAGTGACCCTGCTTGCGACGCCATAGGTGCTGGGTTCGAATCCCGGTAGATGCAAACATTGATATGTGAATATTGATGTTTGTTTCCGAGTCATGGATGTTTCTATACTTATCTATGTATCTATATACCGTTGCTTAGTACCCACGACACAAGACCTTATGGATCTTAATGTGGGACTAGGTTAATGTGTTGTGTAGTGTGCGAATATTTATTTATTTATTATTTAATAGACATGCCTGGCAATACGAGTGCTTATAGTTACGATATAGACTATTTATTATACTAGCAGTTAACAGCTGTCACTTTGTCCACGTCAACTATATGAAATTTCGATTTTATCTCCACCAATACTGGTTAACTCTTGGTTAACTGGAAGAGAATGCTTTGTAGCATTTTTGATAATCAATCAACTTTCATTTTCAATTTTCTAGTGGCCTCTTATACAGGATTTGCAATACAGGAGTTGCAATGGCGGGAAAGTGGTCGGTATTCTCAAAAACTTTACATTTATAATTATTAGTAGGATATAGTTTAATATTACTATGATTCAGTCTATAATTGATAGACAATGGATGGTTACAACCAAAAATATATTTGAGAAGTGGCATATTCTCGAAGAGATGACCTTCATTGTCGACAATCCTAAAGATCATAGCTAACTTGATGACCACATGCTAATAGTATGAGATCCCACTGCAGATGTGCGAGGCTCATCTGTTTATTAAAAAAACCTTATTAATACAAACATTTACAATAAAATTAGGAATTATCTACAAGGTTGCCTATCAAAATATGGCCGCCAGTCTTAGGCTATAAGGACAGTGCAATCAAACAAAACATAGTAAAGTGCACGGACATGTCTCAAGCTGATCATTTTTAATAATGCTACCAATTTTTATGAGCATACCTTCAGATATATCTTCCTTGGCTTCTTTTAGTCCACAAAACGCTATGTTACATAGCAACCCAAAGGTCAGGGAGCCGAGCCGCAAAATAATTTATTGCGGTCATGTATCTTTTGGCGGAGAAATGAACGCGTTTATGTTTTTATAGCATTATTATAGAAATAACTGGGGTAATGAATATGTATACCTATCTAAACATATTTTGATACAATGTTATTATACTCGTAAATATGTTTAAAAAAAATAAAAAATCGCCCGAGTGGGACTCGAACTCACGACCCGGTAGCTCAGTTGGTGAGAGCACAGCACGGAATGCGATAGGTCGTGGGTTCGAGTCCCACTCGGGTGATTTTTTTTTTCATTCCTTAAAAAACATATTTATAATATCTTCTTCTTCTTCAGCCTATTGCAGTCCACTGCTGGACGTAGGCCTCCCCTAGGGCACGCCACAAAGTAGACATGGGTAACTCCGGACACAACTATATCCTCGGATATATATCCAGAGGTGGATATGAATCAACTCCTTCACTTTAAAGAAAGTTACCATATCCTATATCCGACCCACTCCGACCTACCGAATAATGCCGAAGATAAGAATAAGTGAGCGAGACGGAATGCGAACGCGCCGGCACGCGCGGTACTATCGCAGTAGACGCATGAGCGCGAATGTAACGACATTACACGAGTATATACGAATACTCACGAGCGACAGGCATGCCGTTTAGTATAAATATTTGTTTTCGTAATTATAATTTTCAAAATTTCTATTCATTCCGTTTTATATTTGATCTTAAGTATTTTGTTTTTAATGTAAATAAAAGCTGTTTGGATTTGGAATTATTTTTAGGACAATAGTTTTAGTGTACCTATTTAGTGATTTTTAAATACGCCTATCAAATATTCTAATTATTATTTGGATAGATCATCCCAATCATATCTCGGTTCGCTTAATCTCTTCATTCCCGGATATGTATGCGGAGTTGGATCTGTTAAAAGGACACCTACAACAACCTAACCAAACCAATCCCAGTCATATCTCGCTCACTTAAATCTCTTCGTTCCCGGATATACACGCGGAGTTGGATATGTTAAAAGGATATATATCCGGAGTGATATACTACATGTTCAATCCTTTCCCGGATATGATTAGCCCATGCCTACCACAAAGCTACTGCCACAGGGGGGTTTTACCCATAGTCACCACGCTGGGCAGGCGGGTTGGTGACCGTATTTATAATATCTAATCTATACATATAATAAAATTGTAACGGATCGATGTTTGTGCACGCTAATCTCAGAAACGGCTTGACCGATGTAGTTTTCAGGAATATATTGTGACAGGTCCCACTTAACATATATGCTACTTTTTATCCCAGGAAAATATTTTTATCTTGGATAATTTCAACATTTAGTTTTTTCTGTAGTCCACGCGGACGGAGTCGTGGGCGTCCACTAGTTTTAGACAAATTTATAAGATACTTCTCCATAATATAATCCGCTATAATGCTATTATTAATATTTGCTCACAAATACATATTTCTTTGAGAACGTTACGATTAGATACCTGAAGAAGTAGGTACCTATAGTAGGTATTGGCTATAAGAATCAAATCAAATGATTTATTTTACACAAAATATGAGTAATATTGTTACAGGTTGTTACAGTTTAGTCTAGTTTACACATATTTTGTTTCTATTCTATTTAAAAATTTATCATCAATACATAATTCTGATATTTCTGGTACAAATACATATTACATAAAAATGCCAACGTTACCATATTATGTCACATTAAAGATAATAGATATGAATGCAAATGACATATACCTATATACCACAACAATCTACCAACATATACATAAAAGGGGCAGCCAGAACTGTCAGATCACGAAGGAAATATAGCCACAGAAATAACATGATTAGAATCATAGTCATTCATCATCCTTTATAAGTTTGCCACAGGTCTTCCATATCTAAATATAGTAATGATATTTCTAAAAACAATAAATTGTATACAGGGTAGCTATTATTTTCGCTGCTAAGCTATTTAATCCTAGATTTAAAGACTTGGTTTAGTTGACTTTGTAAATACAACCTTAAACCTAAATCTAATTAACCATTTAATTACTTTTATAAATTACGCGACGAGTCCGATCAGACTGGAGGTATTGATCGCTTTCTCATTAGGATATACGTATTTCGTGCCATAGTAGAGGTCGTTTCATAGAATAACTGCTATACCTGCACCGGTAGCATGGCAAAAACGCGACGCGGGGTTTTTATCAACCGCGCGCGTGTTTCCAGTCACCAAATGCGAGCATGGCAATGACAGAGATTCGGAGATCCCGCGCGCGACACGTCTTTTGGACAACTCGTGGAAGTGGTGCTACCATTGCGAAAGTAAAATGAACTTTATTACGTTCAACACTGATTAGGAAATTGAATTGATATACAATTGATATACACTGACACGTCTAAATTAGCGATAAGACCCCGCGTGAATTTAAACGCCGTGCTCGCAACCGCGGGTTATACAGGATGTAACAAAAAGGGTATGTTAAGAGAAAAGCTATGTAAATAGCCCAATATAGAGAACCTATCCACAAAATTTGAGATCCGAGATCACATGTTTATTTTTCCCGATAGTATGGAGAATTTTTAAATATCTCAGGAATTTTCATACAATCTGGAAAAATAAAAATGTGATTTCGAGTCTCAAATTTTGGAAATAGGTTCTCTATTTTGGAAATAGGTCGTCAACGTTCCCGAAAACTACGGAATCTCCTCATCATCACGATCATTTTTCTCCATGGAAGCATACCTGGGAAGTGTCTGGTTTCCAAAATATTAGGGTCCAAAGTTGAGTAAATAGACTGCGTTTTTCTGCATAAATGCACATAGACGCGCGTAGCAGGATTTTTTCACGAAAAATAATTAATATCTGTCTATAAAAAAACTAACATAAACACTAGACACTATAAATTTCGCACGATCAAGGAATTTAAAATTAAAAAAAAAAAAAAAAAATATTCCCAGCATTTTTTTTGGCATGAACTTACTTTATTTCATGTATAGAATACGTACCCTTCGTTAAAGGTAGCCACAAAAAAAACACCCTGTATAGTACATATTTAAAGATATTTTCTAAAAATAAAGCCAATAACAGGTTATCCTAATTATGCTAATAAATAATAGACAAGCAGAAAGTGGTCGGTCACCCAACATACTGCATACAGAAGTTTATACAAAATGAAATAATTGGAATGCCAGTAGATAACAAACACAGCCATATTATGTCAAGTGTAACCGATTTCCGAAAGTAGCCTATATGTTAAGTGGGACCTGTCACAATATATTCCTGAAAATTGCATTGAAATCGGTTCAGCCGTTTCTGAGATTAGCGTGCACAAACGCACAGATAAACAGACAAACCGACAAACAGACTACTTTAGCGTGCACAAACGCACAGATAAACAGACAAACCGACAAACAGACAAAAATTGCAAAAACCATTCTTTTGGGTACTATCCGTTACATTATATGTATAGATAGAGTGCACCATTGTGCCCTTTACTATTCCAGTGCTAGAATAAGGCAGGATGCAAACATTGATATCTATATCTATCTATACATATAATAAAAATATAACGGATCGCTGTCTGTACATGGTAGATATATGAGAAAAAATATTATAGGAGACCTTTATCAACGCAATAGAACCCAAAACAATGATTTTTGGAATTTTTGTCTGTTTGTCGGTTTGTCTGTTTGCCGGTTTGTCTGTGCGTTTGTGCACGCTAATCTCAGTCCACTAGTGATAAATAAATTGATGTTTATTTCCGAGATATATATTATTTTACTAGTGGATGCCCGCGACTCCGTCCGCGTGGACTACAGAAAAAACAAAAAGTCGAAATTATCCGGGTTAAAAACATTTTCCTGGGATAAAAAGTAGCCTATATGTTAAGTGGGACCTGTCACAATATACTCCTGAAAACTGCATCGAAGTCCGTTCAGCCGTTTCTAAGATTAGCGTGCACAAACGCACAGACAAAGTGATAAACCGACAAACATTCCAAAAATCATTCTTTACCAAAACTCTATATTAAGTCGCCCGAATCACTAACTTATGCCTGACAGACCGTAATCAAATCGCACCGTGGGGTGGTGACCGTTGCCAAAGCAAAAGCTTTGCGATATATTTTTTTGGGTTGTTTAAATTCACCTCCTTTTTTGTTTGGTAGCGGTTTCATTTTGGGGTGCGAACATAGAAAGTAACATATAATTAGACAATCGACAAACAAGTTGTTAATGCTTTCATGTCGAATAAATGATTTTGAATTTGAATTTGAATAAGGAAAACAAAGTTATAAATTCTATCAGTTGAGTGCCTTCAAAAGACAAGATAGCACTAAGAATACGGGCGTGAGTGGCCTAATGAGATGGCACTGTATAGAAGCGACAGCAGTCATTTGTTACTCCACTAAAACTGCGGCCTGCAATATGTTTTTAAAGTGAAGTCATTTGTTTGCAATTAGCCACCCGTCACTGGTTTCGAGAATAAGAAATTGAGCCGGATCGAGCGTATAATGATGGGATTTTATATCTATAGACTTTTATAAAATGTAGGTAAATAAGTTAGTAGTGTAGAGCCTTATTTTTTTCACCGAACTGATAAGGTTTGACCTTAAATTTTGCCTGATGCTTTTTCTGGGCAGAGGTGTGCAATGACCGAGCGCAGTTTAGAAGGAATAGAGAGGGATAAAATGGGCAACATCTATATAAATTAAAGTTCTCCTCAACAGATAAGACATAAATTAATTTTGAAATCATTTAACAAAATATATATTTTGTTATTAATTATTCTACCAATATAATAGAAAACTTTCATGTTTCATATAATGAGACATGCGATCAAAAACAAGACCAAAAAGGTCGCCATTTGCTGATAGGTTTACATGGTTTATTTGGTTTACGACTTACAGCCGATATGTCGTAAAGTCGGGAATCATTCTGTTATCGAAAGATAAGATGCTGAGACAACTTAGTAGTGGCATATACTCGTAGATATTCGTAGATAAAAACAGTGGAGTGGAGTTCCCTAATTTAATTTACTATTTTTTTTACTAAAACACATTTTTCTGAATGTATGCACGCACAATACAGAACCATTTTATTCTATAAATACAAGATTAAAATCTATAATCAATATAATTTAAACATTTAAACTTCTAACTCTAAGTTTTAATGTTTTAACAATATCATATTGATTATAGTTTTTAATCTTGTATTTATAGAATAAAATGGTTCTGTATTGTGCGTGCATTCATTCAGATAAATGTGTTTTAGTAAAGTACTGAAGTATTGGCGGTAGTATAGGAGACACAAATTAATACGTAATACCTAGCTTTCATTTATTAAATTAATAAATCAAAGCTTCTAATAAGTTGAGTTACTGTTTCATCATAAAACTGTGGCAGCAATCATGAATGTTTGTCGTCGATTTCATAAAAATAATATTGCTTAGCTTGCATTAGGATGGATGAGAACAGTTTGGGAAAGTCGCAAAAGAAAGGTCAAACTTTCGTTATTTAGTGAGATGATTGACACGATGAATAAATTACCATTTGATATTGTTTTTTTGAAAATATTACTAACGAGCTGTGGCCCGCGACCTACTCCGCGTGAACTAGGTTCATAGTGAAACATTGTCCTTCTCAGTATTCCCAATTATATAAATGCTAAATTTCTAGAAGATTGATTAAGTAAATAATGCTTCTAGAGGTACCTAACAAACAAATAAACAAACTTAGGTACTTTTTCATTTATTAATAATACACAGAATACAGAAAGTTCATCAGCTTTAGAGGGTATAGCCTGTTGTAAGTATGTCTACATTACAAATGTAGCTTTTAAAGTTTTTTGTAAGTGAAATACTTTGAAATACTATGGTTTTATATGTATAGGTTATACGAGTATTATATCAAATGAGCCAACACTACAAATGAGCCCTAGAATAGTAAATGATATAATCAACGATCCCTATCCTAAAAGGGGTCATAGATTATCGGCAACGCTTCGTGGTTGGTTTCACATGACCGTTAATGGATGGCTCTGTAAGCGCTCTACGACCTTAGGCTGATAAGCGCTCTCGCCGGATATTTCTGTACATATAGGCATATGGAACTATGTTCTGTACAGCTGTATAGATCAATTCAAAGATGCTTGTCCGTCGAAAGTATAAATCGCTCCGTTAATAATAATAAATATTCACAAAATTAACAACACCCTTTTAGTCCTACACTAAGGTCCGTAAGGTCTTGTATTGTGGGTACAAGCAGGATGTAAATGCATAGATAATATTATAGAAACAGCCATGACGCGGAAACAAACATCAGTATCTATTGAGAGCTGTATGAGACTGAGAGATTCATTACTTTTGAGAACTTCGCTGCTGTTCACAATACAGGGTGTAACAGAAAGGGTATGTTAAGCGAAAAGCTATGTAAATAGCCCACTATAGAGAAGCTATTTCCAAAATTTGAGACTCGTAATCACATTTTTATTTTTCAAGATTGTATGAAAATTTCTGAGATATTTATAAATTCTCCATACTATCGGGAAAAATAAATATGTGATTTCGGGTCTCCAATTTTGTGGATGGATTCTCTACAGTGGGCTATTTACATAGCTTTTCGCTTAACATACCCTTTTTGTTACACCCTGTATAATTACATTATGGTATAAGCCCTCAGCTGACATCGATTATTTGTATGTAGCAATACATGACTCGACATTAACTCTACATCTCGCCTTAATGGCCAGTGCTACGTTTTACGGAATGTAAAAGCCAGCTGTTCATATGTCCGCCATTTTGTTAGAATTCAGTTTTTCCGGTTCCCGTGAATATTTTGGAAAATCCTTTGTGATCGGAAACTCTCCATGTTTCAGGTATATAAGATCAACGGTTCAGGCTTTGCATCCGCCAGTCAGTTATTTAGAACAAAGCATTTTATGTGTACAGAATGTATATGTCGTGGCCATATCGTAGAATTGATCATTTCATGAAATGGTCGAGCATTTCATGAAATGGTCGCATTTCATGAAAAGTTCAACTGTCTATTGGCCACATCATGATATGGTTTGGGCAGATCGATGATAAAAATCGTTTCTCGATATGGGCAACTAAACGCCCGATCATTTCATGAAGTGGTCAAGATTATTGATCATATCGTAAAATAGTTACATGAATCACCGGTAGAGGCGCTGCGCGCGTTTTATTTATGTGTGAAGATGGCGGATTTTTCTTTTTAGGTTATAAAACAAATTAAAGAGAGTAGGGTGACTATGCAGAAGAAGTTCACGGATAGTGTGTTATATTGTATAATGTATATTAGACTTAATGGTGGTTTATAATAATATTGTTAAACAAAAACCTTAGATTACGATAGGTTAGGTTAGGTTAGACTATGACAAATGACGCACGAGCCGAGCGAGCGGAGCGAGCGTGCCCAGGCAGCGTCCGGCGATGTGCCAGATGCGAATCGCTTTTGTAAAGTCTTTTATGTTTTTAAATATTATATTGTGAAAATATCACATAAATAATAGCAAAAAAAATCATACCATCATACCTTATGGTATACTTATATATGGTGTACGGTATATATTATTTATATAAGCTCTTACCACATTCGGATTTTATGGACACCCTGTTAATACGATTTGGCCACACGTGGATGACAAAATCGTGAAATGTAGACGATTTAACGATCTGGTCAAATTGAATTGGCCACTTCATGAAATGCGACCACTTCATGAAATGCTCGACCATTTCATGAAATGATCAATTTTACAATATGGCCACGACATATACATACAATATAATCACGCCTTTATCCCTTACGGGGTAGGCAGAGCACCAAGGGCCGATAGGACCACATGTGCCACTTCTGACCAATTTTGAGGGTATAATTGAGATGTACAAGTTGTATGTAGTCCTATACTATAAATTAAGGGAATGGACGCTCAGGTGACTATAACAACACACAAAGCAAACAAACTCTAATGCAATCATAATACAACTCATAGTATGTCATCAATCAAGATAGTGTGGTATAATTGCGTTAATTAATTGTCTTGCCGTAACATGCCATTTTGGAACGCTCCGTGTGTCAATGTTTGATTAATAACCTGTCTAAGGCTGGCTGTATATTACCAATAATTATTTTTGATTTGTTTTTATTAAATTTAAATTATGTTTGATTGAGAGATTTGGCTTATATATAGCTATCGGGATGAAAAAATAACGTTTCCAATAATGTAATTTCAAAAAGAGATGGTAAAATTCGTCATCCGAGTAATTGACCCGGTGGCTCAGTGGTAAGAGCGCTGGCACGGATTGCAGAGGCCGTGGGTTCGATTCCCACCCGGGTGAGGAATTTTTTCCATTTCTTTATTAATAATTTTATAACCAATAATTATGTTGACGTTTCATCATTTAATTTGTTGTATTACGAAAGAAATGCGTTGGTATAAAAGGTGTAGTTAAATCATAACAAGTGTCTTTTTAGCAAATATGCGCGTTCATGAACGGATTTTAATTTTTTTAATATAGCTGGACATGACTTGCTTCCAGGTTGGACCCATATTCAGTAGTTCAGGATCTGATGATGGGATCCCTGGATCCAGAGAAATCGAGGGTAATATTAAAATATTGTAGGCACGTGAAGAGATGGAAGCAGTTGGGATAGTGAAACACTTTAGGGTCTACAGTAAGCCCTCGATTTGGCTTCTGGAAGCAAAAGTTGGTTTTTCCTAAAAAAAATATAGATACATTATGACAAAATGTTTTCAGAATATCCCAATCAGTACTTTCCTGAAAGGAAATATTTTCTTGACAGATAACATTATAATTAGTTTTTTTTTTATATTTTGTCTGGTTTATTTTTAAAATAAACTTGTAAGCTATTGTTAAACCTACATTATACTCGTAATACTTAATTTAATTGACTTTGAAATTAATTTGACTGAGTTTCAAATTATGTATTCAATTATAAATACTTATGGTACTTTTGGTTCTACTTCAGAAAGAAGAAACATCAAATTAATCAGTTAATCACGCTTCTAGCCGTCATATATTAACTATAATAATCTGTGTTTATTATAAATTTAATATGCAGTAAATTCATGATAACATACCAAGTTATGTAAAATATTTTTTTCTTTAACATTTTAGATAATTGTTATAGTAAAAATTGAATAATTCGACAAAAAAATCTATTAGTGATATTTATGTGATCTTGTTTAAAATCAACAGTTAGTTTATAAACCTTTCCTAGTATAACAGGAGGTCACAAAAAACATCAGCCAGTGATTGGTTAGTACTGCGCTTCATATGCTACATTGACGCTGTGCATCTCATCTCATGTATTAGGCATTTCGAATATATATATGTAAGAGAAAAAAATTTTTGTTGTTGTTTTAACAGTTCTAACATAACCTAACACAGACAAACCTAATAAAGGCAGAATTCTAAAAGCCAATAGCCAAAATAGCTGGCCGTTTTTTAAATGTGGCATGTTTTCCAATATACCTTCAACATATTTACCGTGCTTCTAATGTAGCATAGAAATATACTGTGAGCCTTACCGTAATGATAAATTAAGCCGTCTTTAATAACTATTACGAGCACCGCTGTTTTGATATAAATCAATGACTATGCACTTATTTGCAGTCCCAAAACTTTTGCCTCTCATTTCATTATAAGTACGATACCATTAATAACTTGATTTGATTTATACGTCAAAGACGCATTGTAGAATCGGCTGTAATATATGCAGTGCGTCAAAATTGAAAAACCATGCTGTTTTGTAATGCGTCTTCCCAACATTTAGCCGGATTGTACTTATGGTTTTGTAAAACACACCCCTTCCTTTTCATCCATTATGACTAAATCCGCGCCTACAATATTTTGCTCCCAATGTTCTTGACTAGTACTGTCTCATAGACAAATCCTACTAATATTTTAACCGCGAAAGTTTAAGGGACAGTTAACGCGGACGAAGTCGCGGGTGTCTACAATTTCTATTGCCCGTGTTGTGAAAGGCGTTTTGCTTTAGGCGTTTTTTCGATCTTAGGTATACCTAAATGGTAAGAGCAAGCCCTTAGAAACACGTAAATGCTCTTAGGGTAATAACATTAGGATTGCCTTTATTTTAGGACTAGACCATATTATTCGACCTTTAAATCTGGCGGAGAAAGGGATAAGAAGAGAGATATAGACATACTCGTAGAGTACGTTTCTAGGTTTATATTTAGCTTAAGTTATTTGTTTGAAAAGTGTAGTTCATAATCAGACCTTCTACACAGTATTGAAGGTAAGTTTTAATCCTACGCAAAGTGAAAAAACATACGTAGGTAAATTGATGACACAGAAATACTTTTTCTCTAGATCTCTGGAAATAGACGATTATAATTTTGATGTTTAGGGGCATAATGATTTATGGATTTGCAAAATTGTAAGAGAAAATTTCAAGTGAGTGACATATTTAGATGACAGAGGTGCGTTTGGTGACACGGTTGCACCCATTGGCTTTCGGAACTATCGTTCTATAGGTTGCGTCGATTGCATCAGCATTTTGTCTGTTTCGCTTCCACAATAGAAACACTCCTGTTTCAAAAAATCATAGTTACCCCGTGGTACCAATACCATCAATTTTATTTCCTTTGAACCAGGTAGTAAGGAAAACAGCGCATACCATTATTGCTTGATTCCAAAGGCCAGGCGGATGACCGGAATAATTCGGGACAAATGGAAATACAGTAGGCTCCGGGACAAACTTGATCGGAATAATAATAATGGCGTACGTGGTGCTTATTTGTACATATTGTGCGGGGGAAACGAGCCGAGTCGATGCATTAGTCCCTCAGGGAACCCGATTTGTTATTTATATTGGACATTCAAATGGGATTGTGAGGGAAAGTCTATTTTATTTTCCGATTTGGATCTTTGGAAGTGCGTGCACGTGGAATTGTTGGTGCCTACGTAGCAAAGTAATTTTTTATACCGGCAGTGTTTTTAGGCATTTGTGAACGTCGCTATGTGGAAGTAAAGGTATGGCGACTTGCTGCGAAAAAGTTAAAATTAAATGTTTACTTTTCAAAAATGCATTTAAAATTACTACGCCAATGAGTGGTTTCACTAGAATACATCAGAAGACATCAGCATCTCCCTACGTGCATATTGTATAAGAGTCGACAGAGGAACTCAGAGGCATTCCCTCAAGAGATGAACTAGTAAATTCTCATTGATGTCATGTTATTCATGTGGATCAACATATCTACACCGCTATGTTAAAAGCGACTATAGGATCTTCATGTCCTCATGCAGTTTTGATGACATAGCCGTGTGCCTACCTATTTCCTTTATAGATTGCACGCACAGTGTTCAAATTAGTTAGGTAAAGTAATTGAATTGCTCTCTCAATTTTTGAAGCAAATACTCCAAGACTAATAAAATCAGAGTTCCGTTTGCCGTTTCATTTTTTATATTTCTCTGTTTTGATTTTTCATAATTTTATCCAACCTCCAGCACTTATGATGGAGATTTGTGTACCGTGCATTTTTGTTTATCAATTTACCTATGTGTATGTAAAAAGCCATATTTCCCATAGGGGTGTGCAGAGATAACAGCTTTTCACTTGCTATGAAAATAACTCCATTTGTTTTTATTCCCTAGGTTTACTATTCTTTGGGTTTGGATATTGTATAGATAAACTTTTGTGTAGGAATATGGTAGGCATAAAAAACATTCAAAATTATATTTTTTTATTTTAAAATGTATATGAGAACTAGGGAAATAGGCCAATGGTCACGGGCCTGTACCATTGAATTTACTACATCTTACGGATTTTTCAAAAAATTTTCACATAGCTATACCCGAGAAGGGTTGGCATCAGGCAGGCAGCCGGCCGTAAAAATAAATGCCAAAACTTTAGCAATGTGAGTTTCGAAAAAACTAGTTGCGCCGACCCCATAATTAATGGGATGAGAACTAGCCAAGTCAGGCTTAGGCTACTATATGTTATACTAAAATAAAGAAGAAATTATATTTTATGTTGTTATAAATAAATTTTATGACTGACTTTTGAACTTGACACCCATTTAGATTTCACTTCTTATGTCGTTGAGTCAACAACCAAGGCATATATCATAATATTGAACTTGGCTCTCATTTCATATTTATGTTTTTGATGAGATCGGTTTTACGACAGATGTGACCAGCCTACTGCCACTTCAGTTTGCTACACTTCGAGACCACGTCTGACACTTTTGTCTTCTGCCGAATAATCTTGTTTCGGACTTTGTCTATGAGCGAGATCCCGAGCATTGACCTTTCCATTGCTTTCTGAGTGACTATGCAATCGGTGGGCCCCACCGTCAGGTTCCACGTGTCGGCTCTGTCTAATAACTGTATTTAAAAACTCTATTGTCGTTCAAAGACTTAGATATACACAAACTCTGCGATGTCATTCACTAGATATAAGCGCGTATGAAATTCACTGCGTTGAAATCATTGCGTTGCGAGACGCGCAGGCGCAGCGTCCGTGTGGCACCCCTTAAGAGGGCGTGGTTTTGCATATAAGACGTTTTCTATTTGTAGATATTATTTTATTTTGTAGTTCTAGACCTTATTCTAGCTGTAAATATTATCATATTTTGTTTTTTTTTTACTATTTATAAATGCGAGAGGTCGTGAGTTCAAGTCTCACTCGGGTGAAAAAAAAAACATTTCTCAATAATATTTTTATAAATATTTACTTCAACAAAAATCCACGCCCCACACGTTTACACACAAGTACTTGTCGATTGATAACGTATGATGCAGGATAATCCGTACCTACTCCTGTACTTCAGTAGAGTAAAGACAAACATGACCGCCATCACACTTAATGGAAGGGACTAGGGTATATGAGTTTCATATTATAGTGCAGGAGCCATATCTCATACTCTGATATTACAAAGAGGAAAGATATGGCAGTTTGTTTGCGTTAACAGGTAGTGTCTTGGTAATGGTGACTTTTTATCCCTGCATTTGGCACCCTACGGTAACCAAGCAAACGGTTTATTTGTAAGTTTATTTGTTTTTTACCTCTTCACACTTAATTAAAGCTAAATTTTCAACAAGATTTCTCCATTAATATAATCCGTTAGGATATGGTTGATCGTTTCATCTTTTAAACATTGTGCTGAGGGATTCAGCTTTGTTTGCCGAGATTTGGCTAGTGTATAGCTATCGGGATGAAGAATAACGTTGCCAATATGTAATTTAGAAAAGAGATGGTAAAATTCGTCATCCGAGTAATTGACCCGGTGGCTTAGTGGTTATAGCGGCTGGCACGGTTTGCAGCGGTCGTGGGTTCGATTCCCACTCGGGTGAAGAATTTTTTCCATTTTCTTTATTAATAATTTTATAAGATTGATTGAGTAAAATCAATCTTGTTGAAAATTTTGCATACATATTTTTGGGATTTAGGTTACATTATGTGTAGGTGGAATAAGTTGCTAGATATAAAACAGAACTCAACTTACTGTACTGACTGTTTGATTCGAAAATGTCTGAGCGAAAATTCTTGTACGTCTCCAATACAACTTGCGCTGTGGTCTTGTCGAGTTGGTTGCAAGCTTCTAATAATCAACATGGACACATTGACACGGAATTCCCGAAGAGAGATAGCCGGAACTCCAGGATCATTAAGAAGACCCCGCAGTCACATTTAGCATGATAAAGACAGAAATGATCAGAGACTAGCTTATCGCCTGAGAGAATGCCCGGTTTCTTAGTCGACTCTTACCATATGCACAGGAGGAGATGCAGCTGATGTATTCTAGTGAATTAGCAGTTATAAAGTACTTAGTAGTTTTTATCATGGGAATATAACAATATTATTGCTTGAGTAAAGTTATATCAACATCTTTAAGTGGATTCTTCGTATCCTAATATGAAAAAACTTCACGATTCGCATCAATCGAAGACATTGAAAGACAGTCGTTAGCAGCCAAATGGGCACCTAGAGAATACGGGAACATCTGGGCAAAGAGAAATTCTCGTAGATTACCCCGTCATCTCAGTTTGGATTCAAAATAGTCCAAGATCTGAATAGATATGCTTTACCGTTCAATAAACTGTCATCGTACTTGTGATTGATGGATATTTCATTAATTTAATGATCTATACTAATATTAATGTGTATAATTTAACTTAATTTACAACTGCAATGAGATCCCTAAGGTCTTGTGTTGCTGGTACTAAGCAAGGGTAATATAAATAAATACAAACATTCATGACTCGGACACAAACGTCGGTATAAATTATATCAATGCTTGCACCTACCAGGAATCGAACACAGGATCTATGGCGCGGCAAGCAGGATCCCTACCAAGTGCGCTATACGGTCGTCAAATTATTATAATACTTGTATTCTTTGTTGTACACACAAGCATTGAACATTATAGTGACTTAAAATAGTTGCAAAGAGAACGTACAAAGGCGAGCATATATATTCAAGAGATTTTTTCCAGCAAACACAAAACTATTTGCAACACAATTATAGAGGGCAAGTCATTTGCTTGTTTGTTATATTTAATTGTTTTATAATATAGTCTTTTCTCAGTCTTGTTCATATTAATTGAGATCATTCTGTGTAGTAGGTACAGGATAAATAATATCGTCTTATGACTTTTCAACTTGCTTTTTCACTGGTGGTGGAATACAAAGTTTTTTTTTAAGTTTAAAAGGAATACTCGTATTTGGAACTGGCAAACCATTTTATTTCGGCAACATACAAAACATAGCAGTAATAAAATATTACCATACGATATTTCATTGTTAATAACATAATATTAATCACGTTAGTACTAAAACATCCTGCGGTAATAATAGGTTTTGGCCCATTGTGTTGAGTCTACCTGTTTACTTAACCACCCACCCATTTCATGGAATAGTCAACTCATAATCATAACATACCTACCTACATTACCTGCTTTATTTATTTATTAAGATTTATTTATTTATCAAGATAAGGCATACCAACATTACATGTATTAAAAGGTAGAATAATTAATTATACACGGTAACTTATACTGATACCTACATGTGACTATGATTAGCGCACAGAAAAAATGCATTATATTCGTGCAATTTCACCAGTGTGCTTAACTGTGCGGCACTGTAATGCACAGTGTACGAAACTAATGTTTTTTCTGGTGAACATACGAGTACCTTGTGTACGAGTAGCACAATGGTTTACAAAAATTTGTGCGCGAACATTTCTAGATTGTTCGTGAACAATGCGAACTGTGTCGTACACTGTGCAAGTGCCGCACAGTACCTACAACAAACTCGTGGAATCGCACCTACTCAAGCAAAAAATATCAAATTGTGCGCGAACAATCTAGAAATGTTCGCGCACAAATGACTGTAAACAAATGTGCTGCACAATATTTTGGTGGAATCGTACCTTACGGCCACCGCTCAACAATCAATTCCACAACAGTGAAGTAAGACAGATATCCCCGCCTCAATCACGAGACAAGTTACGAGAGGCACAACACGTAAGGTAAATTAAGATAAACATAGGTACATAATAAAATATTTTACCAATCGAAAAATATCAATGCATTTTATTTCGAAAGTTATGATAACAACTTGTGATTTCATTATATCAAGTATCGAAACAGTTCTCGAATAGAAGTAAATTTTATTTTACAAACTTTTAATAATACAGATCATATTTCCTCATATCTTGTTTTAAACTTCTACGATTGCGCCGCTCGAGTTAAAAGTTGCTGTAAACTTGCGAACTTCAGCCCTTTTGTAAGTTAATTTAAAATTGAAACTAGATCCGTTCGGAACCCAGTGCGGTCGGTTCGTCGACAATATTTACTGTTTAAGAAAAGGTTTTATCCTTTATTTCATCGTCCCTCCTCGTCGCTCCTCCGGGAAAGTTTGAGCGAAATTGGATTGCCGCTTAGACGGAACCACCTGCAGAGACTCTTCTGCCCACAACCGGATTTACTCTACAAAACCTTTTAAATTCTTTCAAATTGCCGTCTTGGTTTGCGTTTGAACGTAACTTGAAATTTTACGTTACATCTTTTTAATTAACGTCCTGTAGCGTTCTTTACAATTTGCTTGGATAGCTCGTACAATGTTTACTATCCTGTCATCACTTCAAGTTATAAACCGGGACAAAAGCCTCTCATTTGAGAGTCTCCGCAGCTCAGCTAAGGTTAAACCTCATTTACTTCGTGTCAACATAAAATACGGTAATGTCTTTCAGGATTTTACCGCGGGAAATTTAGGGGAAAAGAGGAAATAAATTTGAATAGGGAACAATCCGAAACCATTGCATCATTAAACAAGATTAATAATCCTGCGCGTGCCTCCATGAAACGCGGCGTTTATGATAAAGGTATTAAAAAGGTCTCGTCGTTAAATTGAGCTCTGTAATCAAGAGTGGAACGTTTAATAAAATTGTGTATATTTTGTATTTGTACAGCGGTTCTTCTATTTCTTAATTTTACTACATGAATATCCCGTTTCGCTTGTACAACTTTCGACGAGAGGCAAATTAATGTTCTTCCTGAGCTCTCTCAATAGGTAATGTTACAGCAGTCGGTAGTTAAAATAATGAACCGTTTTTCTATTATAATAACTTCAACTATAACAAATGAAATGCTCACGTTCATACGCCCATCACGTCAATGAACCAATTATTTGAATAAGTACTTATACAGAGTGTTTTTTCGTTGCCACCCTTAACGAAGGGTACGTACTCTATGCATCTAATAAAGTAAGTTTATGCTAAAGTTTAAAAAAAAAAAAAATTACTTGATCGGGCGAAATTTATAGTGTCCAGTGTTTATGCTAGTTTTTTCATAGACAGATATTAATTATTTGCCATGAAAAATTTTGCTACACGCGTCAATGTGCATTTATGCAGAAAAATGCAGTCTATTTACTCAACTTTGGACCGTAATATTTTGGAAACCAGACACTTCCAAGGTATGCTTCCCTGGAGAAAAATGATCGCGATGATGAGGAGATTTCGTAGTTTTCGGGAACGTTGACGACCAAAAATCATCTGTATAACATGTATGATTTTACAAGGTAGTTAGGTATAGGTACATACATACACACGTCTGTGTTCTTAAAATGGGGTAACCGGAGAAGCTGATGCGGGGCTTTACTAGAATACAGCTGCATCTCCCTCCGTGCGTGAAGTAGGAGTCCACTAAGGAACTCGGGTATCCTGTTCAACGATAAGCTGGCAACTTGTGACGAATCATTAAGATCTGATCTCGCTATGCTAAACGTTGCTGTAAGATCTTTTTTATGATCCTGCAGTTCTGGCTTCAGTGTTTAGTATTCAATGAATCTAAAGTAATTTATAAGAGTCCCTCTTTAAATTCCGAAATAAACTTTACTACTCGTAACCTAACCTAACTATTACCATGAAGCATCATTAAAACTACGAGACACTGATTCGTCATAGTATGCCGCGACTTTAGACTTCTGAATCACTGACAGCGTCTCAATCGCATACTGGTAATAACAACCTTGTAAGTCGGATAGACAGGATTGATAATCCATTGAATTGCAAAATCAATACTTGAATCACCACCTCTAGTTCATTCACGAACCAATTAATTTTGCGATGTACAGAGATAGACCTGAAAAGAAATGATTCTGTGTTGTATAGCCTGAAATTTCATGCATTTTCCAATCATATTTCTAGTGTTGGCAATGCCTGTATGTATAAGTCATTTACATAAACCATAGACTGACGACGTAAACAATCAGAGAGAATTATATTTACCATTTGTTATAGTAAAACTTATATACGGAGCCGAGACGTGGAACCTGACGGTGGGGCTGGCTCACTGATTGCATGCCACTCAGAGAGCTATGGAAAGGTCAATGCTCGGAATCTCGCTAATGGACAAAGTCCAAAACAAGATTATCCGGCAGAAGACCAAAGTGACAGACATAGTCTCGAAATGTAGCAGACTGAAATGGCAGTGAGCGGGCCACATCTGTCGTAGAACCGGTGGACGGTGGAGTAAGCGGGTTCTCGAATGGAGACCGCGCCCCGGAAAGCGTAGCATTGGGTGCCCTCCGGCCAGATGGACCGATAACTTAAAGAGGACGGCTGGTAGTGACTGGATGCCAAAAACGGGAGATCAAACCTTGTGGTGTGCCTGGGGGAGGCCTACAATCCAGCAGTCGACTGCAATAGGTTGACACGACGACAGAAAAAATATACTAAAGGCCGTTTTTCAAATGGTCAGATAGCCTACCTGAAGGATAAAGTGTATGCTGTCTCTATTTTAACCAAGTGTTAGAATACCATCTCGGACGTTGTACCTAATTTTAAGTTCTAGAATCATTAAATAATAATAAATAAATAAATAAATATTGGTAAAATCGGCGATAAATAAAATAGTCTTGCAAAAATATTTTCTTACTCAGAAGCTCAGATCAAGAAATTAAGCTCAGAAGATTTGTTTCTTCTTTATTTCGTATCTTTTTTGCCAGTTCATAGTGATTTTAAACTCTAGTAATGGAAGTGATATAATGCCTTCTCTAATGATTTGGCATTGACACATAGAGGTATAAAGATATACAATACTAGTGACCCGCCCTCGCTTCGCTTCGGTAAATATCCTCTAAAATTTGGAATTCCCGTTTGTCTCGTTCCCGTGGGAATTTCGGGAAATAAGTCCTCAGTGCTTCCTTACACTCCCTACAGAATATACTTGTCATATTTCATCATTATGTGTCAAGTGGTTTGCGTAAAAATTGGGAATTCCCGTTTGTCCAGTTCCTGTAGGAATTACAGGAAATCAGTTCTTTCTGCTCCCTAGCAGTCCCTATTCGGGAAATATGTTCTCAGTTCTTTCTTACACTCCCTACCGAATTTACCTGTCATATTTCAATTCTATATGTCATGTGGTTTTCGTAAAAACTTGAAATTCCTGTTTGTGCCGTTCCCATGGTAATTTCGCGAAACCCGTTGTTAATGGTCTTTTTCATCCCCTAACAAACATACACACCAAATTTCATCTGTGTACGTCAAACGGTTTATTTTTATACTTATTGAATAAGCTTTTGTTCCGGTACAGTGGAAATTTCGGTAAAAATTTGGAATTCCTGTCTGCCCCATTCCCATAGGAATTCTGGGAAATCCGTACTTAGTTATAGAAGTATAGATATAGACAAATACATAATGTACATGCTGTCAATAGTATAGCCTAAACTTCAGGATCACGAATGAGATCCCCAAGTAACGTTTAGCATAGCGCGATATAAGCAGTGCAGAAAAGTAACCAATACCTAAATCTGACCGGCAAAGGGTGATTAGTTAAAGTGATGAGTAACAGGCCCCCTGATTACGTAAAAGCAAGAACAAATCCGAACCCGCGCGATCGCGAAACTTGAGAGTGCGCGTGCGCGCACCGAGCACCCGGAGTTCTCCCGCGCCTCCCACCTCGCCCCGCGCACGCACACACTCTCAATTATCGCTAACGCGCGGCTTCGGCTTTGCTATTGCTTTTACGTAATCAGAGGGAGGGAAACCTTAGAAGTTTGTGAATCAAACACCTACAATATTCTACACTTTGCTTTGGAAAGTTCCTACAATTACCCCAACTATTGCAACTACGTAAAGTTCGACATTTTGTTTCCTGTTGCAAAATTTCAGCCACCGCACCGACAGCGATGGAAAACTGTTTAGGGTGACTGCAGAAGAGCAGTTCAAAGCATCACCGACCATTTTCAGTTACGACTGTGTATTTCTGCGTACGAAGAAATAGTAAAATAGGTGGACCACGGCCAGAAGGTTTACTGGTTCCAACTGGCAATGATCATAATCATCATCATCATCATCATTGCAGCTATGAGAAGTGACTGAGAAGCGATTCTGACTAGGTCGGTCGTCACTGGCAATGGTTTACGATCTGTGAGGCATGCACGAACCATTCGATAGTCCATAACGCAATTGTCCAACTGTCATATCTCATAGCTTTTGCTTGCGAGTCGATAGCATTATGCCGCGTAAAAAGATTAATGCTTACCCTATTGGTTTTAATACTTTTTAGTCGCTTGTTAGGTCCCCCGGGATTTTCTATGCTTTGATTGCATTTTTCTGGTGTCGTGTTTCCTCTGTTGATCCTGGCTTACAGGAGTTGCAGAGGCGGGAATGAATGGTGGGCCAATGCTTACCCTATGTCAATCCAAGTACATTTCGATTGCAACTAGAATTAGCCGGTAAGACAGCTCTTGTTGTACTTTTAGAATATTCATTTATTTCTTGTTGTTGAATAAAATTTTATAGAATGAGATGAATTTTATAGAATGATAAAGAAAAAAATTCTTCACCCGGGTGGGAATTCTATAGGTTTTTATTAGTAGATGAAGTGTCACATTTTTCTTATCATCATAGCTCAATCAACCATAGATGTCCTTGATGAGACCAGTTTATTGTATCTTCCGAATCAGAGACACTCCAATACAATCAACTGAAGGTCAAAGTCGAGACTGATATGGTTATGGCTTGTTGATCTCCAAATTTCAATTCTAAATTAGCCTCCGTTATAGATAATGATATTTTTGGCTATTTTTCGTATGAGTTAGCCGTATACAGTCGGCCTTATAAGGAACTTGACGCCCATGTTGACCAAGTTGAAAGAGATGCTTTTAACTACTTAAAACCTGATTAAGACAAACTTTTCGATATACTTCGTTCTAGTTATTTTTAGTAATCATTAATTTATGTTTTAGTCTAGAGAGTTTACAATAATATGAAAAATAATAGTAAGCCTGAGCATAATATTACTACTCCGCAGATAACCTTTCTGAATAGAAAGACGGGTTATATTTCAAAGTTTTTGCTACTTCCATGCAATAGTTCATAGAGAAGAATAACCAATAGCAGCGGCCGATGTGCCATGTAGCGTTGGCAGAGTAAAAGCACCTAGCACCTAAAAGCAGCACCTTATCGTGATTGGTAGCGTCAGAGGCGATCAAGGGTTTCCGGGATGTGGGCAGCAGCGCCCTCCCCCTGTGTTATATTCCGGAAATCATACTGCATACACCAACCCGCTTGCCCAGCATGGTGACTATGAGCTAAAACGACGATAAGCTAAAAATGTAATCCTAAATCGCCTATGATTCTAATTAATAAAATATTATTAATATTTACTTTCATATTTTTTTTGTTCAAAGTGTTTATTTAGATGTGCAGCATATTTCATAAACATCTCTTCACATATTTAACCACTTGGCAAAGTGGCAAAGCTTTGTAATCTTAATAGTCTTCAATAGTTTAAAATATACAATCAAGAAACTGTTCTATTTTAAAAAAGCTGTATAACTGTATAGCTGTATAACAATAACAAAATAGGTACACGAAATACAAAATAGCAATATCCTTAGGTTTATATTAACGCAAACTTAGTCATACGACAGAGAACTACATGATGCTATGTTTTACTAGACGACAAATTATGGTAGCATCTTCCTTTACGGCCGCTATATCATGGCACAGCTATTCTAGAAACTCAGAGATCTACAAAATCTACAAGTGAACTACAAAATTGTCATCATTCGACAAACTTGTGGTAATTCACATACTCGTATCTGTCAATTTTTCTTAAATACTATTTGCTTATAATATAGTTAACGACTATACGGAAACATTACCAAAGTGACACTTGAACTAGTCTTTATACCAGTGGAATAGAGTGCGGTTTACAACAGATTACGTATAAGTTTTAGTAACGGTTCTGACGGGTGGAATGAACTGAGAGGCTGTAGATAGTTTAGAGAGGACATTCCATTGTAAAGAATAACACTGTATTCCTGAAACGAAAACTGAAACGAGGTCTTACGTGTCAATTGTTTTCCGAAATTCATGCCTCAAACTCAAATAAAGCAATATCGAAGGAACGAGTAGGTATTTACAATTATTGTATTTACATTAATAAACATCATAACTTTCGGAAATCTCGGAAACTATTGAAATAAACTCTCGTAGAATCTACTAAATAAAATATTTATTTTGTGAGTGATAAAATCTTAGTCATTTTTATAAGACGCAGACAATATACGTTTTCGGGAGCTCATCTTTGACGACCGATTGGTCTAGAAGGTAGTGACTCTGCCTACGACGTCATAGGTCCTGGGTTCGAATTCCGGTAGGTGCAAACATTGACATGATGAATATTGATGTTTGTTTCCGAGTCACGGATGTTTCTATACTTATCTATGTAGACTAGGTTAAAGTGTTGTGTAGTGTGTAAAAAAAAATCTCTTATAGAAGGACTCTAGCTTCGTGATCAATTTCAGGTTCTGAGAATGAAACTGTAATAATCAAAACAACTTCTAAAATAGACAAACATCAAAATAAGTTCTAGGAATAAGCAGAGGTACTTAGCTAAAATGCTAAGCAACCGTACGGTGGGATGGGGAACAAAACTAATTATTGGAAATGAGATAATTTGCTTTCTTATTATCATCTTTTTTATTATCATCTAAAGAAGTTATTTACCAATAACAGCAAATATTTATGGATATTATAAAATTATTAATAAAGAAAATGGAAAAAAATCTTCACCCGATATCGATGGATATGTTCAGTACAGACTTATCTTTCTTTGACACTCACTTGTGAGGGCAAACTATATCCTTGGCATAACAATAATTATTCAATGATTTGGTTCGCAGTTTGCGTAAATAAGCTAGATTTGGCTTTTTCCTTGTCCAAAGTACCATAATATTTGCACAATAATAATGAGCAGACAATAACACGGATCTATAAGGCGTCATCAGAAGGGGGGAAGTTATTTGCGGAACTCGCTCCTAACTCCATTCAAATTGGTGGAGTCCGAGTTGTCGGAGCGATAAACCGGAGGCAAAACTTTGACAATGATTTCATTCATAAGTTCGCATACTTTATGCAATTTTAGAATTAGAATTAAGTATTTAAGGGACAATTGTATATTTACGTAGCATACTTGGAATATCAAAAGAAATTAGCTGTTACTGCTTTGCGAAATAATGTCAACATATACACATACCTATAGCTTACGCCCATTATCTCCCAAAGAGATTAGACATAAGTGTGCAAATAACATACCCACTTTTCACCAGTCAGGCACAAAGTCAACAATCTAGCGACCGGTAGCTAATAATACAATAGGAAATGTTTCCGTGCCATTTTTAATAGGGGTTATTAATACTTATACAGGGTGTAACAGAAAGGTTATGTTAAGCGAAAAGCTATGTAAATAGCCCACTAGAGATCCAATTTCCAAAATTTGAGACTCGAAATCACATTTTTATTTTTCAAAATTGTATGGACATTCCTGAGTTTTTTCGGAATTCTTCATACTATCTGGAAAAATAAAAATGTGAATTTGAGTCTGAAATTTTGGAAATAGGTTCTCTATAGTGGGGTATTTACACAGCTTTTCGCTTAACATACCCCTTTTGTTACACCCTGTATAATAATAAATAATGTCAAGTGCTACTAATAATATAGAGAATAACTTTTTAAAAAAAATAAAACCGACTTCAAATGCGTGAACACAAAAAAAAACTAAAAATTAAAAATTGTTTTTTTTTTATTATTAAACTTAAATGGGGCCACCCTTGAGGTATTACCTATACGCGGAAAAAAGATTTGTTCAAATCGGTTCATGATTGGCGGAGTTATCGCGTAACAAACATAGAAAAACATACGGGTCGAATTGAGAACCTCCTTTTTTTTAAGTCGGTTGACAAACATAGAAAAACATACGGGTCCAATTGAGAACCTCCTTTTTTTGAAGTCGGTTGAAAAGAGCTTAAGCTGTTCCAATTTATCCTCATAGTACCACAAGCTTGCCGTGTACAGAGTAGAAAAGCACCACCCCATGTCTACCCACTGGTATCATAAGAGATGATTAGGGATTTCCGGGAAGTAGGCAGCGGCAACTCCCGTGTTCACAACATCGAGGATCGGTGCTGTCAAATGTCTTCTCTATGTTGTAGTAACATGCTCCACCTGCAACTCCCTTATGTATCAAAAGACTATTCCACGTAATTCCAACGTAGAACCTTATACATGTATCACAACTTGTATAGGATAAAAAAAAATGTCCCGTCATTACTGTGGTGCTCGTAATTAGGGTGTAATCCTATAATAAAGGCCCCAGAAAATTCTCCCTCTGGCGTCCACTGATAAACGAAAGTCTATAAAAATAACTTTCTCCCGCTTCCCCTTTGATGCTAATAAATATAGTTATCTCGTTCTATATGTAATTAATTACATAATGTATGATGAAAAGTAGTCATTGATGTTAGATGAAAGCGAAGTTCTAATGTTGCTTTATTATTATGTGCGTAGGTAGACGCTTACTTTTGAACTAGCTATTGCCGGCGATTTCGTCCATATGGACGATAGAATGTAGCCTATGTCTTTCTCCGGCTTAACTGTACATACAGAATGTTTTTTCGTTGCCACCCTTAACGAAGGGTACGTACTCTATACATCAAATAAAGTAAGTTGTTTATGCCAAAAAAATGCTGGGAAACGGTATAATATTTTTTTTAAATTTTTAATTCCTTGATCGAGCAAAATTTATAGTGTCCAGTGTTTATGCTAGTTTTTTCATAGACAGATATTAATTATTTCTCGTGAAAAAAATCTTGCTACGCGCGTCTATGTGCATTTATGCAGAAAAACGCTGTCTATTTACTCAACTTTGGATCCTAATATCTTGGGAACCAGACACTTCCCAGGTATGCTTCCATGGAGAAAAATGATCGTGATGATGAGGAGATTCCGTAGTTTTCGAGAACGTTGACGACCAAAAAACATCCTGTATAAATTCCAATCATTGTAAGAAAATTTGATATCGCATTCTAGGATTTGTGTGGTTTGTTCTTGCGTCCGATAGGTGGCTTTGCTACAATGAGTTAATCTAATACAAGGTCGTACATAGTACTGTAGTATACTGTACATAGGACTGTATAGTCACGCATATTATCCCCCAAAGAGGTTGGGCAGAAGTGTGCAATTTACACACCTACTTTTCACCAGTAAACTTATTAAGTCCCACGTGGTAAGGGGTGAGCCTACCGCCGATTTTAGGGACACAAATACAACAATTTAGCTACCGGTAACGAATCCAATAGGAAATGTTTCCTTGCCATTCTAAATAGGTATTAAAAACTATCAGAGCCATATCCGTTAAGTATCAGAGAGCGCCATGGGCACGTGAGATTAACTTTGGGTCCTAAGTTATTAGTTGAACTCACTTACACGCCTTAAGAATGGATGGGTAAATAAAGCGTGAAGCTGAAAAGGGTAACAAACAAACTTTCTCTCGTATTCATAATATTAGTTGGAATCAGACACCAAATAAGAACAAATGCTAAGAATACAGATTTTTATATTATTCATTGTAGATATGTCGTGGCCATATTGTTAAATTGATCATTTCATGAAATGGTCGAGCATTTCATGAAGTGGTCAATTCAATTTGACCAGATCGTTAAATCGTCTACATTTCACGATTTTGTCATCCACGTTTGGCCAAATCGTATTAACAGGGTGTCCATAAAATCCGAATGTGGTAAGAGCTTATATAAATAATATATACCGTACACCATATATAAGTATACCATAAGGTATGATGGTATGATTTTTTTTGCTATTATTTATGTGATATTTTCACAATATAATATTTAAAAACATAAAAGACTTTACAAAAGCGATTCGCATCTGGCACATCGCCGGACGCTGCCTGGGCACGCTCGCTCCGCTCGCTCGGCTCGTGCGTCATTTGTCATAGTCTAACCTAACCTAACCTAACCTATCGTAATCTAAGGTTTTTGTTTAACAATATTATTATAAACCACCATTAAGTCTAATATACATTATACAATATAACACACTATCCGTGAACTTCTTCTGCATAGTCACCCTACTCTCTTTAATTTGTTTTATAACCTAAAAAGAAAAATCCGCCATCTTCACACATAAATAAAACGCGCGCAGCGCCTCTACCGGTGATTCGTGTAACTATTTTACGATATGATCAATAATCTTGACCACTTCATGAAATGATCGGGCGTTTAGTTGCCCATATCGAGAAACGATTTTTAATCATCGATCTGCCCAAACCATATCATGATGTGGCCAATAGACAGTTGAACTTTTCATGAAATGCGACCATTTCATGAAATGCTCGACCATTTCATGAAATGATCAATTCTACGATATGGCCACGACAGATACACAACAATGTAAATCTGAAGCTCAGTACGAGTACCGACTGACCGACGTTGCACGATGTAATGCATTCGCAATGAGCGTGTTACGCGACGCGGTTGTGTACTAAAATCCAGGTAAAAATATGCATGAATGCTCACCGTGTAACACGCAACATTACACTGCGTACGGTCACAGAGCTCATGGTAAGTATATAATTAGTTTATTCCCAACCAATCACAGTGTTACAGTTGGGAGTGTGATTCGCTGGGAACAAATGCAGTTTGCTAACTTTCGTAGTCGTGGTGCGATGAACCTACTACGACTACGTAGTACCGAACGATTTGTATTTTATTTAATAGTAGATTGATTTTTGTTACTTTTTTTATATAGCATTAATGATGGTGTTTCACTAATGGACAAAGGCCTCTCCATTTCGTGTCCATTCACACACAGGTTTTGATTTTTTGCTACTACGTCCACTTAGGCAGAAATTTAAACCTTCGTCGGAAGCCGTTCTTTGGAACCCTGTTGTTTATTATAAAGACTCATTATTAACGAACTATGGAGTAATATCCGAAATAAAATATTTTTAATTTTGAATTTGAATTATTAATACCTATATAGAAGTAAGTACAACTTAAATCACTTTAGAAGTAGATACCTATTCGTTTAGTATAATCATTCACATGTAAGATGTTGATGTTATTTGATTCATCTATAGGTATAAATTTAATATAGAAATCATCATTTTTCATGGTGTAGTATCATTATAGGTGTGCGTAATGAAAAAAAAAACGACTCGAGACTAGTACGATGCAAACGGGTTATGCCAGCCAGACCGAGACGCAAAACCCTCTCTACTCTTCTAACTGTAAACAAGCTTATAATCCCTTAGCGGCTCACTGGAGCCTAAGCGGCAGTTTACACCCGGTTTAAGTAAAAGTAGTTGTTCCATAGTAATTTACTCTTCTCATTTGCAGTTTGCCGCGCAACGACGACGCCTGAGACAACAAATTAAAACTTTAAGCAACTTCGTCAAGATCAGTGGCTTGCAATTAAAACGTTTTCCGTATTCATATGAGTAAGAACATACATAACTGTTCCTTAAATTGAGTAGCCAGAACTGCAGGATCATAAATCAGATTACACAGCCACTTTTAGCATAGAGGCGACAGAAGTTAATGATCAGTGGCAAGATGCTATTTGCCTGACAGAAAGTCCAAGTTCCTTAGTCGGCTCTTATGATATAGATACACGGAAGGAGATGCTGGTGATATGTTCTAGTGAAGCCCCGCATCAGCAAAGAATTAGTGTCTGCCTAATCATTATGATTATAAGATTATTTCTGAAATAAAAATAAAAAAAACAGTCCCATAACTGAATGAAATAAAGTTTTATTTTACTGACGAATTCGGGCTCTGGGTTGTTATTGATTATTCTATCGGCTCCCTTGCCCCAATTCTTCAGTTTCTAACAAGTTTAAGTGGTTTATTATCTCATATTTTCATCGTGAAACGTTAACGAGCGCTTTAAAGATTCGTAATCCGCCATTTTGTTGTGGGTTTGCTTCTTCGTTTTAAACCGTCGGAACAAAGAGGTCCTTTGTTAGGACCTACGGAGTCGAACAGACTTTGTCATTAAAAATGTACGGGTTATGCCTTGGCGCCGTTCTAGCTGTCGAACAGTTTACAAGAATAATGCTGATAGAGATTTTGTCTGTTAAAAATAAAGCTTCAAGTGTTTCTGTTGTTTACTTTAGTTTATTATGATAGCTAGTTACGTAATTTAAGACAATTTTGATGCTTGTATCTTATTCTGAAATCGACTTATTCTCTAGTAGAGTTTTAAAATTTCATCCTACTAATAAGGCGAAAGTTTGTAAGTATGGATGGATGGATGGATGAATGTTTGTTACTCTTTTACGTAAAAACGGCTGGAGCGATTTTAATAAAATTTGGTACGGAGTTAGCTGATACCCTGGATTAACACATAGTCTACTTTTTGTTCCGTGAAAATATTTTTATCCCGGATAATTTCGACATTTTGTTTTTTCTGCAGTTCACGCGGACGAAGTCGCGGGCGTCCACTAGTATTAAATAATTTTGTTGTCATCTGTAAAAAATTGTATACTTACTTATATAATTTTAGGTACGCTTGTCAGATTTGTTATATTGAAAAATAGAAAAGGTATCGAGCAAATTTTTCACATTTATTATGATATTATCGACAGTTCTTAGTTAGTTTAGAATGGCTTTATTTATCGTGACTGTTATTAAATAATCTTAAGATACATATAGTATAATATAGTGGACGCCCGTGATTCCGTCCGCGTGGACTACATAAAAAACAAAATGTCAAAACTATACGGGATAAAAATATTTTCCCGGAATAAAAAGTACCCTATATGTTAAGTGGGACCTGTCACAATATATTCCTGAAAACTGCATCGAAATCGGTTCAGCCGTTTCTGAGATTAGCGTGCACAAACGAACAAACAAACCGACAAACAGACAATAATTTTAAAAATCATTATTTTGGGTACTATATTAGGTCTCCTATAATATTTTTTCTCATATATCTTCCATGTACAGGCAGCGATCCGTTACATTTTTATATGTATAAATATACATTTTACTCAAACTCATTTAGAAAACAGCAGTTAAAGTAGCACCACGACTTGCGCCACGATTACCATAATAGTTAACTTTTGTTTAGTTTACTTTTAAATAGCTTTCATTATAGCTGTGCGGTATCCATTTTATGGCTCTTAGTCTAGAGGTGAAACTGTTAATTCAGCATACAAAGATCCCGCTGTAAATCGACTAAGTTCAGTATTTATGCTCTTAAATGGGTAGTCTGACGCTGGAGTTACTGAAATTATAGACTATATAGTTATTGTTTGTGCAGAGGGAGTATTTGCAGTTCATTAACCTTTTTATTTTGCATTTTTACTACTGACTTCTTTTGTATTCTTAGTATATGTGGCTTAGGTACAAAATAACTTCGTGTATTAACCACAGAATAAATATGTAATAGAACTTATAGAATACAGGGTGATTTTTGGTCGTCAACGTTCCCGAAAACTACGGAATCTCCTCATCATCACGATCATTTTTCTCCATGGAAGCATACCTGGGAAGTGTCTGGTTTCCAAAATATTAGGGTCCAAAGTTGAGTAAATAGACTGCGTTTTTCTGCATAAATGCACATAGACGCGCGTAGCAGGATTTTTTCACGAAAAATAATTAATATCTGTCTATAAAAAAACTAACATAAACACTAGACACTATAAATTTCGCACGATCAAGGAATTTAAATTTTTTTTTCAAAAAAAATTTTTTTTTTCCCAGCATTTTTTTTGGCATAAACTTACTTTATTTCATGTATAGAATACGTACCCTTCATTAAAGGTGGCCACAAAAAAACACCCTGTATATTGCATTTATATTAAGAGTAATATAAATGCAATATATTCTATATAGTAGACGCCCGCGGCCCGCGACTGTGTGGTCTACAGAAAAAATGAAATGTCCAAAATTATCCGGGATAAAAACATTTTCCCGGGAAAAAAGGTGGCCTATATGTTAAGTGCGACCTGTCACAATATATTCCTGAAAACTGCATCGAAATCGGTTCAGCAGTTTCTGAGATTAGCATGCACAAACACACAGACAAACTGACAAACCGACAAAAATTCCAAAAAACATTCTTTTGGGATACTATTTTGTTGATAAAGGTCTCCTATAATATTTTTTCTAATATATCTTACATGTACAGACAGCGATCCGTTACATTTTTATTATATGTATAGAAGATAGATAGATATATACTACAAATTTTATTTAACCTCAGAATTGTATATATACCTCTCTACTATTTTAACTTAAAATGTTAATATGTGCAGAGGTATAGTATAAATTTATTAGGCTGATACATGGGATTTGTATTTGCTGAGAAGAAAACTTTTACTAGTTTACTAAGTAAATTTTGAAAAATGGGCAAAGCTTACATAAATGAAGTTTTTTATATTGGAAGTAAGAGGAGGGTAACCAATCCTACTAAAAATAAACGTGAAGGTTTATAAGAATATGAGTATATTTAGATATTTTTTCTTCTCTTTCACGCATTACTACTAGATAGTTTTTTTTTAACTTTGCAGCTTGCATATCAGAGTTACATATAGGTTATCTATGTACATAATTCGTGCATTCGCTAGTTTCACTCTGAAACGCTACAAAAAGCTTCTCTGATATTGTTCATAGAATCTTCTATAGTATCTAGATCAGTAATAAAACAGAAATATGAAGGTTTACCCAATATTATGAAAATTTCATGGCATCACACAAGGTGTAATAACAACCAAGTACGGGTACAATGACCAATATGACTTAGCAGACGACGAAGAGTTGGAACTAAAAAATGCTCAGAGTGAATCTCTAACACAAAGTATGGTAACTAGCGCCTTCATTGTTTTCAGCTGATATCTTTCCATCGGTATGCGTGGTGTATTAATATCCAAGTTTGGGTCAAAGGGTGAGCAATAATTTTTGCAATTACAAGACTAAGTTATCTTGTAAAATGATCTTATAACATAGGTCCACAGAATATAGAAATCTGTTTGATATTTATAGGTACTGCAATAGCCGTAAAATATTTAATAATAATAATAATAATAAGCCCGCAGGGCAGCTTGTGGCTAGCAGTTGGGAGGTAGCGTTCCCACGGACCTGAAGTGCTCCCGGGGGAAGATCCTGTTCCTCAACTCCGGCGCCGGAGTGAGGTCTGACGAGGAACAGTTCCCCCACCTCTGCCTTGCCTTCGCCGGCTGGGCAGAGTGTAATCGCGAGAGCTACGACAGCTCGAGGGTGGACGTGCTCGTCAGTAAGTGGCGAGTTGGCTTCGGTTTAAGTCCAGGGGCACCCCTCCACCCTAGCCACTCACCAAATGTTGCCCCCTTTGTCGCTTTGTGCATGCGGCCGTTTCAGGGTGCCCATGACATGAGTCACTTTCACGTCCGGGGCCGCGTTGTAAAACCGTCTCGTAATCATATTTCCCACTACATATAAAGCACGTCTCTGGCGTTTTATATCTTCATCGTCAGTTAGTTTGGACGTCACGATGTGACCAAGGTACCTGAAACTCTCCACAATTCTTACATCTTGTCCATTCAGACGCAACTCTGGTACATGTTGGGGACCTTTACCCGATCTAAAAACTACCATTTCCGTCTTTTTACTATTATACGTCAAATCATGCTCACTCGCATACCGCTCACAAATACTAAGGAGTTTTCATAGCCCCTTGATTGTAGGGCTGATCAGCACCATATCGTCGGCGTAGTTCAAGTTGTTAACATATCTGCCGTCCAACTTGAGCCGGACGGGGGCGCCGCTCAACTCCACAATCAAGTCATTAAAGTAATAGTTAAATAGGTCAGGAGAGGTAACCCCACCTTGTCTTACACCGCAGGATAGCCTGTAACTATCCGAAACCTCGGAGTCCCACCTGACGCTGTTAATCTGATTGCTGTACCAGTACGCTAGAAGACCCACAACCTCAGGGGGGACCCCAGAGCCATGCATTTTCGTGCACAGAAGGTCATGGTCAATGGTATCAAACGCACGACTCAGGTCCAAAAAGCAGGCATATACTGTTGTATAATAATAATTGCTTTATTTGACATTTTAAATTTAATTATAATAAGTAAATACTACAGCTGCTTCTCTTCCCGGGCATACTGTACAAGTCAGTAGAGGGACAAGAGGGTCTTGGTGTTTTGTAGGCGATGGGCTGACAACCTGTCACTTCTAACCGAACTTGTACATCTCAACTATACCCTCAAAATTGGTCAGAAGTGGTACCATATGGTTCTATCGGCCATTGGTGATCTGCCTACCCCAGGGATAAAGGCGTGATTATATGTATGTATGTTTGTTTAATTTTTTTTCCAGAGGTCTCTAACTAAAGACAATCTAAACTAAAGAAAACTTAATAATACACAGTAGTTTACAGAACAATAAAAAATTTGGAGATGGTCATGGCACACTATACCGGCACCGCAACGGCACGGCTCCATTGTCATTCAATTACAAGCATTAAATACATGCATACCACATATGAGGTACGCTCATTATCCTCCAAAAAGGTTGGGCAGAAGTGTGCAATTTATACACCCATTTTAAGCTTATTAGCCAGTTAGCTTATTAAGTCCCACACGCTAAGGGATGAGCCCACCGCCGCTTTTTGGGCACAAATACAACAATCTAGTTACCGGTAACGAATCCAAATAGACATGTTACCGAGTCATTCTAACTATGTAGATACATATTATAAGCTTCAAGCGTCAGCATTAAATCGTGCGTCACATAACACACTTTATAATATCAATACGAAAAAGCCTAGCGGGCGGCCAATTTTAAATATTCCTTTGAAATTTATTTTACGTAACACGAGACAAGCATTCAGCGAATCTTGTACAATTTTCGTTATCGCTTTGCTTTTTCTAGTTAGATAATAAGGGGGCCGTAGTTAGCGCTCTGGCGGCTAGCTGTAGCCTGAATACGAGTACGAGGCGGCGCCGGCACCGTGCAGGGGCTGTGTTGTTGCCCTACTGAGATAGTGTACCATCACCTTTACACGTGCCTGTGTAATCTAGTTGATTGTCATAGTAAAACAAATGTTAATAAAATGAAATCAAAAATTAGAAAAAAAATCTAATAAACATTCATTTACAAAGAACTTGGAAATTCAGAATGGAGCTAAATGATGTTATAGCTAGTAGATACCGTTCCTACATACTACCTACAAAAGGTAACAAGACAACAGTAGGAAACGCACATTTGCACTTGTTTGTAATTAAATTACATACGTACCTACTTAGCTATCATTATTATAAAATAAATGAGAAATCTTGCAACAGAAACGTTCTGCACCAATTAAAAAATACAATGAAGATCTGGACGAAAATAGGTACGAGTAAACCTAGACAGCGATATCATACGTGACCTCATTTTAAGAAGAGGAAATCTATGTATCTATTTGGCGGGTCTCTATCGTTCGATATTACATAGATAAAATTAAATAGCCAAGTACGGTCGCGGTCTGAAAAAGTAAAATTTAAAAAAACATTCTATTAATTCGGGTAATAGTTAAGCACTTGGCAACACAATCCTTCACACATACTAGCATCCTTGCAAATTGTTATTGATGATTGTCATGTCAGCAATGACATCAATCATGATAAAATTGCCGCATTCACGGAGCTATTGTTTATTGATAGTACTCCATCTAGTCAGAGCGGAGCGATGACCAATCATTAATCTAAGGTGGAAATGTTATGACAACGGACGTCAATGCAAAACTGTTTCATTGTCTGAGCACTTAGATTCGATAACATTTTGACCATCATAGTCGGCATCAGCAGCTTGCAGTGTGATATGCCAGGTACGTGTAAAATATAGATAGATATATTACGGATGTTTAAATGGCACATTGCCAGAGATGTGTTACGTTTCACGAACAGTTTTTGGCACGTTGGCCTTCACTTTGTAAGCGTGTACAAATAGAATAGAACCTGCTACCCCATATTTCAGAATATACTAGGAAAGGCGTTGGCACAACGTACAGTGTTCTTAGCAAGGTATAAGTAACAACGTCGAGTAAAATAGCACAGTTTTAACTTGCGGGAAATGCATTTTGGCATAATTATGCTATTACGTAATGTGAAGTCTAGTTGTATTTTGAACGAATGAAGCATTATATCCCGATCGAATCAATAGAGAATGGCCATATTAAAATCATAGAATAATGAGTCCCCAGAAGGGGTCATCAATGACAAATGTAAGTCGGGTAGTGAAGCAAAACAAGAGGCAAAAACCCGCATCTTACGCTCTTTAACCCGCCGATTGTTGCTGGTTGTAATAATTACCCACATTCATAAGAATAGGATGAATGTGACTCATAAAGGAGATTTAAAAAAATCAAGTAGGTTAATTGAACTACTACAAGAAAACTAACACGAACACTGGATATTGTAAATTTCGCCCGATCAAGTAATTTATTTTTATTTTTATTTACATCGTTTCCCAGCAATTTTTTGGCATAAACTTACTTTACTTGAAGTATAGAGTACGTACCCTTCGTAAAGGGTGGCAACGAAAAAACATCCTGTATACAAGGAATTATTCCTCATAAGAAATACAATGAAAATCCTACAAATTACACAAAGAGCTTTTTCATATCACTATCTAAAATACATGTAGAAGAATACCATATATATACCTATAGGCATAGAACCAGCAAGCTCCCGTCTAAACAGCCTTTCACACAGACTGATTACTTTAATTAGAGGCAAAGCGTGTTCCCCATTAAAGTGTTTCCATCATTCAGATTAAGATTAGTATAGATTTATATCTGTAGACACTGGCAATTTTCATAATTTCCATTAAGTTTTCGAAATGACTCCTACCCGGTAGCACAGTGTAAATAAAGCAAATTACGCTAGGTTCGTAACATGTGGATAGCTTCATAGCGGATAACATGTTAATTTTGGTGTAATATTGGATACGAGTATCACTATCATAACTACCTATACATATCGCACCTTTGGTGGAACAGCGACACAATTGCGTTTTGCGATTTTTGATAATTTTGTCCCCACATTCTACAGCAGAACAAGGAAACAGTTGCGTTTTACAATTTTCGACAATTGTGCCGTTGATCTATAATAACAAAGGTGCGATATTATAAAACAAAGTGGCATCCCGCTATCTGTCTGTACCTATGTATGCTTAGATCTTTTAAAGTATACAACGGATTTTGATGTGGTTTTTAAATAGATAGAGTGATTCAAGAGAAAGGTTTATATGTCCGTCCGTGCGAATTATTAAAAAATGAATATATTACTTCGGATATGGAATGATATTTTGTGTGCAAATATACAGTTATTTGAGTTAAATGAAATGAAATTATTGGGTTAGGTAGTCTTCTACAGAAAGCGTCCATTTGGATCGATTGATATATCAATCAGAAAACAGAGAATTCACAAATATTTTATCTCGGCAGTATTAGAGACGCGGGAAATCACTAGTTGCCTTGACTATTTTAATTCCACCAAAAATATAGTACTTAAAAGAAAGTGACTATGCAATAAAGACGCCGCATAAAGTGGATGCATTATGCAATCTCACGCAAAACTGTCGCGAACGTTCCATTTCCTTTGCATTTGCGTTGGACTAGGAAAGTGGGGAGTACTTTCACAACTGTACGCCTCAAATTTTATCTTGGGTGTTCATCATTCAAAATTTAAATTATGATGAGAAGTATTACTTAATTTATTTTATACTAGCGGCAGTGGTCTACTTCGTAGTATTTTTATTATTTTTATGCCATCATGTTTCTGCCACCATTATTTAAGGCGCACCAAATGTGCAGGTCAGCTCAGGAAGCCTGCACGACTATGCTGGATTGGGGAAATTTTATAGACTACAGACGGTTTGGGCAGCGTCGTCAGGCAGAGTAACGATGTTAGGGTTTTTCTTGCTATTCTATGCTTTGTTGTGCATTTTTTTGGTCGCCTCTGTTGATCCTGGCTCACAGAAGTTGCAGAGGCGGGAATGAGTGGTGGGCTAATCCCGTAAGGTTTTTCTTGATTCTCGCGATCCCAGTCACGGGCTTGTACCAATGAATTTATTTAATGTACAGATTTTTTTTTTATTGTCACTTAGCGGAGGAGGGTTAGCGTCATGCAGGCAGCCGGCCGTTAAACAAATGCCAAATCTTTGGAAATTTGAGTTTCGAAAGAAATCATAATGCTCCGACCCGATAAAGAATGGGATAAGGGCAGGAAGGTGATGATGAACAGACACTCCAATTTTATTTATTTTTATTGAATATGTATTATCACTACATATTACAAAGTCGCTTCCCGCTGTCTGTTTGTCCCTATGTATCTTTAAAAGTACATAACGGATTTTGATGTGGTTTTTTTTAAATAGATAGAGTAATTCAAGAGGAAGATTTATATGTATAACTAGGAACGCGGACGAAGTCGTGGGCAGCCGCTAGTATAATATAGATTTGTCTTTTGACCGCGTTTCGAAGTCTGAGAAATTTAGTTGCTCTGGTGGCTAGCATGTGCAGTGTGAAGCAATTTATTGCACCCCCAATAATGTATGGGCACAACTCAAAAAGCATTGTCTTAATCAGTGAGAGCCAACTTGTGACACTATGATAGGAGAGCTATGACAAAAAGTGAAAAAATTGTGGGCGTAAGAGAAAGTTTTAAATAGGATATCCATTATTTATATTTCGGTTTAACTAACGGCTTTACAAGAATTGTATCAAACTAGAATACACCTGCTGCTATTTCTTCTGTGCATGTCGTAAGATTCAACAAAAGATCCCGGCTATACTCTCAAACTATATGGTAGCAATTTGTCACTCATAATTAACACCTTGTCCTTGCTATGCTAAACGTGTCTATAGGATCTTATTTATGGTCTTCTATATTAAGCATTGTATATGTAAACTAAAAATTTAAGTGAAAGAATAAAAATAGACTTTATAAAATTATTAATAAAGAAAATGGAAAAAATTCTTCATCCGAGTGGGAATCGAACCCACGACCACTGCAAACCGTACCAGCCGCTATAACCACTAAGTAACCGGGTCAATTACTCGGATGACGGATCTTGACTAAGATAAATTTATAAAAACACTTCTCCATTAATATAATCCGTAAAAATAGATTTGTTACGATATACTTAAGTTGAATTACATTCTATGGCAGTTAGCTATACCTACATGTAGTGATATATGCCAATATAATTCTGTGACCTATTTTGGTAAATTTTACAAAAAAATATTCACTATGGGTGCGCCCTCCACCGGTCCCTACACCCTCCACTGAATATAGAACCCATAGTCAATGTTTGAACTTCCGAATTGTAACGCCTAATACTATTTCATTTATAAAAAAATGTTCATATAAACGTTGTTTTTAGTCAAGGTTTCGGCAGTTTAAACTGTTTGTTAATTGGTTTAAGTGTGGGTGAAACACTGTCATGGTAGGCGACATCTGGAGATAAACTTAATTTATTTTTATACTAGTAGAGACAGAAGTGCTTATAGGTAGACGCGGGGTTAAGCTATATGTATATAAATTTAATTACTGTTTTGGGTTATACATTAGGTTTAATTTGTCGAGCCATATTTTGAGCGCTAACCGAAAATCTAGTAATAATTTCATCTAAGGGTAGAAGCAACAATTTCCAAGATAGTTTAAATTGTTAATATTATTTACGATGATATTAAACACTCCTGTTTTCTCCTATAGATAGAGTTTTCTAGTTATATCTAGATAGTTACTGCCAAACATTACATTTAGTAGGTATTGTCCTAGAAGACTAAAAAGTTAGCGCAGAAAGATTAAACGGACACATTATAAAATTGTATATTATCAGTAATTGTACAACCTAACATGTACTAAATTCAAGTTTTCATAAATCCTTAAATTTACCAACCTATGTCGGTAAATCCTAAGACTTCTTTTTAATCTTACGATTAACCGTAGTTCGAGCTTTTACAATAACATAATGTGATACCTATAGATTAACAAATACTTTGAATTGCTGATTAATATAACGTTGATTAAAAACAACTTTTAAACTCAATTTTTTACAGTTCTTGTCACCGAACAATATTTCTATAAATGTTACAAAAATGGATAAGATAAGGAATGAATACATAACAGGAAATTTGAAAGTTGCACCAAACACAGACTAGTAAGGAAGTAACGGCTTGTATTGGTATGGACATGTGTATAAAGCAACGGGACGAAAGACATATTTTACAGAGAGTGTTGATTATGAATGTGGAAGGTTATAGAGGAAGAAGTAGACCTAAGAAATGTTGGATGGACTGTGTGAGAAAGGATATGCGTGTACTAGGAGTGAGAGGTGACGGATAATAGGGAAGAATGGAAGAATTCAACATACATACATACATATAATCACGCTTTTATCCCTTACGGGGTAGGCAGAGTACCAAGGGCCGATAGAACCACATGGTGCCACTTCTGACCAATTTTGAAGGTATAGTTGAGATGTACAAGTTTGGTTAGTAGTAACAGGTGGTGAGCCCATCGCTTACAAACTACCAAGACCCTCTAGTTCCTCTACTGATTTGTACAGTATGCCCGGGAAGAGAAGCAGCTGAAGTATTATACGTTTTTTTCACTTCCAGAAAAACATAGAAGAAGAATTGAACTTATTGCGCAGAAACAATATTAATGGGAAGAGGGCAGGAAGATGATTGTGGGGGTGGCGAAAAGGGAAGAGCTTCCGACCCCACCGGACCACTAGTTAGTGTTTGGCCCATATATATATAATCCAATCATTGTGAGTAACAAAATAACTATTATTTCTATTATATTAGCAATATAAGCGACAAATATAAATAATGAACGTCGCATTTAAGACCTGTCGAAAGGCTTTTTAGATTTTTTAAATTGTTAGGTACTTACAGAATCTTTGTGAAAATGGATGAACGAGCATTTATCCCAGCATTTTTGTACCAACTTTAGCATAATGACTGCATTCATTTTAATGGATTTTTTAATTTTTGCCTCGATTTTGGAATAAAGAACCATATTGTTGCAACATTTCATTTTTGCAGATAAGTTACATTAATAAACGTTGTATATAAAAAAAAATAATTATTATTAGTCTTCCTTCCAAGACAACAAGATGCATCTTTCTAATGAGGGTGGTCCTATACAGAGTTAACTATATTTGTTAAATAATAATCATACTTATAATAATAATAAATAGCCATTTATTTCTCAAATATTACAAATTATTATAAAATTAAATTTCCAATTCATTCCTATAAATAATAATAAATTACTTATTTTAAAACTACAAAATTATATTGATAAATAATTAACTTTATACAAAAATAATAATTATATTTCGTTCTGCCAATCGCCTCTATTTTCTGCTACTGAAAGCCATTCATTTCCTGCTATTTTCCTTATGTTATCGACCCAACGTGCTGGTGGTCTGCCGCGACTTCTTTTGCCAGTAGGGCCGGTCCATGCAGTTACTTTTTTCGTCCATCTTTTATCCTTCAAGCGAGCTATATGACCTGCCCATTTCCATTTGGCTATCATAGATTGTTCGAGAAAGTCAATGAATTTGGTTTTTTCACGGATTGTGTAGTTTCGAACTTTCTGTAATCTTTTTATTTTTAACACCGACCTTTCCATAGCTGACTGACATACCCTTATAATATGGATAATCATACTTAAAGCAAATATAATTAGAGAGTATATAGTGTTCTGTGGAACCCTATTTGTTATCTGACATAATATATACTCTTTTCAGTTATTTGCAAATAATACAATGAAATACATGGCTTGCATAAAGTACAACAGAAAAACAGTAAAGTTTTCCCATAAATATTTTCAATAAATCTAGTATAATATAAAATTTTAATGGTCTCTCGTACATGAAAAGTACTACTTCACAAAATGTAAAAGAAAATAAAATGTTATTTTTAAAATAACTACGAAAACAATGAATATTTTGTTACCAATTCTGACAATTGCAGCTGTTTCGATTGAGGTAATTATACATTATAATATAAAAATAATAAAATACAAATAATTAGTTATACAGAAGGAAGGAGATCCGTGATTGCAAGAATAACATACCTACATACATATAGTCACGCCCATCATCCCCCAAAGAGGTTGGGCAGAAGTGTGCAAAATACACAGTCATTTTTCACCAGTTAGCCTATTAAGGCTTCATGAGTTTAATATCCCTACCATTGCGTCTCGTCGCAAGTACCAGGAGTTGATGTACCTCTACAAGATTTTGCACAGCCATTTAGATTCTCCATCTCTCCTATCCGAGCTCAACTTCATTACTTAGTATCGTAAGAGAAAACCTTCCCCTCGACTCTTCTCTCTTCTTGTTTATAAGAACAACACCTCTTATTATAACCCTATCACCAGAATGTGTCGAACTTATAATAATACTGTTGCACAACATCCTTCTCTGGATATTTTCGAGAGTAGACTCCATAGATTTAAGAAATTAATTTATAGGACAATTTGCACTATATAGCTAAAAAAAAATGTTGATGGTTTAAGATTTTTTTATTGTTTTTTTTATTTTTCTAAATTTAAATTGTGCTTATTTTTAATTTTGTTTTTCTAATAATGTGATGTGCTTAGAAAATATTGTGTATTAATGTGCCAACATTGTAAAGAGTTACAGTCTAGAGTCCCACATGGAAAGGGGTGATCCGCCGTTTTTCGAGCACAAACACAACAATCTAGTGGCCGGTAATGAATCCAATGGGAAATGTTTTCCGAGTAATTCTACATAGGTATTATAAGCTTTTAGTGTCAGAGCCTCTTCATAGGTACACCACAGGCAGGCGAGGTTGACTTTGGGTTCTATTGTATAAGTCAAGCCCACTTACACCCAACAATATAATAACAAAGTTGGAAATAGGTAGGTTCCCACGCTCCAATTTTGTCGGCTAACATTGTGAGTATAGATATCTGTAGCACTAGAACAAACTGCGGACTTCTTAACGATGTTTTTTTGCTTCATGCAATTGTGGACGAGTAAAGGCTCGAGCAGACCGGATGCGTGTGCGTGCACGCAAGCGTAGACGTGCACGTACCGCTGAGTTGTAAAGTATGGAACTGTATTAGACAGGGTACACCGAATGCGTGTGCGTAGACGTAAGCGTATAGGTATGCGTAACCCTTAATTCTGGGATTGCTCAATGCACGTTGTGGCGTCGCTCTAATAGACCCAATTACTATTTTTTCAGCTCAGCCTAGCGGAAGCCACTCTAAGCAATATTACAAATATTACAAGGAATACTTATTTAGCACATATGAATATAGTGGAATTCAGGTAAAAAAATTTTCACATTGAATATTCAATTTTGTATGGCGAACGGAGATTAAGTAGGAAGGTACATTGTGAATGTTTTCATATAAATAATTCGTTGAGTTTGTACACTATAAAATTGTTAATAATTTCCAAAAAACAACATGAAGATCAAAATGAAAAGTACATACATCAATGAATTAAATTACATAACATACTACACTAAATTACACAAGAATAAAACTAGTAGCTTGCCTCAATAACATACTCACACGATCACTCACACATGTCATTGACACCCTCGAAATTATAATCCCTTAGGGCCACCACCAGTTTCCATAGCACAGGAATCTCCTAGTTTGGAAACTGTCTGTTGGCCCAATTTCCACTTGTTTGGTGTAAATTGATGTCCGTAGTAACAAATTCTTATGTGCTTGCAATGTAATGATGTTTTCGTTTTTATATGGATTTGGTTGGAAAATAAATTTATTTATGATTTAATTATATATAATTTATAGTTAAATGATCCGTTTTGGTATTAAAGAGTTACAGGGGTCATCTGCATGATCGAATCAGAAATGAGGATATCCGCAGACGTACAAAGATCACCGACATAGCCAATGGTTCAGCAAACTAAAGTGGCAATGGGCAGGGCAGATAGCTCGAAGAACTGATGGCCGATGGAGCCGGAAAGTTCTAGAGTGGATACCACGTCTCGGCAAACGCAGCTTGGGAAGGCCACCCGCGAGATGGATGGACGACCTAGCCAAAGTCGTGGGCGTCGGTTGGATGCAGGCTGCTTCCGACCGGTCGGAATGGAGGTTGTCGGGAGAGGCCTATGTTCAGCAGTGAACTTCCCAGGGCTGACAATGATGATGATGGAGATGCGAGATTTTACGACTAAATATCAGCTACATCTCCTTCCGTGCATGTCGCAAGAGTTGCCTAAAGACGCGATTATTCAGACGATGAGCTAGAAACTTGTCGCTAAATCCTTCGTCTTACAATATTATTAAATAAATTAAAATATTTGCATGCCTCATTTTTTGGCGAAATATGTCTCTAATAATATAACAATAGCGGTAATAGCCCAGTGGTTAAGACGTGCACCTTTCAAGCGGGAGGCGTAAGTTCGATCCCAGTCACGGGCCTGTACCTATGAATTTATTACATGTACAGATTTTAATGTTCTAAAATTGTCACTAAGCTCGTGCCTCGGAAAGCACGTAAAACCGTTTCGTGTCGGCTTTCCGTCCCATCGGACTATGAGAGTAACGGAATAGAGAGTGCATCTGTGTTTGTGCACACACTTGTGCACTATAATATCTCCTGCGTACCTAGCCAATCTCCGTAGAGATTGGTCGCTTTGGCCGAAATACGGTCGGAGATCATCATAATAATAATAATTTTATAGCAAATAAATAAATAATCGTTTCATTTCGTGTTACTGCAGTTTTGGCGATCCTATTTTGGAAACACAGCCTAGTGTATGTACTTATTTATTACAATTTTTTTAGCCCACATACTGAGGCATTGGCCAGGCGACTAGAAGCCATACTGGACAAGATGACGACAGGAGACAGACCTGTCAGAAGATACTTCTACAGATACAACTCGTCGTTCTCCGATTTCAAAGAGACAATTAATTTTCAGTAATATTCGTATTAACTATAGTTTTATTCTACAATTTTTATATTATACGAAGCACAAGTAAATGATTCTGATTTATTTCGAAGAAGATTTAGGCAATGCTAGAAGAATTTAGGCCAGATATATTTTTATTACTTTTCATGATAAGAAAAACGATATTGCGACGGCCGAAATACGTTTTGTGATTGGAGGTAATGTTTTCTTTTTATTATACCATTAAGAGAGAAATGAACCTATATTAATAGAAACCCAGTAATTTTAAAGCGAAACACTAGCGAAACTATCTGTTCTAACGCATATGCTATTGTGACTACATTTTTACCCGCCTGCCCACAGCGCCTGCCCCAACTGGAGGGTTACGTTTTTCGACTGTAGATAGATTGACAGATAGATAGAATTTATTTGAAAATTACACATACACGGATATCAATAACATAGAACAAGACAATGGAAATAGGGTAGAAATAGACACAATAGAAAAGAGTAGGCAAACAAGAACACACATGTAGAAAAGAACAGTAACAGGAAGGACGAAGGACTGTGCACCATATATGTATATAATATACTGTATGTGTGTTTGTATGTATTTGGCACGTTCTAAAGCCTAACCGGCTTATAGCTTTGAGCTTGAGAGGTAATGAGATGCATCTTAGTCGTGAGAGTGACATTGGGCGTTTTTCCATTAGACGATACGACAACGACACGACGACATTTCGTCATCAAAATAGAGGAGCCGTGTCGAGGTCGTGTCATCAAGTGATAAAAACGAGTCATACTATTTCTTCTTCTTCTTCAGCCTATTACAGTCCACTGCTGGACGTAGGCCTCCCCCAGGGCACGCCACAAGGTTCCACATGGGGCTTTTGCCCATAGTCACCGCGCTGGGCAGGCGGGTTGGTGACCGCATTGTGATTTTCGGACTACAGTACGGGAGGCGCTGCTGCCCACCTCCCGGAAACCCTTAATCGCCTCGTATGACACCCATGGGCAGGCAGGCAACGGGCAGCCATACTATTTATTACATTTTTACTTCCAAAAAAGCCGTGGTCGTGTCTAGTGGGAAACGTCCATTTGTTTAGGGGTGCGTAATCGGATTTTTTTCTTTAAGTAAATGAGGTTAATATTTATTTCCCTGTTATTTCTTCGGTCTGATTCGACGCCAGTTTTGTGGATAGCTAAATTTTTACGCTCTTTATGTACTTTACATGTTGATATAAAAATTATCTTGAAAAGGTGATCTCCTCTGTGTCATGTAAAGTAAAAGGAAATTGAATAATATTCCACAGGGATATATGACCTGTCAATATTGGGATATTCAAGGAAACTTTTGGCATACCCATTAAAATCTATGCCATAAAGCGTGTGCAGTGTTGAATAGGTATATGAAAGATTTCAGAATCTTTAGGTTGAAGAATATTTTCTCTCAACAAAAATTCATGATGAAGGGTGATGGTAAACCCACTGTAGTTGTAAATCTGTGGTTATATCGGTGGAACATGTTAATAAAGGAAGCATCTAGAAATTCAAGCTGATACTTCAAATCTCCCACAAACACTAAACCTTTTTTTAAAAAGAGACTAATTGGAAAGCTCAGCAACTTGTGGCGTCACTTACCCTCCCCAGCAAGATTTTGTCCAACTCAAGCCGTTTTCTAACCACGTCTTCAAACTTTAGAGTCTACTTTCGCATCCTAAAATCTTTGAGAATTTATATCATTTTAATATTTTATAAGATCGTAGTAAATCAAGAGTTGTCACACCGGAGAGAGTACAGGCGTCTGCATTTTATATGGCAGAGGTAAGAGGTAGGATGAGTAAGCGACGTTTTGATAAATTGAATTCTGTATCTGAGGTAGGCACAAAAGTGGAACTAAGTTATTACTTTAATTCTTTGTGTTTCGAATTGTTGATCGTATGAGAATAGTCCTAATTGATCTATCCTATTCGTGGGACGATATATCTATCTAGGAAGGATTTAATCCTTTAATCCGGAATATAGTCACCGCGGTGCGGGTGAAATAATAATAAATTAGGTACATACATACGTTAGAGGTCGCAGGTGTATAGGTATATTGTATATCCTCTTTAATAGTCACTCATGGATAAGCTATGAACGCTATTCTACGCTCAACTTTTTGTTCCATACAAATAACTAAAATTAAATGGCGGATCTATGATCAGCTGATATTTTTCATATGTAAAGTCCCACCAGCACTCTTAACTCATTTCTGATGATCCAGAGCAATTCAGCTATTGTATACTGTCTGATTCAAGTACGCTACGCAAATGTGCTGGTTGTGGTCAGCTGATTAAATGTCCGCCATTGTTTTTTCGATACTTGTATGAACAATGTCGAGTTTAGAGATAATATCAAGAGACGTGAGAATCGGGACCCTGACTGTATACCTACATAAGATCTACATCGTTTGGCCGCAAATCCAGGGAGGCTATTAAGATAACACGATATAGGGCTTCACGATATGCGTATTGCGAAGCGTAACGCTCCAAGAGATTCTGATAGCCATAATGTAACGAACTTGGCCGTTTTGTGGAAGAGTTTTCAGTGACTGTTCTAATCTGAATAGTGTAACATTACCTATTGTCTGTTTGTTTGTAAGTATTCTTTTTTACAATTTCTTGATTATTGTTTTAAAGAATGTTTAAAAGAAAAATAACCTAAGAAATTCGCGATGGTTTCAAGTAAACACAGAAGCAGAAGGTTTATTGTGCATGAGCTGTAAGGTATTATTTAAACATACAACGAAACGAGGAACTTGCCATTTTCTTTAAATAACCTTCATGTTCCCTCATATATGTACAGATTGGAGAACGTCATCGTTGAGACTAACCATCTAGTAGATATAATATAATATAATATTTTGTTTGCTCTGATGTATTATATCATATGTGGTAGCTCAGGATACCCTAATATGATATTTCCCTAATATAATCACAAAGTTTCATTAGAGAATACCGTCTAGGTATTGAGTTTATAGCTACCATATTGGAAATGTCATTACCTGTGGGTCTACGTAATTTGGTTGTATAAACATTAATATGGAACCCATAAATTTACATATCTAAATCCCTTGTGAGAAGGGCATAGTGAAGGTGCTCATTGTTTTATGCTCGTATGTTAGGGTTCAAGGCAGGATACAATCAATCAGATGTAAATTTTATTTCATTCTTTAGCCCTAATTTTAGAACGGAGGTGGGAAGTATTTATTAGTTATAAAGAATATTGTGGAAACTTTAATAAACAACATACGGATCATCAGGCTAAGTAAAAGCACTTATAGAGATTATCCCACAGATTTTAAAATTGTATGCAAATTTGTAGGTATGTTAACCGAAATGCTATCAAAATAGCTGACTATAAAGAATTGGGCTTTTCTTATAGCATTACACTTAATTCCCTTAATACCCTTTAGGTATAACTAAAGCCCGGTAATAGACGAAACCCACTTCATCATCACTACATATAATAAAACAAAATCGCTTCTCGCTGTCTGTCTGTCCCTATGTATGCTTAGATCTTTAAACTTTTCAAATTCAAATATTTATTTCCGATATCACTCCATAGTGGTTAGTATGAGATGACTTATATATTATGTTAGTAAACAGTTATAAATAAAATAAAATGACAATTAAATAAAAACTATTGAACATAAATTAAAATTACATTAAATTTATTCAATTAAACAATAAATAATAATAATAATAACATAATTGGGCTTAATTAAGGACCCAACTTGTGCACCTGTGTAACCGCATCCACCTCTCCATTAGAGGGGAGTCCCACCTGCTGGCTAACACGTTCAGTATGCTGTTTGAACTGCTCCGAACGCGGTATAGTAAGGACGCACTACGCATTCTGATAATTGCGTAAAAACAATTTGTATGTACCTCCGCGAACATGGTAGATGCGCTACAGTATCGGGGCAGTCCAAACAACACCCTAAACGCATTATTATATTGGACACGAAGGGCCTCATATGCCCGCTGCGTGTAGCTAACCCACAGACTGCACGTGTAGAATGACTGGCAATAGGCTTTAAAAAGCGTCAGTTTTACATCATTGCTACAGCGAGCGAATCGGCGAGCCAACATGTTACAGCGCACACACAGAGCCCTTCGCTCCCTCTCGATGTCCGCAAAACTTAAAACTACGCAACAAATTTTAATGCAATTTTGAATATTTACTAGGGGCCCCTTTCACGCGTACAAAGTTGTGGGCGGCCGCTTGTATTTAGTATAACTATTATCAGAACTTTCATAGTTCATGGTGTAAAATTATACGGCGACCATTCTACGGTGCAGTGTTAGCATATGCGCTGGATGTTAACAGTTAACACTTAAAATTGTTAACCTACCCGTATATTTACACTAATCACTAGGAATTAGTGGAAATATACGGGTAGGTTAATAGTTTAAGTTTATTATTCAGTTTAGCTTAAGTTTGTCCAACTAAGTTGTTTCCGTAAGTAAATTTTTTGTGTGTATTCACACAGATCGACATAAAGCTGCCTTCGAACCAGAGATGTGCTATGGTACGTAATCATCACCATATACATATAGGTATATTGGTCCATGATATCAATGAATATTATTATTGACAGAAACAGGTATTATGATTATGCTTTTAGCGTCAGAGCCTCGTCCGTTAAATAGCAAGGTGCACCACGGGCAGGTGAACTCACTTACACCTCTTTAGGATTCTAAACACGGATGTTGCCTCAACTATACATTTTATTTTCACCATTATAATTTTAGTAGTTTTACATTAATAAAATAATGTTAGAAAATTTAAACCCTTGTGTTTCCCAGATCCTGTTCTAAGCTATTTCACAATGCACTGAAAATACGACTACCCATAATAGTCACCTAATTACGTGCTATAAATTTTAATTACTATCAAGGGTGTGTTTATTATTTATTGTAACAACTAAACTGGAATTATTTTCTCAGTTATTTTGTTATAGGGCAAGTTTCACAGAATTTAATAGTACCAGTCAGTACCTTGCATTGTAACTAATAAAAATCTGACCTCTTTCCCCAATTACTTTTTTAAACTTTTAGAGAGTAACAGTAACACTCAATCTTATATAAATGGTGTAAGTACAAGTTACAATACACAAAAACAAACGTTTTACATAGCATATTCGAAAGAAATTATGATTGACTATTCAAAACGGCTATAAATACGTAATATAATAATCTGTGAGAGATAACTAGGTACCTACCAAACTGAGAAAACAAACATATTTTTACAACGTTGCGGCATAAAAGCACTTTCCTTGTTAATCAAAAATTTATCCTCCATTGAAAGAGGTCGGTAAAATGTTCCAATTGATCCCTTTGAATTGATCCTTGCAAACAATCAAAAATCACCATCAAAATTAATTTATTTTTCCCAGGGTTCAAACGAAATTTTATATGTGTACAGTACTGGAAGAACAAGTTTAATCTGTGTTAAATTTGGTTCATTTAACAACCTGATAAAATATTTACCTATATTGTTTTTAACAACTCACTCATGAAGATAATAAGTAGAATAACAAAACGTATAAAGAAAAAGTTTTGGCAAAAAATCATATTAAAAGACTTTTGACACAAAAATTAATTAATTAATTCAGGCAGTTTTAACTTAAATAATGTTTAAATTCTCATTACTTAGTTCGTAGTTACTTTCTGAATCGTAATTAATTTAAAATATTTTTTCAAATTAGCCTGTTATATTATACTATGGTGACTATGTGCAAAAATCCTCATATGAAAGCCTTATGGCGTGCCGTGGGAGAGGCTTACGTCCAGCAGTGGACTGCAATAGGTTGATGTGTATATTGTCCAATGCTGGGCAATATCTTCTCCACTCTTAGACTACACCTCACGATCCTTCGCCTTCTACTCCTATTCCGGAGGGTGCATTCTGACATAGAGGAATAAGATCTTATTCCTCTATGCTTCTGACAGATTCTTAATTAGTAAAAATAACTAAACATAATAGTACTGAAATTTCTCAATTACTTGTTTGTCAATCACGCATATGAACAAATTTAGCACAAAACTTTTTGTACTGCCACTGTATACTGTAGGTACAATAAACCTTGCTCAAAAATAAAATACAATTTTGAGTCGAGAACAAAGGAACACTTTGCATTAAAGATACACAGCTATTACGATCTTCCTATTACTCTAGCTTCTTTAGCAGAACGTTGTTTTTTCATACTTCGAATATACATTCAGGGGTCTACTCTGAAATACCGCTTTCGAATTTTTCGGTCCGACCGAAGCCCGACCGAATCGAAGCCTTTGACAGTCATTCATCTGAGTTCACAACTCATTCGGAACCATAGAGAATAATTAACATTGACTAATATTATCTTCTATTATCTAGCCTTATACCTGTCAAATAGAGTTCGATCGGACCGAATGAAAAAACGGCGCGACTGATCCGATCGAAGGAAGTTCTTAGTAGGAAACACCTCCATATTCGACCGATACTTCGTTTATCGTCACTTCAGAGTAGACCTCCAGGTTCAGTCAAATTGCACACTTTCGCTCCAATTTTATACAGTGTTTTCCAATACATTGTATCGTTTTAGGGAAAGGCCAAGGAGTTGGTGTAATCCAATCTTTTATTTATAAATCCTCCTTGGAACACGAACTTCTTGGATGCTACAGGGACACTAACTTTAAATCGTTACACAGTTGTGTAACAGTTTTTGCAATGCTGTATCCGTTCATCATGCACATGCAATTAGTGTGCACATGTAATTAACTGGTACGAATATACGCTTTGTTAAAATTACGAATCTTTGAAATCGGCTGATTGAGAGAAATATGCATACATATTATAATTAATTATTCAGAGTCGTTTATAGCAAATATAACTTTGAACTTAACATTTCTTGAATTCCTCTGAAGTTTTTAACAAGCTTAAACATTTTTGGCTTCCCACAGTTGCTACGTATTAATCGAAGTGAAGCAAGCAAGGATAACGTAATAAAATTGATTAAGATAAAACACATATAAATTACAAATTAGATAAAATGAGAAAAAAAAAATCTCTGGAAATCCAAACTCTTTAAAATCGAACATGTTTTTCTTTTATGTTACCAATTAACTTCTACCACAAAAAACTGTGGTAGTTACGTTATTCATTCATAATACTGAGTACTTTTTCATAATGAAAAAACCTTTTGTTACGCGACAGTGTTACAAAGGTCTAAACTTGAGAAAAATGCAAAATAAGCTACTCTACAATTGGCATCTGATGTAAAATGCAACACCAGTTGTCTTGCATTACCTAATATCCAATGCATTTGTTTGATTCTTATCCCTCCTTGAGACTATTGATCTGTAAACATCGATGTTGCAAGTATTTACAATTTCAATAAGTACTAGATACTATCTAATGGAATCTGATGAAAAGATTGCATTTTTAAGAGCACGTATTAAGGTACAAGTAATGTACCTTAATACAAGTTCGTGGCCGGTTATTTGCAAGGCGACGATCCATGCTACTGAAGCTTAGAGTGAATTTTCAATACGCACTCGAACGCGTTCACGTTTCACGAAACGTCATTAAACGTTAAAGCAAATGAGTTGAATATGAAAACTCAATTCAATTCAATTTTGCGATAGGGCCTCTTCTCGCTTACACGAAGACCTCGCCAATGTCACGTACTCGTAACTAGGCAAACATAAGAGCGTCGATCCAAGTGACGATACAGTAGTAACATAAATTAACACGTTCATAGAGCGAGAGGTCTATATGAAATTTCATACTTCAAAAATGTAGGTATAACAGTAGAACCTTAAAATGATAAATCGACTTTCGGGCCATTATTGAATTGGCGAGTACCTATCAGTCTGTCTCCCTGTATAATAATATTTTAGTCAATTATTGGAAAATTTTATCTAAGTACAGTCGCCTAGAAATACAATTTTGTAATTGCTTTTTTGCTCAATAATAATGATAAATTGAAATTAATAAAAACTAAAAATTTTCCTTGATTTAGGGGAGACCGGGGATAGTTGACTATAGGGATAGGTAGAATAACTGTCAAAAACTCATTCGGTGCAAAAGCTTTAAGGCAACCAGTGATGTACAAGAGTCCGTCACTGACTCCCGCTCAATCACCAAAAAGGCGACGTTGCACACGTCGCAAGTCGCTTGAGAGAAGGAACGTAATATTGAAAAAGAACGCATGCTAGTAACTATTTTTGTCCTAATGTTATTTGTAATAATGCCTATTTATTCATGATTATTGATTGTTTAAGTATTTGTATCGAATGTTTGATTCATGTTTTTTCTTTTATATATTATTCTATTTGATTTGGACGCAGTTTTGAGATTATGGCCCTTGATAAAAAAATTTAAAGGTGGTTTGGGGCTAGTAGACTCATAAATAATATATATATATATATATATATATATATATATATATATATATATATATATATATATATATATATATATATATATATATTACTATTACCAAATAACAAATATAATTTCATTAGTTACACGAGATTATTTATTACCGAATAGTTAAAGGTTATAACAAGTTGTCTCATTTTGTTTGAAATACTTAATAAGTTCGTACTTTGTTTGTTTTTGGGTACTCGAATTGATTATTTTATTTTTATAACTTGAAATTTATTGTGTTTAATCTGAAGTTGCGAAAAACCGTCTATTGGATTTTATTAATAATTTTCTATACATTTTTGTGTATTTTATACTATTTCCTCGTAAATTTTGCCCTTTTAACGTCATTGTTCACTTTATCCCAGGTGAATAGTCAACCTACTCCAAGACTGGGGTAAGTTGACCGGTTTTTCCTTTTGTACAAAAGCTGGTTTGTACTCTATACCATAATGAATCACGTGCATTTTTCCACTTATTTCCAAAGCCTAATAGTCAATCTAATAACTGTACCTGTTTTTAAAATAATTAACTGTAAAGAAATAAAAATAGACACCTCTAAGCTGAAAAGTGGTCAACCATCCCCATTTTGTGAAATGCCATGAATCAAGTACGCAATTTTTATTGTATTTGCTTTGAGAATATGTGAAGGGAATGTGAGTCTAGAAAACTTTAATATAATAAAATATTATATTTACTTAGCGACAGACGTGCTTACCGACAGAGATTTTATTATGAAGAATACCAAAGTGAACTTTTTGATATAAAATAAAAATTGCATAAAGCGCCAACACTATTTGCGTAAACTAGCAATAAATTGTGTAAGGACAGCCGCACTACTTATATTTTTCTCAACAATTACCTAAAAGATTGTGTTTTGAAACTCCTCTAACTTCTATTTGGGTCAGTATTTTAGAAATGTTGCTAAGATAAAACATACTATAATAGGTACTAACTAATGAGTTTTTAGATATAAATATGTTAATTGACATGTAAGACATCAGACTGGCCCACTTGCGGTCTAGTTTCAATTTAAAATTTCGCCTAGCACACATACTCGTAACGCCTCTTTCTGTTTATATCTTAATCAAGACAGCGAGTAAGCTAATTTGTCGATAAATTAAAATAAAATAAATTATTTATAGTCTAGTGGACGCCCGTGACTCTGTCCGCGTGGACTGCAGAAAAAACAAAATGTCAAAATTATCCGGGATAAAAATATTTTCCAGGGATAAAAAGTAGCCTATGTGCTATTCTGATATGTAAGCTATACAGGATGATTTTTGGTCGTCAACATTCCCAAAAACTACGGAATCTCCTCATCATTACGATCATTTTTCTCCATGGAAGCATACCTGGGAAATTTCGGCGTTTCCAAAATATTAGGGTCCAAAGTTGAGTAAATAGACTGCGTTTTTCTACATAAATGCACATTGACGCTGTAGCAAGATTTTTTCACGAGAAATAATTAATATCTGTCTGAAAAAACTAGCATAAACACTGGACACTATAAATTTCGCCCGATCAAGTAATTAAAAGAATTTTTTCAAAAAAATTTACATACATCGTTATCCCAGCATTTTTTTTTGGCATAAACTTAGTTTATTTGATGTATAGAGTACGTACCCTTCGTTAAGGATTTGGCAACGAAAAAACATCCTGTATTATTATGTAGTTTCATCAAAATTTATTCAGTAGTTTTTGCTTGGGATTTACGCATTTGTTGTTAGTGTGCAACATAACCTTAAAATTTGTTTTACATCTCCCTTTCTGTCTGATGATGATGTGACGCTCAGAATCAATTATTTATTAGAATTATTAACAGCAAGCGGTAAAATCTTATTGACATTAAAACCCTATGTGAGTCTAGTAAAATAAAATATGTTATCACCTACTGGGCTCCTTTCGTGAGTATTTCATTTTAGCACGTAATTACTTCTGCCATACGGTCTATTTGCGGATAAAGGTTGCGCTCCACTGAACCTGACATACTGAGCGAAGATATTTTAAAACCCACTTCCAAAAAAATTGGTTATCAATTCGACTGTACATGTGTATTTTATTTTTTATTTATCTCAGAACCTCTTCGGTTATTTAGTTTAGAGCATAGTTTTACGTACTTATAAGTAATAAGATATACACATTGTTGTTGGACTTTGAACCTTAACCAAAGAGCATCAGTACATACACCTTATTGCTCTTATTTGGGACAGCCTTATATTTTCTAAGCACTCTGATGCCATGAGTATAGCTTCTATCTAAGCTTCACATAGCGACTGCGTATCGTATGGATAGACAACTTAATGTAGTAGATAAAGGTCGTGTGATATTGGGGAGCCTGACCTCTCTAATTACAAGAAGGGGCACGAAAATGTATTGTATCTAAGAAGCGTGCGAGTAAGTGGGAATTTAATACTGAAGATCGTTTTGGTGAACACTTTCGAGATGTTTCGGATATTTTTTCTTATCTACTTTTGGATAGTAGGTATAAGCAAAATGTAAGTAAATGCAAGACAAGTTCTTAGTAGAACTCTCTCAAAACGCAGCCATACAATTTTTATAACTCTTATCTAATTCAAAAATAAAAGAAGAAGGATTAAGTTTTCAAGGTTTTTTTTTCTCATATAATAAACAGGCTTTTCTAGAATACATCAGCTGCATCTCCTTTTCCATGAGTCGTCTAAGAAACTCGGGCGATGAGCTAGCAACTTGATAGTGATCAATTACATCTGATCTGTTGACCGAGGCTGTTGTATCTCCTTTGATCCTGCAATTCTGGCTACCCGAACACAGACGTGTCTTTATGAAGTTCAAAATAGGAAGTGGAGGGTATAGGGCCCGGTGGTGGGCGCACCCATAGTGAAGTTTAAAATATTGCTTCTCATTAAAATTTCTAATTTTGAGTTCGTATCATAATAATTATCAATCTTTAGAGTAGATAGCTACTAACAATTGCTATAAGTAGATATTGAACTTCATCCTTTATTAACTTGGACTTGGAGTAGCAATCATCGGAATTAATATTAAAATAGATTTTTATGAATTATTAATTTCTATATCTACGTTTAAACCGTGAACTCGTTATTGGTTTTTGATACGTAATGGTTTCTGGAGTTAGTTTATTTGTAGTATTCTATTATAGGGAAGGGAAGGCCACCCGCGAGGTGGACGGACGACCTGGCCAAGGTAGCGGGCGTCGGTTGGATGCAGGCTGCTTCCGACCGGTCGGAGTGGAGGTTGTTGGGGGAGGCCTATGTACAACAGTGGACTTCTCAGGGCTGTAAATGATGATGATGCTGTTATAGCTAGATACATTATATCACTTAGGCAATTTTAGCTATCAGGGACTGACATTTTTTAGTCAGGGTCGATTTTTTTCAAATGATCAGATAGCCGATAGATCAGATATGAAGGATAAATTTGATATTGTCTTTCTCTAAGACGGAAGGGAGGAGCTACAACTTTATTCTTCAGATTGGAGAATCTGACCATTATTGGAAAAATCACTCCTTAATAGGATAGGCGAGAAATAGTTTCTGCAAAACTGTCTGTTTTAAAGTAAAGACGCTCTCCAAGGGTTATTAGTATAAGCCAACTACTGGGTTTAGACGTCAGCATGTGTCACAGTGGAGTACTTACTAGACATTGTTAAATAGATTCCAGAAAACGAAAACAACAGGCGCATCGAAGCAGCACTGGTATAATACCCGATACAAAGCGAATTGAAAAAGCGTTCACGATTTACACAGAGACTGCTTTTCTACTATTTGGAGCGCTTTCAGTTGGTTTTGTATACTTTTTTAATATCTCGCACCGGAGTTGACCTTAGGACGAGGCATTCCGCCTTTCTGTGATCCACTTCAACGGAGTAAACTTTTTAGGAGTTTTATCAAAGTACTAGAAAGGTACAATGAATTAAAGGATATTATGTTAAAAATTACTGTAGTTAAATTAAGTTAGTAATACCACAGAAAATACATACTATATTAAATACTATGGCCCTTTTTTCCATTAGACGACACGACCACGACACGCTCTCCATAGATGATGAAATGCAGTGGTCGTGTCGTTATCGAGTTTGTGGAAAAACGCCCATTGGTCGAGTTCCCGGAGGAACGAGGCTTTGACGCTAATACCCTATTTAGAATGACATGGAAACATTTCCCATTGGATTCATTACCGGTCGCTAGATTATTGTATTTGTCAAAAACAGCTATATGTATGAATGTATTAAGTAGTTTTTGCACTATCAATCACATAAAATCATAATCATACATAAATCAGCTTTATTCATTGGTGTGAAAGTGCAGACTCAAATTGGTATATTCAACCTAATAAATACATAGATAGATAGAATTCATTTGATAATTACACATACACGGACAGTAACAACATAGAACAAGACAATGGAAATAGGGTAGAAATGGACACAATAGAAAAGAGTAGGCAAACAGGTAAGAACACACATGTAAAAAAGAACAGTCACAGGAAGGACTGTGCACCCTATTTGGAGCCCTGCAGTCACGTCCCGTGTAAGTGCAACCGCCAAATAGGTCCTTTTTCAGCTGAATACCTACTGCTAGAATAAGGTAAGGCGTGCCTACCATGCAAGCAGCGCTGTTTTTCAAAAAGCACCTAATGGGAGCTGACGTCACAGAATTTGCAAAAATGAAATCTTTAATGAGTAGTGTCAATAGAACAGTTTAAGCATGAGACCATAATAATATAAAGCAAAAATGAATAAAGTCTTGCCAGACAGTCGTACGAGTAGCATCGAAGAAAAATCCACTTTTAAATCTATTCAAACTTTTCGGTTTATCGTAGCATTTCCATTACTCTTCGCATAGGTACGTACAATGTCCAATAAACTGAATGTCTAGTTCAAAGGTTCACAAACTGGAGTACGTTGGTCTCTACAGCTTTTAAGGCGTATGTATTTAAAGGAAGGGCATTGACAAAATCGGGCCATAATAAATAAATAAATATTCACACACTACATAACACATTAACCTAGTCCCACATTAAGATCCCTAAGGTCTTGTGTCGTGGATACTAAGCAACGGTATATAAATACATATAAGTATAGAAACATCCATGACTCGGAAACAAACATCGATATTCATCATATCAATGTTTGCACCTACCGGGATTCGAACCCAGGACCTATGGCGTTGCAGGCAGGGTCACTACCCACTACACCAATGAAAACCTACAGATATGAAAGTGGGTTTTCGTTTATTAAGGCCCGATTTTGTCAATGTCCTTCCTTTAAATAGGCTATCTCACTGTTGGAAAATCTGCTCTTAGACAGCAGACATAAAATTATTAAGAGGTTTGTACAATACTTACAAATAATGGCTTAACTTTAACTTTCATATGAAATTGATTCACATATTATATACTAGTGGACGCCCGCGACTCCGTCCGCGTGAACTACAGAAAAAAAAACAAAATATCGAAATTATCCGGGATAAAAACATTTCTCCGGGATAAAAAGTAGCCTATATGTTAAGTGGGACCTGTCACAATATATTCCTAAAAACTGCATCGAAATCGGTTCAGCCGTTTCTGAGATTAGCGTGCACAAACGCACAGACAAACAGACAAACAGACAAAAAATCCTAAAATCATTGTTTTGGGTACTGTAGCGTTGATAAAGGTATTCTATAATATTTTTTCTTATATATCTTTCATGTACAGACAGCAATCCCTTACATTTTTATTATATGTATAGATATTCGATTCTAAAGTCCTCGATTCAAATCGAGATGTCTATTTGGAGTTATACTAGTCTTTAACTATTTAGGTGAGCGTATAAATTCACGACAAACCTTATTTCAATACACAATGGCCCAAATAAATCAAAAACGGGGTCAAGTTATCGAAACGTAAAATTATTGGAGTAAAAACACATAAATTATCGGGAAAATCCACCACATCCAAACTTAGGGGCCATAACAACTTGTTGTACGACTGTTTTATCTGCTAAGTTCCCAAAATATCCGCTAACTGAACATTTGAGGGGAGTGTGGCCCGAAGAATTATAGGTGAAACAGAAAAACTAACATTACAACTTGGCGGTGTAGCACTATTAATGTGGAATAATGTCTGTTCGCCATAGTTTCTGATTTACTAGCGTATGTATTAATAATGTCGATACATAAAGGAGTTATGTGTATTAGTTAGTGCGTATTTCCACTTGGCGGCCCGACTATGAGACGACCACGGCTATGACACGACCACGGCTTTTTTTTGGAAACGACACAACCACTAGACACAACCCCGACACGGCTTCCCATATTAGGTGACTATGTCGTGGTCGTGTCGTTGTCGTGTCGACTAGTGAAAAAAGTCCTATGTTACTAAAGTATATTGGCTTGAGAGATGGTTCGATTGAAAGCTATCTGATGTAGAAAAAAGTTACAGTTAACTGATGCTTGCTACTTTGTACTGATGGGTAGTCTATGTGATATTCCGAAGTATAGATTAAATTTAAGTTATTAGACTAATTACGGGCAAAATTCATCTAAATCGTTTCAGACGTTGTAAAGGAGTAACAAACACTATTTCTTACAAAATTGACAGTTACAATACTAAAGTGCGAGTAGGATAGTAGAATAATAATTTTACATTTATCAAACCAATTTAATAATCTTAATCCGGAAGTAAAAGTATTTTATTTTTTAATTAACGTCCAAACTTTTATTTCTTATTTATATTATCCTGATGTTGACAGAAACGTTTTCCATTCGAATTCAGCTGGTTATAAAATGGTTTATTTTTAAGTTTAGACGACGGAAGTTTTTTAATCTACTTAAGAAATGTTTTCAGCTTTACTTGGCGAGATGCTTCCGGATACACTTTCCCGACATGAATGAAAATGAAATTTATTTGAATGTAATAATGTTAAATATAAATATAATTCGACGATTAAGTAAATTTCAACGTTTCAACTCATTTAAATGAGTGAAAAGGGAAATAAGAAAAAAAAACTTTCTTAAGCATTCTCAAATCAACCGAATCCTCACTCCGCATTATTAAAATACTCGAGAATAAGACAAAAGTACATAACTAAATTCAACAGATCTTCCAATAAAGCTTTTGCAAGCAATATTTGAGGACCCATTAGAAGAACATTATATAATGTAAATACATACTAAAACTGAACGTCTGAACGATTTTTCATGTACCATAACCAAATATGTTGTAAATCGGGATTCGCTGAGGAGTATAAGCATTGGATGAGTCGATCATAAAATATCATGTTACTGTTTTATAGAAATGTACCTTCATAAATAATAACGGCTCGTAAAATATTTACTGCTAAAACAGGATTACGTCTTCAAAAACCCTTTTTATGTATATACTAAAACTGAGACCTCTTATGTAGGCAACGTCTGAATCTTCCGCGATGGTCTGCTACGACTTTACGACTTCATGTACTACTACTGTGTAGTCGACTACGAAAAGTCTATACGAAAAGACTACGTAGCGCATATTATTATAAAAAATTTCCCGACGCGACAAAATTTAATTACGTACGGTCAACAGCAGGCCAAGATAACCATTTGCAGTCAAAATTAATGCCTCCGACATAAAGGTGACACAAAGTCCCGAGTAGATAGTCTACCATGCTTTAGTTGCACTTATGAAGTGTTAAAAGTTATTTTTTGTGTTTTATAGGGTTTAGCATTTTAAACCTTTTGAGGAGTATATTTGTAGCAGTTTACAGAAGACGAGTCGCAATCATAAAATCACAATCAAATAGGAGTTACTGTTGATTATGTAGTGGTCAAAATTGTTATACCTAAAATCATAAAAAAATAATAACGTCAGTATCTGGGCACGTAAAATTACTGTTTCTAAAGAGTGCCGTTTTGCCTGGCACAAATGTCAACAATGTCTTGCTCTTTGCATTTTTACGATTCGTTTGACAAACAATGACATTTCCTGATCTAAAATGAGGTCGGCAATGTATCCACGTGCAGCTGTTTGGCATTACCCCAAAAAATGATACCGTATTATCGATGCAACATTACCATGATATGCTGTAAGAACCGCTTTTTTGTTTGCCACTTTAGTCAACATTCGTAATGCTTGAGTACTGACTGATTCCACCATTTCTTACTCGATATGTAGGAAAACGTCATTTTGCCGATTTTCTTTATGAGCAATCGTCAGCTCGCCTGAGGAAATCTGCCCTTCCGCAGTCTTATTTTCAGGATGATGATATGATGGTACTGCTACGCTCTACATACAAATGCCCGTGTCATATCCAAGTATAAGCACATACATTTTGAGCGCATAGCAGCGTCTACTACTGTCCTGTATTGTCGAACACTACGCAATAAAACGTCTTTTTTATACAGAGGAGTCATTTTCAACGGAATAATCCTTGCTCTATACACGATTTACAAGGTGACTGAGTACGGGAGATATTAAGTAGCATACATATTTTAAAAAGTTGAAAATCGTCATTCCAGTACGACGCGAATTACATACAATTATCAATGTCAAAAATAGTACTCATACGTACGGTCATCCCACATGTCGCAGGCCATTTAGATAACTTCGTGATTTTTGCAGTTCAAAGTATTACCACGTGCGTTGTTGCATCGTGCCTGCCTTATCGGGACATAAAGCTTAGTTTTGACACAAAGTCACGTCCATTGAGTGGACAGATATGGTCTGATAGAGCCATGCGTATTTAGTCAATGCACTATTATGACTGAGTAAGTTAAAAGTTATTTTTTGTGTCCACTTTATATTTTTCTCTTTTTCGTCGTCAGCAAATTTAAAATGTCATCTAATTTATTAAAAAATAGCAAAATAGTTTGAGATTTTATTTTTAGTACTCTATAAATACAAATAATTATTATATTATGTTGAGTTAGCTTTGCACAACATTCAACAACATAGGTATGTTTGAGATACTTGTCAAGCTCCCTGAATTGCAGGCCATTTTTAACTAGTATGGGGGTCTATTTTCGAGTAAATTTTAAATTTAATTTTTTAATTCATGCTTTTTGAAGGACCTCCTTATTTTTTACATTCTTTCATTTAATTTCTTTTATTTTTCGCCGCGTAAAAAGTTTAGATGGGGTCGCTATATGCGATCTCGACCAAAGGAAGCTGTTTAACAAGCCTCATGACAAACTGGCTCTGGAAAAATTGCAGAGATTGAGAAACAATAAAGATTAAACTTTGGTCGTTCTATATTTTCAGCAAAAATATAAATTGGTTTATCTGTTTCATTCCGGCATTCCAGGGTTTCATCCGCCACATCCCATTTCCAGCATCAGGTCCTCGTCAATTAGAAACATGAAGAGAACCAGTCAAGACAAATTCAACGAGCCCAAACTCGATGGGTTTGCTAAAAGGCAGTCCAGGGTTACGTCTCCTATCTTTGAGCCCCAACAGCAGACCAGCTCAGTGGTTCCAGAAGACATAAGTGTTTCAAATGTCAGATCCCACATATGCGTGCAAGCAAACTGAGCGTGTAACATTCCTATCACACCTAACTAACGACCTGATGACCTTGAAGACCTGAACCGATTTCCACCAAACATAGCTAAGAACACTCTCGACTGATATACCTTTTAAACAAAAAAAAACCGCATTAAAATAGGATCATCCGTTTGGGAGCTACGATGCCACAGACAGACACATACACATTTACACAAACACACACACACACACACAAACATACATGTACATACTTACGTTATTATATTAATTCTAATCCTATTTGAAATTAATATCTACCTACTCCTACGCCAAGATTTTCAAAGTAGAGTAACAACAAAAACAGTTCCTCAAAGTAAATCTCGTTCTCAACTCGAAGAATAATAGATATGCAAATTAACTCGTTCCTGCCAGAATTAATTTAAGCGGAACTAACTTAATGCACCGGCGATTAATCACTGGCGTAGTAATTGTGCTGTATATTCCAGAATTTTACTATGAAATATGTAATTCGCGTTGATTGGTCGCCCAGGAGCTAGCGATAATATTAAACTGGCTACTCCTATAAGTATGAGATCCCACTGCAGATTTTCGACGCCCATATGTTTATTAAATAAAACCTCATTATTACAAACATTAACAATAGGAAGAATATATATCTACAGGTAATTGGTTGTCGACCAAAATATAGCCGCAAGTATTTTAACAGAGACCCTAACATGGTGATCAAATTGAAACAGGTATGTAACCCCATACTATAATAATTAGAAAGAAAAAAATAAAGCTTACTTTTGATGTATAAATATAGCTAATTGAAAAAACGTCCAAAATCATACACGTTTAAAGCGGAATGCCAGGCAGTGCCTGTTTTTCGCAATTTTTACATACTTTTTTATGAAGTGGATGACATGTTATTTAAAAAAATATACATACATGCAATCACGCCTTTATCCCTTACGGGGTAGGCAGAGCACCAAGGGCCGATAGAACCACATGGTGCCACTTCTGACCAATTTTGTAGGTATAGTTGAGATGTATAAGTTCGGTCAGCCCATCGCCTACAAATCACCAAGACCCTCTTGGCCCTCTACTGAATTGTACAGTATGCCCGGGAAGAGAAGCTGTAATATTATACGTTTATTTTACTCCCAGAGCAGCATAGAAGATAAAAAAATATGTTAACGTAATTTATTATCCAAAAAAAAAAACAATTTTAAATACTAGCGGCAATATTTTGATAGGCAATCCAGTGGATATAATATTCTCCTAACCGTAAATGTTTATAATAATAAGGTTTTATTCAATAAACAGATGAGTGTCGTACATCCACAGTGCGATCTTAGGCTATACTATGTTCTAGGTCTAGTGAACTATTATAAATATTCTACACAGGCTAAATAAGTCGACCGGTCGTCATGGCGGCTATTAGTATTTCCAACGTCACAACAAACACGTATGTCATATAGATTTCACAAAATACTTTCAAAACCAATGGTTTTTAAAAAATGCGGTTAAGAAACTTGATTGTTTGTTGCATTTTGGCGTTATCTTTTTATTTCATAATTTAGTTTATTATGTGGTTTGGTCGAACCGTATGGATTCTATATGGTTTAAGCTTATTTCCATTGTATATGTATTTTTGTAGTAAAGAATACCACCGTTTAAAATTAACCCCAATAGCTTATTTACATCTCAAATATTAAAGTTTCAAGTACAGTTCAGTACGACCGATTCCAAAAATATCTCGGACCCGCGTAATAGCTCTTGAATGAGTTCCATTTCTGAACAGATTTAACTAATAAAACGACGTTACATTCAAAACGTAACAATGTCAGTCGAGGCTAACTTTCAAAAACGTTCACTCTAATGACTGTTAACTTTTAGTAAAGCGGGGGAAAAAAACGAGCGAACTTCGAACGGGCGGATCGCCAGAGTCATTTGTAGGGAATGGAAATACAAGGAAGTTCTAGGACAGGCTTGATCTGAATAGTAATAATGTGCGTGCATGGTTATTTGTATATATTGAGCGGGGAAACGATATGCCTGAATAGCAGATATAGTGGGCTACTGAATAGCACATTTACTAACCACCGTGTCGCCCGATAAAGGAAATATTAATGCGAGCATTGGCAAGACGCATGTCTAGTATACAGGGTGTAACAGAAGGGGTATGTTAAGCCAAAAGCAATGTAAATAGTCCACTATAGAGAATCTATTTGAGACTAGAAATCACATGTTTATTTTTCAAGATTGTATGAACATTCCTGAGTTGTGTAGTGATTCTCCATACTATCTGTAAAAATAAACATGTCACTTCGAGTCTGAAATTTTGTGGATAGGTTCTTTTTAGTGGGCGATTCACCTAGCTTTTCGCTTAACATACCCCTTTTGTTACACCCTATATAAAAAATACCTGAAAGCATATATCATCTTCCTGCCCTTATCCCATTATTCATGAGGTCAGTGCAATATGGTTTCTTTCGAAACTCACATAGCCAAAGATTTGGCATATGTTTTATAACAGCCGGTTGTAAAACAAATGCTAATTCGCCTGCCTGGCGCCAACTCTCCTCGGGTATAGCTATGTGACAATTAAACAAAATTCGTACATGAAAATAAATAATATGTGGTACAGGCCCGTGACTGGGATCGAACTCACACCTTCCGAATAAAAGCCCACATCTTTACCATTGGGCTATCACCGCTTTTTTAATACCTAAAAGCATTATTGATATAAAAACACTCAAATTCCACCGAGGAAACTTTAATCATCTGTTAACAATCAATCAGTCAGGAATGCATGTACAATATATAGGTTCAATAGCATAATTTAAAGGCCTTGTAGAAATCATGGTACAAAAGTTAGTAGGTATAAAAGTTATACAAAGCACTTTGGGTGGGAGAACGATTATCTTATTTGTAAATATATTAACGTTCTACCTTTTCAATATCACCAGAATGTGTCGAACTTATAATGATACTGTTGCACAACATTCTTCTCTGGATATTTTCGAGAGTAGACTCCATAGATTTAAGAAATTAATTTATAGGACAATTTGCATTGAATAGCAAAAAAAATTGTTAATAGTTTAATATTTTCTTTTGTTGTTATTTTTATTTTTTCTAAATTTAAATTGTGTTCATTTTTAATTTTCTTTTTCTAATGATGTGATGTGCTTAGAACATATTGTGTATTAATGTGCCAACATTGTAAAGAGTTACAGTCTAGTTTAATTTTAAGAATTTGTAGGATTATATTAATTACAGATTGTAACTTGTTTTGTTAGCCAAATAAAATAAATAAAATACATGTAATGTTGGTGTGCCTAATAAAAAAAAAATGTAAGTTATTTTAAAGTAGGTATAACTTTTTCTTACATGCTGTATGTTTATGGCTGTATAGTAGATTCTGTACTTACCTATATAATCTACCACCTGTAATGTACCTTTTATAATGGAAAATAAAGAAATTCTAGGTATTATTGATTGCCAGGCAACGGATGGTATAACAATTTGTGTTTTCCAATTCCAATGTCTAATTACGAGAAAAACAGCACAATTGTGTAAAACGAAATAAAGATGAACTGTTAGTCAATAGGACGCTTTAAACACGGGTATCTCATTTAGCTGTTTAATTCTACCTTGCTTTGTAAATTTAGATCGTATTACAATTTTCTTCGTTTTATGTATTTCAGTGAAATTGAAATAAATTTCTAAAAGATTTATTTTAGAATTTGTATTAGTAGCTACTTCGTATTTGTCCTTAAATAATATAATAGGAGATAAAAGCAATCAAACAGCCTCTTATTTTGTTTGATTATTCTTGTGCCACGTTTAAAATGTGGATTGTTTATTTGACTTAGGTATTATCTACTTATACGTGATACCCAAATACTTGTAGGGCTTATTCTATTTCTGCGCTCGAAATTTACTTTGATATTACTGCTAATATCTAACTATACAGTATGTTTTTTGTGGCTACCATTAACGAAGTGTACGTACGAGTACTCTATACATAAAATAAAGTAAGTTTATGCCAAAAAAAGCTGGGATTTTTTTTAAATCACTTGATCGTGCGAAATTTATAGTGTCTAGTGTTTATGTTAGTTTTTTGTATAGACAGATATTAATTATTTCTCGTAAAAAAATATTGCTACGCGCGTCTATGTGCATTTATGCAGAAAAACGCAGTCTATTTACTCAAATTTGGACCCTAATATTTTGGAAACCAGACACTTTCCAGGTATGCTTCCATGGAGAAAAATAATCGTGATGATGAAGAGATTTCGTAGTTTTCGGGAACGTTAACGACCTAAAATCAACCTGTATCTATACAGGGTGTAACAAAAGAGGTATGTTTAGCGAAAAGCTATGAAAATAGCCCACCATAGAGAACCTATCCCCAAATTTTGAGACTCGAAATCGAATGTTAATTTTTCCAATTAGTATGGAGAATTCCTAAACAACTCAAGAATGTTCATACAATCTTTAAAAAATATACATGTGATTTCGAGTATTAAATTTTGGGATTATGTTCCTTATGGTCTATATTCATAGCTTTTCGCTTAACATACCCTTTTTGTTACACCCTGTATAAAAGAAAGTCGTTTTAGTTACAACACTTATAACTCAAACGGCTGTACCGATTTGGCAGAAAATTTGTGTGGGGGGTAGCTTAAAAGCAAGAGACGGACATAGGATATTTTTTGCCCCGGGAAATATTTTTATTCCGAATAATTTCGATATTTTGTTTATTCTTCAGTCCACACGGACGGAGTCGAGGGTATCCACTGGATATTAATAATTTTAACCACTTTCAATGGAAAAAACAATATCAAAGAAAACAAACTATCAACAAGAATACGAGCATTAAATGTATAAGTAAGGTTTGTACAAATATGTTATCTTAACTTTATCCTGACGGTTCTAAAACTGTTTTAGTACAGACAATTAGGACTCTAATATTCAAATAGGCAATTTAGCATTTATGCTCAACATACTTTAACGTTATTCAAATTCTAAATGGAAGCTTATATTAGGTCTTTGTTTGAAGTCTAGCCTTGGGCTTTGATGTACTAAGTTTGTAGAAATGTCTGGAACAAGCCGATTGTAATCAAAGATCTTAATTGTATGGGTTTTAAACAAACAATGCTAATATAAATTAACGTGACCTTCAATATTTGACCGAGTATCAATCACTACATATTATAAAACAAAATCGCTTCCCGCTGTCTGGGTGTCCCTCCCTATGTATGTATGCTTAGATCTTTAAAACTACGCAACAAATTTTGATACGGTTTTTTTTAATAGATCGAGTGATTTTTATACCAGTCATTGGGGATTTTTTCCACAGGACCACGACACGGCCGCCCTAGTAGAGGTTTGCAAACTTATTTCATCTAACGCCCACTTTGAAAATCAGTAGCACCCCCCATTTTTATTTCACCTTATAAAATGTCAATAGCATATTAGCGCTATTTTTTTCTGGGGCCATAACTGCCCCTCTCTAGGCCTCCAACACCCACGAGGGGACGTTATAGCCCACTTTGGAAAAGACTGTAGTAGACGAAAGCGAACCTGGGTGATCAGAGGCTACCCAATATTTTTTCATTTTAATCACCTCCGAATAAATATGTAACTCCGAATATGTATGTCATAAATGGAGGCCGAGGTAAAATGTCACGTTTTTACCTCCAGTAGTTTTACCCCGGCGTTTGTGAATCAGTCGTAATACAAATACGGTGAATGAAGGTTATTTGAGATAGCTTGAATTTATCACTTGGACCGGGCAGTGTGAATAGGTTAGGTTAGGTTAGCTTATTGGAGTAAAAGTTTCGTAAACTTTTTTAACTTCACGATCACTGGTAAAACAATAATTGTTATTGTCTAAGCCTCCTGTGTTGTGCCGTAAGGTTTTGTCTCAATATTTATACATATAATAAAAATGTAACGGATCGCTGTCTGTACCTACATAGATGATATATGAGAAAAAATATTATAGAAGACCTTTATTAACGCAATAGTATCCAAAAAAATATTTTTTGTAATTTTTGTCTGTTTGTCTCTTTGTCGATTTTTCTGTTTGTCTGTGCGTTTATCAGCTCGAAAACGGCTGAACCGATTTCGATGTAGTTTTCAGGAATATATTGTGACAGGCCCCACTTAACATATAGGCTTAACATATAACATATCCCGGGAAAATGTTTTAATCTCGGATAATTTTGACATTTTATTTTTTCTGTAGTCCGCTCGGACGGAATCGCGGGCGTCCACTAGTAATAAATAAATATTCATTCATATACTGCACAACACATTAACCTAGTCCCACTGTAAGAAGGTCTTGTGTCATGGGTACTAAGCAACGGTACATAAATAAGAATAAAAACATCCACGACTCGGAAGTAACACCTATCAATCATTCGAGAGGATTCGAACCCGGGACTTATGGCGCGACGGGCAGGTTCTAAACTACTCACAGATTACCCCCCTACTACACCAACTACACAATTAAATGTCATTGCCGTAACAATATAATAATTCCAAGTAAAATGAATACTAAACCCTTAAGAAATACCTATGCCCTTTTGCCCTTAGATTCTTTAGATTCACATCTCCCATATCTTACATATCCAGACGGCTAGAAATCCAGTTTGCATGCTCGTGCTATTATTTATAGGGGCTATATATTAAACACGGTGCTTATCCTTAGAATGTACGAAGAATGTTTTACTACGTGTTCAATTTACAAGACTACGGCGGCTTACCAATGTCAATTTATTATTCACCGCTTAGTTTATAAGTAAATATTGCAACTTAATATATTACAAACGAGCAATGGTTGACGGTCGATCGGTGTTGTTGGTAGTGACACTGCTCGCTGCGCCATAGGTCCTGGGTTCTGACTGTTTCCGAGTCATGGATGTTTCTATACTTATCTATGTATTTTGCAGCTTTCATTCTATACGAGCACAACTAAAAAAAAATTAGTTTTGGGAAAATGCGTTTAAGATGTAGCCGTATTGATTTTATGTCCAAATATTATAAAAATTCGAAATCGCAAAATTTTCGAGATGTGCCCTTATAGTATAAAAGCTGCGATTTATATACCGTTGCTTAGTACCCACGACACCAGACCCCAGGGATCTAAATGTGGGACTAGGTCAATGTGTTGTGAAGTGGATGGGTGGGATACCAACCAAACGTTATGCTAACTCGTTTGTAATGCGAACGGCTAAGGAGTGGATTGCACTTCCTGCCGATGTATTCCCGAGCACTACAACATTGGTCTCTTCAAACCTAGAGTGAATAGGCACTTTCTAGGCAAACATGTACCACCCTAGGCCGCATCTTGCTTAACATCAGGCACGATGGCGGTCAAATGTATGCCTAGCTAATTGTAAAAAAAAAACTCGATTTAAGTTCTTTGTCGTATTTATTGCTATTTTCTACGAAAATCATTCAACTTTGCCACTGTAAGATGTGTAACATAGTGATCGCTGACTCTAAGAGCATCTAAATCTGTTCTAGGTAGGTACTAGATCCGATATTATAGTGTCAGTCTTTATGTAAATGTGGCGTATACTACTATTTTTATACCTCATAGAGTGGAGTTATAACGTTAACGTAAGAGGAGATTAAGGGTTTACGAAGGGACGCAGCAACGCCTCCCGTGTTGATAACAATCCGAAAATCACACTGAGGTCATCAACCCGCCAGCCCCGCATCCTACGAGGTTCTTTGTATTTCTGTATTGAGTGATATATTTTATAGTAACACCCATTATCCTTCAAAGAGGTTGGGCAGAAGCGTGCGCCCAATTTTCACATAGATAATTTAAGTTACATAATTTCGTTAAGCCGCTCCACTTAGTAGCTGCGATTTACTAGACTAGTGAAAGTGATTAAAAATAGCAGAAGCGCGGCGGAAAGATAAATTGTCCCTATGTATCGTAGCCTAATACAAATTCCATAAAGCTGAAGTGTTGAATGAAATCTTGGCGCGAAACCGACAGTTAACTTCGGGAGCTGTAGTAAAAAGTTATACACTTTAAATACCCGTTCAAACCTAGGAAACTAACAACTTGAACTTATTTATTGACATCCCCGCTATGCTGAACGTGGCAGTGGGATTCCCACTATGAACCTGCAGTTCAGTTCAGCAAACTGAAGTGGCAGTAGGCTGATCACATCTATTGTAGAAGCGATGGACGCATATTTTAAACTTAACGCCTAGAATCTGTAGTAAAAATAAATTTGTACCCAGAACCAGTTTTTTTTTTTCTCCAAAGTATTTTTAGGTAGGCTACTGTTTGTAACGTAAACTATACTTTTCAATTCTAGTATTTTAGAATTAGTTATAGTATAATCCATACTAATCACCAGTTTGACATTGTGAAATTTAAAAAAATAATTTCGTTTTTTCATGTAAAAAAAAAAAAAAAAAAAAAAATAGTAGATGCCATCTGGCCAGATGGACCCACGACTTTTAGAGGGCGGCTGGTAGTAACTGGATTGCGAAAACGGAAGATCGAGCCTTGTGGCGTGCCTAAGAAGCGGGTTACGTCCAGGTGCAGTGGACTGCGATAGGCCAATGTACTCGTATCTAGCATATCTAACTAATAAGGCAACATTTCAATAGTTTACACGTAAATGTCCAGAAGGATTACACTTTCAAATAAGGATAATTTATTTCCATTGCTCGAGATGTCACTCACATCGCAGCGTCAGGACTCGTAAAAATCGGAGCTTTAGCTCCCTGCCTACAAGCAAGCCGTGGAGGCACTTACATAGACGTCATCCACTTTACTTTACTTTTTAATTTTACCCACAACTTTTGGGTAAGAATTATTAAACTGTCCCCAAATAAGAGCAGACGATAATATTAAGTGCTACTAAATTTTCTCTGCCATTTTCATGTCAAATAAATAAATTTTTAGTGTTAAATGGGTGTGAGATAATCACATTATAGTAGGGTTTTTGGGCTCATTAAAATCTAAAATAATCTCCCAAAGAGGTTGCAGAAGTGTGCATTTTACACACCCACATTTCAACAGTTAGCCTATTAGGTCCCAAGTGCTAAGGGTTGAGCCTACCGTCGCTTTAAGAGCACAAATACAACAATCTACTGTAGGAAATGTTACCGAGTCATTCTGAATAGGTGTAGCTTTTAGCGTCAGAGCCTCGTTAGTTAAATAAAATAAAATCTAAAATTGACATTAATTTTATACATTTTCGATAATTTTTGCACGCCATTGAAAAGGTACGTAAATTTTCGACATAATAATCCTGCTAATATTATAAACGCGAAAGTTTGTAAGTAATGGATGGATGTTTGTTACTTTTTCACGTAAAAACGGCTGGAGTGATTTTAATAAAATTTGGTATGAAGTTAGCTGACACCCTGGATTAACATATATGCTACTATTTATATCGGGAAAATATTTTTCTCCTTAGGATAATTTCGTAATTTTGTTTGTAAGTATCGAAGTAGAAACTAATGTTTGAAATGTAACAAAGTCCTGCCATATTGTGAGAGTAATAATTTCATCTAAGAGTAATATTTCTGTTTTCATAGAAACATCAAAATAATAATACGCTGTTTTTAAAAATACCTATACTCTGTAGAACACTTCAAGGTAACATTTTGTTTGCATCTTAAAATACCTGGTTCATATGACAGAGTATGCAGAACAGTACAAAGAGTACAAATAAAATAGGTCTTACACCTAACTTGAAGGCAACATTTTGAATTAATCATCATCATCATTATCAGCCTATTGTAGTCCACTGATGGACGTAGGCCTCCCCCAGGGCACGCCACAAGACTGCCATGAGGGGTATTTGCCCATAGTCACCACGCTGGGCAGGCGGGTTGGTGACCGCAGTGTATTTTGGACTATGTTGTCAACACGGAAGGCGCTGCTGCCCACCTCCCGTAAACCCTTAATCGCCTCGTACGATACCCACGGGCAGACATATTTTTATCAAACTCCCTTATCAACTAAAATGTAATTAAATTGATTAATTTAAATCTCAGTTGATGTCTATAAAATACTTTAAGAGATTTCGGATTATTTCAATATGCTGATGTGGCGATTCACTGTAATATATGTATGTAATAGCTGTATCTCTTTCCCTTTTTATTACTGATCTTTTTTTACATCTGGCCCGCTATTGAATCTCTTTCTTGATGCTGCAGTACTGACGACACCATTTCGAGACCACGGTCGTAAGTATGATTTTAATGTCAGAATTTTAATACCTATCTTTATAACAAAATGTACGAAATTTATGTGGTATAATAAGTACCACTTGTACAGGAAATCAATAAAAGAACAGCCTGTAGACAATATGTAATAGCGATTTTTCATGGATTTATGTGCAGTGCGCACAGGCTCAAGTTTCAAATCTAATTGCGAGCTTATTAGGTGCCTATATAAGTTAGCATGTCTATAGTTGTTTAATATATGACCGAATCTTAACGAAACTCGAAGTGTTGTTTTTTGTTATAGCAGACATCACGTAATGGAACCTCTTTTACAAAACTACTTTGAAACTGCACTTGCATATTTGCATTAAAGTGAGATAGTGTAATAAAATTTGCGTTTTCTTTTATATCGTAAAAATGTGCAGTTTGTAACTAATGATAGTTAAATATTTTTTAATAAAATGTATGGACTTAAAAAGTTTTCTTTTTTCAATTTGCGTGTGGCTTTTCACTTTATTTCCGTGATTTAAAAACCCATGTTGCTATGGTAGAGTCCGTTTTATAGAATATCTCCCATGTATGAAAAACTTCACAATTTCGTAAACTAAAAATATCCTTAAATTAGGAGGAATGCTCATGAAATTTAAAAAAAAAGCAATCGGAGAGAAAAACTTTATTACCTACTGCAGCATAGTTTTAAATCACCCCTAGAAAATTAACTTCACTCGAACCAGAGACAAAGATTTTTAATTAAAACTCAGTGATTTTGCGATCTGTTTGCAAATAAGGAAGTATATGCAGATCTAGGAAACACAACCATTGTTTTCGCTTGATTTTAAATGCAAGGAATACGTTTGTAAGGTGCAGTTAAATAAGTTAGCTTTATTTTAACATGAGACTAGGTGGCTCTTAATAGGTATATCAAGGAGAGAGTAAGAAGTATGTTAGACGAGAGAATATTTTCTTTTGACAAGTAAAAAAAATTTTTTTGAGAGAAAAGAAAATCATTAAAATTCTTTAATTCAAACAACTTCAGAAGTACTGAAAAAACATTTCTTCGCTTTAGATATTCCTTCCGAGTTACTTAGACTCGTGTTAAAATAATGTTTACTAATTTAACTACACCTTACTCGGGTTAATAAAACATTTTTCATTTTCTTAATAATATTTATAATACGCCTTATTTATTTTATGGTGACAAGTTTTCACTAGGAAACTTTTTATTTTATTATTGCTATCCAGATTTTTTTTAAATCTATCTACGAGTATATCTTCTATTCTATTTTTTTATGTCTGTCCAGAATTGTTTTCGCGGCAGAATATTTAATTTTTCACAGCTGCAGTGGCCATAACAAAGAGAATGTAATCACAATGGGCAAGAAAGTTCGTGCTGATGCAGGGCTTCTCTACAAAACATCAGCTGCATCTCCTTCCTATATGTGCATGTTGTAAGAGTCAACTAAAGAATTTAGAGATGTTTTCTCAGACTTCTGAACTAATGTGTCTGTAGAATTTTATTCTAATGTAGAATGTAATGTAGAATATGGCTACTCTATTTTCGGGAATACAACCGTGTAAGTATATAAATACATATATGTTTGTTTGTAAATTGTGCGAAACTTTGACGTAGCCTTGAAGATTATAATTTAACCAAAATTTAAATTAGTTATATGTTTTAAATTTTTGCAATAAATCAAAATGAGTACCTACTATTCACGTTATTAACTCGCTTTATTAAGCATGTGGAAATTATTAGTTTAGTGGAGTTAAACAAAGTCGATAGATAGATCTAGTAAAATGCCTATAACAATCGTGAATGGAACGAACTTTTAACGATGCTTTTAACGACTTTCCATCGAGAGGAACTAAAAGGCATCGGTAAAATTAAAAGTCATGTCGCTCCAACTTTGAACCGTCTATCTTGATACCGTAATTAATTCAGTTATCAACGAATTGTAAAATTAATTTATAGCTACCTTATTCAGATCTCGGAGTTTTAAGAAGTTCGTGTTTTGGTTGCCATTTTTTATTTAAGTTTATTGTGGTACGGATTGCTTTTTGTTTACCATGATTATGAAATCAGGTTTCTTTAGGGGCTATCATTGAAAATTGAATGGTACTAGGCAGCCACAAAATCATTATTATAAATCTTTTATTATAAGTAGGCACGGTTTACTCATAGTTTGACTCAAAATGTATATTTTAAGATTACTTTATAACTTTAAATGATTTTAATATATTTTTCTACATTCGTTGTCAGCCTATTGCAGCCCACTGCTGGACGTTGGCCTCCCCCAGAACACGCCACATGACTAGATTTTCCATTTTTGCCATCCAGTACCAGCCGCTCTTCTGCTAGATAATCTTGTTTCCGACTTTTTCCATGAGCAAGATCTCGAGCATTATAGCTCTCTAAGTTACGTGCAATCGGTTGGCCAGCCCCACCATCAATAGGTCATGACTGGTAGGACGCATTGATCTTGGCCTGCATTGTGGCAAGGATGACTCAAAGATATGACGCAACTTCCCAAACGCTTCTCAGCCAAGCTGCACTCTTCTGGTGATTTCCCATTCGAAGTTGTCTTTACCGAACTGCAATGTTTGCCCAAGGTGTTACATACAACTGTTAGCGAAAAAAACTACATATTTTAATGAAAATAAACAGTTCTAAATTTTTTTTTAACATAGTTGTTTCAAGTTTTACATACTTAAAAATATATAATTGAATATACTTTTAGCATATTGATATGTTATTTCCAAAATATCTAACTAGAACTTCAGTTTCCATAACTCCAGTTCCTATTCACACTGATAACTCAGTTTATGCAATTCGAGTGCAACGTGGCCATCATTCTCTAATGAATTATGGAAATAATCCAAAACTTCCGTAACTTAGATTAGAAGTTAGAACCGGAACGTGACATTGCTCCAGCGACACAAAACATTAATGTCTTCAACAAGGAGTATTCGAATTTAATATAAATGATTTATTTCAGGAATCAGAGGATTTATTGCGAGGTTTTACAATATGTATTTGCATTTGACGGCCGATTGGTGTAGTTGGTAGTGGCCCTGCCTGCGACGCCATAGGTCCTGGGTTCGAATCCCGGTAGGTGCAAACATTGATGTGATGAATATCGACGTTTGTTTCCGAGTCATGGATGTTTATATACTTATCTATGTATTTATATACCGTTGCTTAGTACCCACGACACAAGACCTTAGGGATCTTAGTGTGGGACTAAGTCAATGTGTTGTGAAGTGTGTGAATATTTATTTATTTATTTGCAAAACCTACCTCATCCTGATGAGTTAATTGTTTGACATTTTAGATTTCGTCTTTCATGGGGTAGACGTTAATGGCTGACAATCAACGCACAGCCTAAACCGCTTATAGACCTAAAACTACCTATATGTATGTTATACAGAATGTTTTTTCGTTGCCACCCTTAATGAAGAGTACTCTATACATAAAATAAAGTAAGTTTATGCCAAAAAAATGCTAGGAAACCATTTTTTAATTACTCAATTCTTTGATTACTTTATCGGGCGAAATTTATAGTATCCAGTGTTTATGCTAGTTTTTTCATAGACAGATATAAATTATTTCTAGTGAAAAAATCTTGCTACATGCGTCAATGTGCATTTATGTAGAAAAACGCAGTCTATTTACTTAACTTTGGACCCTAATATTTTGGAAACCAGACACTTCCCAGGTATGCTTCCATGGAGAAAAATGATCGTGGTGATGAGGAGATTCCGTAGTTTTCGGGAACGTTGACGACCAAAAATCACCCTGTATATTTTTAAGTATGAAAATGAATGTTTGGGACATTGTTCATCTTTCACACAAAAATTACCTTACGGCTTTTGAAACTTGGTAAAGCTATTATGTCAGAATGGATCGGTGAAAGACCGATTGGTGTAGTTACTAGTGACCCTGCCTGCGACGCCATTGGTCTGGGTTCGAATCCCGAAAGAGCAAATATTGATATGATGAATACCGATGTTTATTTCCGAGTTATGGAAGTTCCTATATTTATGTATGTATTTAGTATATACCGTTGCCTAAGAACCCACTACACAAGACCTGAGGGGTCTTAGTGTGGGACCAGGTTAATGTGTTGTGAAGTGTGTGATTATTTATTTATTTATTAATTATAGAAATAGTTGTTGGAGCCCAACTACGAGTATATAGGTTGGAACAGATATGAAGCTATTTCAACATCACCTATATATAACTATACTGTTTTGTCATAAATTCACGAGAAATTTCCACCTGTGTAAAACTGTCATCGTAAAGCTTCCAATCCGGGGAGTGGAGGACTTAGTGACAATAAAATTTTGTATCAGAAGACGTGGACGCCAGAGATTCCACTGGGACGCCCCAGCCCCCTTTGGGCTGATTGCTTTTAATTTAGAGCCTTATTTCAAGAACGGTTTATAGGGAGCTTTTCGTCTATATTAGTGTTGTTATTTTATAGTACCTACGCTTACCTTATGAATAGTTACGAGTACTTAGATTTTATTAAATTCTGTTTTATTTTTATTTCTTTTTGTATACTTAATAAATTGTATATGCTATTTAAAGCCGGATAATTTCGACATTTTGTTTTTTCTGCAGTCCACGCGGACGGAGACGCGGGCGTCCACTAGTTTTTAATAAAATTTAAAAAGGAATGTAAATTTTAACTTTATGTAGGTATAACTTCGAAAATACGAAGTCCCATAAAAATGAAATTTTCATCCAACTTTGTGCAGTTTTCACAAGTTGTTATGATAGTTCTCCATACAGTTTTGTTTAGTTAGTTGGTCAAATAAATAGAAATACATATTATTCTTGCGAAATGTGTTTTATATCATAAGAATAGGAACAAGTTTATAAAATAATAATATTTGCATAACTTCTGGCAGTAGAATATATGTTCATATTTAAATAAATAGCTTAGAGAATATCCAATAATATTTTGTAAACTAAAAAGTAAGATTTTGTATATTTATTTTTCGTTTTGTGGACAGGGTCCTGAAAATTGGCTAGTAACATTTAAAATAGCGTTTAATATACCTCTTCTGTTTTGCTTATATATAACAGTGTTTGACAGAGATAATACACTCTTTAAAGCCAAAATTTGATCACTAGCTCTTTCTAAATTCAAAATTGAAGTGCAATATCTGTTAAACTATTATTTGATATTGCCGGAAAATGTAGATAGGTATTATATAGTACTATGGTTTATTATATGCAGGACCTATCAACTAAACCACGCTGCAGTAAACAGTATTCAATCCAACAATCCATCATGCGGTGTTCTATCCCGTAACAGGTAGAGTCGATAATACAGGCTATCCTTTTTCCTCTTGCGTTTTCAGGTGAAATGGAAGAGGGGGATTTGCAATCTAAATGCATATGCGAGCGTAAGTAACCACGACTCGTCATTTGAGGAGGTGTCACGTTAAATTCCACGAGCTCCAAGCATCTGTCGACATCTGGTGGCTATTTTTAAAAGCGCTTCTATTTGTACCTGCTACAAGGAACTTAAAAGTGTACATACAAACTGAAATGTGCACACAGTACGAGTATAAACAGGTATAACTTTAAGTCTATTTAATATTTAGCCTTTGTATTGTTGTTCAAAATTATTTGTCAAAATTCCCACCTCTTCAATATATTGTAAAGAAATAAAAGACACTCCAGCGGAATGAATTTACAGGCGTGCACAATCCATAATTATACCATCCTTGATTTGGAAATACTAACAGATGTCTTTCTTAGAAGTGGTTTTGTGAAAGGTGGGTTTTTTAGGGTAACTTGGGAGATGTCTTTGCGTATATGCGCCCTTAGTGATGTGTATCTATGGTTTTGATGGTGTCATTCCAAAAAATATACTCTAACATCTATATTTCTCTGTCATAATCATATTCTGGTATTGAGTACACCTAGTACATTACACTTAGTACAAAGTGAGAGGAAATTTAATAATGAAATTAGGAGCAGATTAATGGAACCCGAGAAAACTTATTTGTAACAGATTTTATTATTATAATTAAAGCCTTTTTGGTTTCATGTTAATGAAATCATCGCCAAAACTAAAAAGCTATTATAATTACTCTTGAACCTTTTTCAATATACCTATTTAAAAATCTGATTAAACCTACTAAAATCCCCGTGTAAGGATTAAGCTATGTACGAGTATATCTCCATGTGTCCTCCCACACATAAATATAATATTTCCACGTAATAAAGATATTTTTGTCATCTTTCATAATCAAGGGAAACCTGTAAATGGTTTTGGATAAGATATTAATTTCTATAGACAGAGTGAAATAATTATTATCGTATAAGGAAGTTTCTCAAGTGTATTATGTTAAAGAGAACAAGGAAGTTCTAATAGAGTCGGATAAGGACCTTGTGTTTGAGGCATCTAAAGATTGGGAAACAAGATATAAGTATTGAGCGTTTTTCTACTAGACGACACGACAACGACACAACCACCTACGGAACAAATTCAAATGAATATGTACTCATTCATTCGATCATTCTTTGTTAACAGAAAATACAAAATATATATCTATTATAATAACAAAGATAGCATTGCCATTGCATGGCTTTTTCGCAGTATTAACGATATACAATGTATGTAATTGCATTAATTATAATAATAACTAGTTGACGCCCGCGACTCCGTCCGCGTGGACTGCAGAAAAAACGTTTCTGAGATTAGCGTGCACAAACGCACAGACAAACAGACAAGAATTCCAAAAATCATTCTTTTGGGTACTATTGCGTTGATAAAGGTCTCCTATAATATTTTTTCTCATACTTATATCTTCCATGTACAGACAGCGATCAGTTACATTTTTATTATACGTATAGAAGAAGAATAGATAGATAAATATAGACAGATTTATTTCCATTTCCTTTTCCATTTTATGTAAAAACATGTTGTTTGTAGGTACTGCAAAAAATCGTAAACTGTTTATACGTTTAAGTGAATACTCGCTAGACTTGTCAAGCAATGTTTTGAGCAAATAAATAAATATTCTTAATTTTTTTTAAATTTTGCCTCAGATTTGGCATTAGTTTTACGACCGGCTACCTGCCTGACGCCAACCCTCCTCAGGTATTTAGAAAATCCGTACATTAAAATAAATTCAGTGATAAAGGCCCGTGACTGGAATCTAACCCACGCCTTCGGACTGAAAGGCGCACGTCTTAATCATTGGGCAATCACCGCACATCATCATCATCATCATCATCATTTACAGCCCTGAAAAGTCCACTGTTGGACATAGGCCTCCCCCAACAACCTCCACTCCGACCGGTCGGAAGCAGCCTGCATCCAACCGACGCCCGCAACCTTGGCCAGGTCATCCGTCCACCTCGCGGGTGGCCTTCCCACGCTGCGCTTACCGATACGTGGTATCCACTCTAGAACTTTCCGACTCCATCGGCCATCAGTTCTTCGAGCTATGTGCCCTGCCCATTGCCACTTCAGCTTGCTGGACCGTTCAGCTATGTACTTCATCGCACAATAAAACTATATTATCATGGTCGTTCAAATTTATAATTGATCCGCCGCTGATCGCAGTCGAAATCGCACGTTAAATTGATACTCATCCACCATTAATTAACTTCGTCCTTCAGCAAATTAAAGTTGCACTACTGTTACTTTATTCTATAACAACCAAAAGAAAAAGTCGAGTATCAACTTACAGGTTTTAATTTAGGTCTACATTTCGGTGAGCTTTTAACAAACCCGTCTATTTAATCGAGACACCTGCCTGCGCGTTCTAACGTTTGGCAGTCTGCCCTAGATAGAGAGAGGGCTTTAGTGTGAGTTTTCCAGTCGAAATCGTTCGCGTTGACGTTAACTATTCAACCAATGGGCGTTTTTCCACTAGACGACACGACTACGATACGGCTCCCTTATTAGATAACGAAATGTCGGTAGAGCACTTTCTTCTCACTTTCAATATAATTTTATCACGTCGTCACGCCGTAATGTGATTGGTTTGAATAGATTTACTTTAATGAACTTACAATTTATTTAAATGTTTTATTTCAAATATTATTAATGTCATTGCCTGTGAGTGTATACTTAAAAATACTCAAATGTTATTATAATAAAAAAAATAATCAATGTCATTAGTAAATTACAAGTATAATATTATTATATACACGAATCATATATTATAATAACGTAGGCCCACGGCAGAAGTAACATTCAAATTATACTGTGGGTCGAATACGTTTATGACCAAATCTTGAAGGGTCCTACTGGATTCGGACCCATGAATACATACTATTGGCTCACCAAGCACGTACTACTAAAGGGTTTGGCCAGAACATGAATTGAAAAATATGTGGAAGTGGGAACTTTAAAAAAGTTTAATATTATTTTTCACTTCAATACATTTTTCCGTTTCGTAATTAAACTTATTCAAATTCATCCAGCAGTTTAGGCGCTACAATGCCAAAGTAATATGGTATTTCGACCGTCACACTTAAACCTAAACTTAAAGTTAGTCCTACCTGTCCCTTTCTGTCGGAGCTATTTACGAGTCGGAGGTCAAAAAGTTCGCGGATTGGAGGGGTGGGTTTATTTGTCCAGGTAACTAGTTAATCGCTTCATTAAGAGTAGGTATATATACCACGTTTGAACCTAATCGGGTCATCAACTTTTGAGTTATCTACCTATAAACAATCGTATGGACAATAACCAATAAGCCTATTTAACTAGATACAATTGGTACGTAAAGCGAACATTGCGGATAATCATATTAAAAATTCATTTCCTGCGAGTAATAACACTGTCGTATAACTCACTCAACACAGTGGTACTTGTTCAACATTTCAATATTTGCCTGTCTGTCACTCGAAACCTGTACATGAATACCTATATATAAATTCAAAATGTATTAGGTTTGAATAGTGGTTGTGAAAATCTTGTACAAAATCAAATATAAAATCTAAAAAGTTTTCTGTTAAGGGTTTGCAAATTCTTGAAATCGCATGCACAGCCGAACATTTTTTAGAACAGTTTTAGTTTGTTTAGGATTTAGCTATGGCCTAATGGTTACTATTAAACTAAAGCCTGTGGGTGGATACTATATAAGTGTGTATGCTGCAAATACTATAGATAATAATTACTCTAGCAACCGCCTATTACGTAAACATTTCAATGCAGTATTAAGCTTACCTATAGCCTTAGTAATTTTGATTATATGTTGTGTGTTTTATAAATATTTAATACTCGTATGTGCTTACAAAGTGATCGGAAGTATAACACATCGCGATAGAAAGGTAAGTTGGTAGCTATATTGAAATTTCGCCCTTTAATTAGACCGATGTTAAGTGAGAGAGTTCCTTTGCGGGGCTTTACTAGAATGCAACAGCAGCATCTCCTTCCGTGCATGTCGTAATGAGTAATAAGATTCGACTAAGGAATTCGATAAACTGGCAGCTTGACACTGATTATTACATTTGTCTCGGATGTGCTAAACGTGGCCGGAGGATTTACTTTATGATCCTGCAGTTCTGGCTACACCATTTCGCGAACACAGCTGTGTGGATATGTATGTATGTATATCGATGTATTAAGCTAATGACTGAACTGCCGACTTTTTGCAAAGAATATCCATGGTATTATAGCTCAAGTAACCACTGCGGCCAACCTGGGTAGGTCAAGCGCGTCTCGCATTTAATGATTTTTATTGTGCTACCCTCCGAGACCGGAACATTTACCTCACATTTACCTGCCCACGACGGCTCTGACCACGTATTGTCGTATGACTTTTATAGGCATTGAAAGTTACGATTCTCCCAATTGGGTTATCGAATTTTTTGAAGATGAGTAGCCTCAAAAATCGTCATATAATATTTATGAGTTAAATGTAGGTAAGGCACTACAAAAATATTTTTCAAATATTGAATCTTTTTGTTTGAAAAAACTCTTTTATTTATAGAATCAGAATATCGTTATATATAAACTCCAAAAAATTATGTAAACTCACCAAAATCTCACTAAATCCCTATTTAAATCACTAACATTTTGCAAAGGTAATCCGCAAAGTAAATACAACTCCGAAGTATTTGAACCGTATAAAACAGGCTGGCTAAATAAATTAAAACATAAAGCAAAAAGTTATGAATTTTTCCCCTTCATTACCCCATATTTTCTTGCCACATCTACATATTTAAATTTTAAAAATCCCTGTTTTTGTATTACTGAAAATGTCCGTAAACCTACGATTTAATGAAATATAAACATGGGGTAAATTGTTTCGCGCCCACTTTTCTAACTTCACTTATTTCGCTGTAAAAGAGCGCTGATTAAACAGTTTAAGGGAGTGAAGTTATTTCATATCATATTATCATAAACTCATTCTTTATTACGTAATAAATTTATAAAAATAAATATTTCGCAATTCAAGATTATCAAAAATATTTTACAAAATCAAATTAATTTTATTTCTTATCCTTACTTCTTTGCTAATATACCTATATTTAAACGCTGAAGTAAATCTATCTGTCTGTCTGTCGGAATGTTTTTCTCGCTTTCACGCCAGAAGTACTGAACCGATTTTAAAGCCACAGCGATAGTTTAAGGCCTGAGAATGGACATTACATTTTATCTGTTCTTTTATCGGCATAGTTAACCTTTAGGTCGTCGTCAGCCTATTGCAGTCCACTGCTGGACGTAGGCCTCCCCCAGTGCACGCCACATGGCTCGATCTCCCGTTTTTGCCATCCAGTCACTACCAGCCATCTTCTTTAAGTCATCGGTCCATCTGACCGGGGGGCGCCCAACGCTATGCTTGCCGAGGCGCGGTCTCCATTCGAGAACCCGTTTACTCCTCCGTCCATCGGTTCTACGACAGATGTGGCCTGCCCTTTAGGTATATAATATGAATAAATAGTCATAATGGCATTACAGGCGTTTGTGAACATGTTTTGGGTTCCTGAACTGAGCTGCAGACAGACAGGCGTACACGGACATTATAGAACTGTAATCATTGTGCCCTTCGAAATCCTAAAAACTATTTTTTATACAGAAACATGCAGGAACGTTTGGATTATACCTGCAATGGGTGCGGTTTATTTATTACTCCTTATCTACCACGTTCATCTATATTATCTGACTCGTCGCTTAGTCGAGTCAGTAAGCTGATTCTCCACATTGTTGCCTAGTAAGTAATTGGTTTTAGTGGAAACTTTTATTAAATTTAATTAATATTTTTTAATATTGTTCATAGTTTTTTTTTTTTTTTTTATTCTAAACAGATATTTATTTGCAATAATAACTAAACCTACGTAAAAAAACTAGAGCTACAAAATAAAATAAAATTTACAAATAGAAGACTCCTTGCAAGTCCTCCACCGCTGGCAATGTGCCCAAAAGGCTGGCAGCGTTGCCCCGCTGGATAGCGAGGCTTACTCGCTGTCCAAAAAATGAGCCAGCCCTCTGGTCATGAGATGCCTCGACCAACCTTTTCGAAATATCTTTAAAAAGGTTGTGGGCTCCTGGGCCCCATGGCCCCATGGTTTCAACCCCAAACGGCTCAAATAGGTAGTCACCACTGAGGTTTGCGTATTTGCGTCGTTTGAGGTTTTCAGCTGCATTGGCCGCAGAGCCACTTTTGATTGTTGTGCCTGGGAGATGGGACGCTGCTAAGGTGTCAACGCAAGTTGCGTCCCACACCAGAGAGCGCCCCATCTTCCAAGGCACGAGAGTCATGCCGTCGGGTCTCTTGCCATCGTCGCGCACCAGGCCAACAGGTTCTAGTACTGATGGTGCCCCGGCGGTGGAAAGAGCCCGGCGGATGACGTCATTTAAATTGGCGTGGCGGGATATGCGGCCAGCGCTTCTCATACATGAGAGGCCATGGTGGCCTTGTTGGTCGACGACATCGCCACAGCGGCAGCGATGGAGGACGTTGCATGGTGCACCTAAACGGAGGGAGGTCGCAATGCGGAAAGTGGTCCGGTCTAGGAGGGTGCCGATATTGGGGGATGGTAGAGCCTGAAGCCACAGACCCGACTCCCACTCGCCTAAGGCTAAGAGACGGGCACGCTCTGCAGAACTGGCTGACGTTTCTAAGAGATATTGTTAGGTAGATTAAAATAGATGATTAGTATGTGTAGATTAAATTATACAATCATACATACTTACTAGTTTAAAGAAAGTTGCTAACTCAATGTGAGATATCGCTCGTGAATTTCTTCTTTTCTGACTGTTGTTAATACACGGATGAAAACCCGATGTATTCTAGTGAAACCCATACTAGATTAGGTAAGCGTCAGATATTGGGACTCCCATTTCAGTAACTGCAATAATAATCTAAATGCATATAATTTTGAAGTTAATCCTTGTCAAGACTTTAACTATTTAGTAACTAACAATGATCCATTCACCGAGTCATTAATATTAATCCAACTTCAATGACTTGTGAAGCCCTTTGTCTTCATTTTCGCTATCAATAACTTATTCTTGTAAATAATGGATATCACAAAGCAATTTGTGAATATCTCATGAATAGGTAGGTACTGTGGTATTTAGTGTTGCTTTTTCAGAAATAGAAAGAAATTTCTGGTTTCCAAAATATTAGGGTCCAAAGTTGAGTAAACAGACTGTCTGACACGCGGAATGCAGAGGTCGTAGGTTCGATTCCCACCCGGGTGAGGAATTTTTTCCATTTCTTTATTAATAATTTTATAATAAACAGACTGTGTTTTTCTGCATAAATGCATATTGACGCGCGTAGCAAGATTTTTTCACGAGAAATTATTAATATCCGTCTATGAAAAAACTAGCATAAACACTGGACACTAGAAATTTCGCCCGATCAAGTAATTAAAACAATTTTTTTTTTAATTTACATCGTTTCCTAGCATTTTTGGCATAAACTTACTTTATTTGATGTATAGAGTACGTACGTACGACCACTCATTCTCGCCACTATCTATATTACTCCTGTAAGCCAGGATCAACAGAGGCGACTAGAAAAAGATAGAAAATCTCAAAGAGACGTAATAAGCGATTATAAAGTAAAATAACGTTGCCAAAAACGTAATCTATACATATAATAAAAATGTAACGGGTCGCTGTCTGTACATCGAAGATATATGAGAAAAAATATTATAGGAGACCTTTATTTAGCCTGTAATTGTGATACATAATATTATCCTGTGCTCCTGTCCATCTTGTATCTTAACGGAACTGTTATGTATTATGTTGGCTTTCTAATTTAATAAATAAATATATAAATAATAAATTATCAACGCAATAGTACCCATAACAATGATTTTTCAAATTTTTGTCTGTTTGTTTGTGCGTTTGTGCACGCTAATCTCAGAAACGGCTGAACCGATTTCGATGCAGTTTTCACGAATATATATTGTGTCAGGTCCCACTTAACATATAGGCTACTTATTATCCCGGGAAAATGTTTTTATCACGGATAATTTCGTCATTTTGTTTTTTCTGTTGTCCACGCAGACGGAGACGCGGGCGTCCACTAGTGTAAGAATAAAAGTTTAAAAGAAATGGTCAAATTCGTCATCCGAGTTAATTGACCCGAAAATATTTATAATAGGTTATGAAGTATTAAAACTTCAAGAAATACAGAATATGAAGTATGAAGATACGCTTAATAGTAAATATGTGTGATACCCATACTTTATATCAGAGTGAAATACGTTGTTCATCTGATGTTTTAGTACCGAGTGCCCATACTCTGTGGTAGGACTAATTTCGGCTCTCCGTATACCTGTTAACCGATATTTTTTTAGCGTTCAAAATCTACAAAGGAAATTGGGTTCAAACATTCCTTTACCGGTTTTCAACTAGTAGGTATAGACCGGGGTTTGTTCGAAGTTTCAAAACGCTATTCAAAGTTACATAATGATACTGTGTTTGTTTTCCATTCTTGTTTTAGTTGAACACTTTGATCGCAGTAGATTGTGTCAACAAGGAGGTGTTGCATTTCTGTGAGTGTGCGTATAGGCGATTCTTTGCACTTGCGTTATACTTATACCTACGAGGGCTGATTGAAAAGTTCGCGGCTTTATTATTTTAAAAAATCTGCAGCAATTTTAAACTGTTGAGTTGAGTTATCATGCAGCGAAATGAAAATAAAATTGTATAACAATATTTAAAATCAATTTTACGAACCGTACAGTATTGTACGTACATTGTCGCCGAGTGGTCGATAGCATTGACCAGAGCTGTTGTGATAGCTAAGCAAAACTGTGCATATATCCGCCATTTTGTTTTTCAGACATTCGTCGAATTTAGACCTATAATGGCGAGAGGACTTAAGAATCGTTACCCTAAATTTGAATAATATTAATATACCTATCACATTGCTAACATCTATGACAATTTTAGAAAGAAAAACCAGCAATATGTGCAATCATTTTATTGTTTAATCGATGTACGACATAAAACGGTTTCCTAACCGAAAATGAAAAATCAACAAATGGTCAGTCGATTTTTGAAGCTCCGATTTTTTTTTATTCCTTTGATATTTTCAAACATTCCATTACAAAGTATTTTAATTTATTAGGTAGTGTTTTTTTTATAAATTAAAATAATGTTTGTATGTATGTATACAGGGTGTAAAAAGACAGCAATGTTTTTTTTAATACCTCGTATTCTTTGTAAGGTTACGATCATTTTCTTCTATGGAACCAACCCTGGGAAAAGATTAAAAAAAATTGAAAAAATACTGTCATTTTTTTTGGAAGCAATGTATTCGTTTGATGCGCAAAGTACAAATGTACCTACAAAACTAACATTATAACATTTTGACATGGTATCTTTGAAAAAAATGTTTGTTAACCGATTTCAGATGGATTTATGCAATAAAAATGATAATATTAATGTAACTTTGGACCTCAATATCTTGGAAACTCGTGGTTTCCCAGGGGTGCTTCCATAGAAAAAAATGATCGTGATGTTATAAAGAATACGAGGTATTAAATAAACAAAGTTGTCTTTTTACACCCAGTATATTACCCAAAATGTTACGATTTCAGTAAATTAAGCATTGTAAGTACATACAATAACAGACATAATTTTATTTTAATTAGCAAAATAAGTCAATTGTATTATTAATTTATTAAAAAAACAACCAATTTTTATAAATAAGTTAATTTAACTCATGAATTAAACTAATTTCATGAATATAAGAATAAAAATTAATACGACTTTGTTTAACATGATTGACCTTTATACATAAGTACCGATAACATAATTATATATTATTTTAGGAAAACACTCCTTACTTTAGCAAGAGTAACCGAGAGATAGAATATTATCAAGATTTAACTAAAATCTAAACAGTTCTGGTATTTTTAACCAACCATAAACTATTTCCACATTTTTAAAGTGTTAATTTATTAAGAGACAGTTTTTCGGCAAGCACATAATTAATAACATTTCTCTATTAGTTCCATATATCTACAACAAAATTGTAGATACATGGAACTAAAGTTATTCATCAAGTTTTAGTTACTTTGTGTTAACAGCAGCTATGTTGCATACATGCACACTGTTAGCTTGACAAACACAGTCGACTAACACTAGTCGGTCACTTGCTTTGCGATGAATAAGACACAAGTGCGGTTATACATACAAAATCGCGTGTAGCTTTAGCCCGAATAATCTACCTCATCATCATCAGCCTATTGCAGTCCACTGCTGGACGTAGGCCTGGACGTAGGACGGGATGGGGGGTATTTGCCCATAGTCACCACGCTGGGCAGGCGCCAATTATTCTCAAAGTGTTATAAATAATGATATTTTTATTTATCAACGGAAAATATCAACTAAAATACTTTTGGTAATATTAACAAACTATCCGTGGGTGTCATTCTTTATCTTCTTTAAAATGAAGTCAATAAAATTAAATCATCCGAAAAATATAAGTATTACATGCTTGCTGAAGAACTGAAAATCAATAGGAAATTTTCAATTAATATCACAGTTTCCGTATTAAAATGTAGGACAATACAAATCTTCTAACCATAATTATTTACACTTCACTACACTATTCATCTAAAAACAATAAGTCCTTGATACATCTTTGCTCTGGCTGGGATCTTGATGTCACCCAAAATAGTATTGAGCATTGGAATATCGATATAAACTTCTACTGTTTGGGTCGGTTTCGCTTTGTACTTGTACCCGTGGCAGGGTTTTGACCGCAACCCCCCGCCCTAATGTACCACGAGGCATCGTTCGGAGAGGCATGTCTATGGGGAACTCTGCCACCTGACCGTACATATTGGTGCTCACGTGCGGATACGTATTAGGGACTGGTCGACCGACGTATCTATTGATTTTGGGGCTGAGAGCTACATTGGTGAACTGCATGTCTGGCTTTAAGCTGGAGTCGACTGTATCGACGGGTATCGATAGGCTGGTTATGTTGATGTCGTTGTCGACTTCTGATATGCTATCGTTGAAGCCGTTTGGTAGGTCGGTGGTGGCGGAAACGTCGGGACCTTTGGGCTGTTCGGGGCTCTGCTTATGGACGACACAACGGATGACTCCGACGATGATGCAGAGTAGCAAAGCGACTGCGACAGCCGCAATAACGTACACGTAAATGATGTCGAAGTCATCTGAAACACATATAATCGTGAATATTGGAAAATAGATATTATACTAACTGTGCGTTACAATGACGTGACAAGAAAACGAGCTGTTCGCTATAATTATAACAAAACCATGGATAAATAAATAATAAAGACAGTCTCCAAAAGGTTTTGAAATTATTGTGCAAAGATGCTGCTGATCTTCATTGCTAAATAATTCCAACCACAACAACTAAAGAAAATTTCGCTGTATTATTTACGGATGACTATGAGGGTTGAGAAAACCTACAATATAAATCACAAGTTAATGTTACCTAAAGTAAAGAAGTAAAGTAAAAATATAAGTATCTAATAATAATTTGAAAAATAATCAATTTTAATAGCAATGATAAAATTCAAATTCTTTGGCAATGTGAGTTTGTGAAACTATATTACGACGACTCCATAAAATAATGGGTTGAGAGCAGGAAGATAATGATTCAGATTCAGATTATTTATTTTGCATAAATATGGGTACATAATCGTGATAATGTAATTGAAAAATTTGCTCCTGCATATTTACCAGTCATGGGCATGCAAATGTTAGTTATGTAAGTTGCACAAAGATAAAGTTTAATAGATAAAGATAAAAGTTATTAATTGGTTAATGTTATAAGTCTAGATAGCATCACATACAATGCACATACTCTAGCATATAGATTTTTTTTTAATTTCTAGTAGTAACAAATGTCAAATTAATAATATAATAAAATAGTAATAATAAAATAAATGTCAACAATTTTACAATTATATAGTTTTTGCCAATTTAGCATTCAAAATTTCCTCGATCGAACAGTAGGCGCCATCAACCAAAAAGCTTGTAAAGTTTATTTTTAAATATATTAATGTCATCAGTCCTGCATATGTCACTTGGTAATTTATTATATACTCTAGGAGCCAGGGATTTGGTATCTCCTCTTTCCATGCTAGGAGCCATGCCAATTACCAAATACAAATCAAATGATGATAGATATATTATAAGCGAGAAATTCACCACATAAGAATTTTGAGCATCTAATAATTATAATTAGAAACGATAAATCGTTGAAGCACGCAAGTTCAACGATCCATAATTATTTACGAAGATACTATGTTTATGAAATTAATGTATGTACGCTAAAATATTATAATTAATCATTCACATTAGATTACGTATACGGGGTATCTAAGACACAAGGGAGTTGAATGTTCTTATATTATATTTAGAAATTTAAAATGAAGTTGTGTTTTTTATCTCTTGGTAACTTGGTACATGCAGATGTCTGTGGTTTATAATAAAATAATGGTGATAAATAATTACAAATCGCGACAAATCCATATAATTATATACATAATAGAATAAAACATATTTATTTATTTCGGCAAAGATATTCTTTTATATTTATATTTAGATATTGTCCATTATAACTGGACAAATTAATTGCATGAACCTCGAGTGTACCTAAAGAGGGTGCAAAGCACTCCTTTCAGCGAAATGCATTCAGCACTATAATAACTTAAGAACAGGTCTCTATTATCCTCCCCAACTTTTAGTCGACTGTTAACCGTTTTTTTTTTACCTTTTTAATGGTGCGCAAAAAAAGTTACCCAAAAATGTAAAGACCTTAATATTATTAGAAGGTGTAAAAAGATTGAGTTTCTGAGTGGATGTTGTACTCCCACCCTTTCTCTGAGGCGATTGAGCTAAATCACAGCCATTTTGAAATAAATTGAAATTCAAACTGCTTTGATTACTCAGTGAAATTGGCGAAACAAGATAAAATAGAGATGCAATCACCATTAAATTAACGGTTAAGATAAATACAAGGGGTTTCCTAATCGGTATTGTCGGTTTATTATTAGTTTCGGATTAATTATCGGTAAATAAGGATAAAGTTTTATATTTCGAAATACCTAGATCGATAGAATACGAGTAGATCGACAGCCGATTGGTCTAGTAGGTAGTGACCCTGCTTGCGACGCCATAGATCCTGGGTTCGAATCCCGGTAGTTGCAAACATTGATATGATGAATATCGATGTTTGTTTCCGAGTAATGGATGTTTCTTATTTATGTAATTATATACCGTTGCTTAGTACCCACGACACAAGACCTTATGGATCTTAATGTGGGACTAGGTTAATGTGTTGTGTAGTGTGTTAATATATTAAAATAAAAATTGAAAGATCATCCATAAGCTCAAAATTCAATCGTAATTTGATAGTTTTTTTGGTTTTACAATACCATATTAGGCGGAAAGATATAAAAAAAAATATTTTCTGTTCTCTTACCATTTTCTGCAGGCTTTTTTTTGGGAGAAGCCGTGGTTTCCACTCGAACGGTATGGTTGAGACTGGTGGCCGGAGACGGTCTCTTCGGAGGGACCACCACTGCTGGCGCTGGTGGCGCCGTTGATTCTCCCCACCATCTGTCACTGGAGTCATCTGTAACAAATATTTAAGTAAATACTTCTTGAACTAGAGTCATGTAAAGTATTTCCGGTTAACGATTTATTGGAATAATTTTTTATACGTGCAATTCATTCTATTTTAATATGTGGATTACATGGAAGTGCTATCATAGTGATCGCAATAGTTACATATACCATATGTCTTAGAAGCTTTGTGAAAAAGATCGTCCTAATACCTATACAGTGGTGCCTCGCATAACGAACGCCTCGCACAGCGAACGCTGCACACAACGAACTTCCTTTTCGTTCATTTCATGATTCATACAACGAACTTCGCTTCACACAACGAACTTCGCTTCACACAACGAAGTCGCCCGATCTTCTACGATCACTGCCGATTAAATGCATCCTTCCGCGCAGGCAGTCGTTAGTCACTGAGCAGTACGCTTAACTTACGCACGTGTCGCAGCAATCGTTCATCATTACAACGAAGTCGCCCGATCTTCTACGATCACTGCCGATTAATTGCATCCTTCCGCGCAGGCAGTCGTTAGTCACTGAGCAGTACGCTTAACTTACGCACGTGTCGCAGCAATCGTTCATCATTACAACGAAGTCGCCCGATCTTCTACGATCACTGCCGATTAATTGCATCCTCCCGCGCAGGCAGTCGTTAGACTCGTTAGTCACTGCGTAGTACGCTTAACTTACGCACGTATCGCAGCAATCGTTCTTCATTACGAATTAAATCGCACACGTATCACGGCAGTCGTCCTTTTAAGATAAACTCAACAATAAAAATAATAACAAAAAATTTATCTTTTTTTTATGTCATCTTACCATATTTTATGCTACAGAACGAATTATTTTTTTTAACATGTATTGTTATGGGAAAACGCGTTTCACATAACGAACTTTTCGCATAACGAACTTGCTCCTGAAACGAATTAAGTTCGTTGTGTGAGGCACCACTGTAGTTTCAAAACTTCTCGAATTTAAAGCGCGAGATCTAGGTATGTTTTCTTGCGATAGAAAATGCGCCGTAAAATTTAGAACATAGATAAAAAAGTATTTTAAAAAGGTCAATAAATCCTATTTACAGGAATCACAAATGCTTTATCCAGAATTCATTCGCGATTCATCTAAGATCCCCATAGCAAAGATTACACAGTGTAAGCAGCACTCATAGCATCTAATAGAGTCATTATATGAGCCGTCACGAACCCCACTCGGGCCCTTTGAACCTCTAATCCGTTTTTACACTGACAAGGCAAAGAAAGTCTTCGCTGATACAGCCAAGCAAATCCTCTTAGATTGTTCCAGCACAAATTAAGTGAAGATTAGGCAAATTCGCTCGTATCTTGACTACGGAATATGTATAAAGAATTAGCGAAAAAAAATTGTGCCCTTTAATCTTTGAAAATGTGTAATTTGCCTGATTTACGATCGACATCAAGGGAAGTTTGCGTGCTCTGACGCCTTACATAACTTTTGTAATAATATTATTTATGTGATTTTGATGTCGTCGATCACTTTCGTCAAATTACGTAATGTCGTTATTATCTAAAATGATGACCCATTTTATATTAATTAATTAAAGTACAAGGCTTTAACCAATTTAATAATGTAGGCGAGCCGGGTGATATATTACATTTAAGTTAGATATTACCTAATAGAAAATACATTATCTTGCAGCAAAACAATGTCTTTAGCGATATCAAAATAGAAAAAAGATATTCTGAGCCAACCCTAAATACAAAAATGGCAAGTAAATGGGAAAAGGGCAAATAAATGCCATATAGGAGAATAACTATAGGGGTAATAAATGCTGAATATAGGAAGTTAAACGCTTCGTGCTTAATACAAAAAGGGCGAATATATGTACAGACAATAAAAAGGGAGAAAAATAACTATTAAATAACCAAGTACTCGTATAAAGCACAACATAGGTATACAATAAATAAACATAACTAATATAATATGACAAGTAATAATAACATAGTTTTATGAATATAAATTAAGAAAACCAGCCCTCAGTGGCCCTAACATAAAGGACATAAAATCGCTACCCGGTCCACGTGATTTATATTGGTCGAAGGTTTAAGTATGATATTAATTAACCTTAAGGTATTAGGGGATCTTTTTGGAGTCACTTCATAATAAATTATGGGCTTTAAATATAAAAAGGCAAGATATCTTTTAAAATTTAATATTCTTTAGGATTTGGATGTTTTTTTTTCTCGCTCGTTTCGCCCCTGTTTCAAGTTTATTTATTTGTCCATACGGTCCGAAGGTTAAACAACAATATCATAATCTATTAAAAGGGGAAAATAAGAAATAGTAGTATTTTGTAACTAATTGTTTACTACAATAATAAAACAGAGAGAACTTAAAAATACAACATTTGACATAATTTTTTGTCAATACGAGCCCTTAGTTTAATAATAGGTCTTCGGAGCAAATCATTATTCCAAGATTCGGCCTTTAATTTTCACACTATGCTAAAATGATACCAGCGTATATGATAGAAATAGGTACATATTTTTTTCTAAAAAGGACAATTTTAAAAAGAGATAATTTTAAAGAAGCCAGTTTTTGTTTTTCCATTGGTAACCCTAATTTATATCCGATTTACAATTAATTTAAATGTTAATTTGTACTCGTAGCGTAGGTATAATGGATAATCAATTCTCTTTAAAAATTCGTTTAGATAATTAAAAAATATGTAAAAAAATTACTTATTGATGAGCAGTTTCTAACCTGTGCCTCGGCAAGCGTAGCGTTGGACGCTCTCCGGCCAGATGGACCGATGACTTAAAAAGGGCGGCTAGTGATTGGATGGCAAAAACGGGAGATCGAGGCTTGTGGCGTGCTCTGGGAGAGGCCTACGTCCAGCAGTGGACTGCAATAGGCTGATGAATCTTGACCCGTTAAAGCCAAAATGTAATGTAATGTATATTTTGATATAGAATAATACTTTTGGCTTTAACCATGCTAGTTTTTAACTCGGATAATATAAAAATAACATTAGGGTACCTACTACCGAAGCATTGTATAGGTGTACATTTTTATTAACGTGAAAATGTGGCAGACCACTAAAAAGAGGCGAATAAACTAATTTTTGGAGAAAACAGCAGGACTTATTTTAAGCATTCATTATCTCTTGGTTTGGATGGCACACGCTGTGTTTTGGTGTTTTTATCTAGGGTTGGAATTTGCGCTTTAACCATTTTCGAAGAAAATTATATAAATGTAATTTTGTTAGTTTTACATGAATGTGCACGGAGAAAGATAATTATGTAAGTTACGAGATAACGTCAGCCGCTTACTGTAAGTGGACTCACACAGGGTAAGATTATTGGTTTGCTTTAATTATGAAGATTAATATGTATTTAATAGCCACTATACAGGGTGATTTTTGGTCGTCAACATTCCCGAAAACTACGGAATCTCCTCATCATCACGATCACTTTTCTCCATGGAAGCATACCTGGGAAGTGTCTGGTTTCCAAAATATTAGGGTCCAAAGTTGAGTAAATAGACTGCGTTTTTCTGCATAAATGCATATTGACGCGTGTAGCAAGATTTTTTCCCGAGAAATAATTAATATCTGTCTGAAAAAACTAGCATAAACACTGGACACTATAAATTTCGCCCGATCAAGTAATAAAAAAAATATAAAAAAATTACATCGTTTTCCAGCATTTTTTTGGCATAAACTTACTTTATTTGATGTATAGAGTACGTACCCTTCGTCAAGGGTGGCAACCAAAAAACACAATATGTATTGTTTTTAGGCTAAAGTAAGATGTGTATAACATGTACACCTATATTTGTATTAAATCAATAACAAAGTGTTACAAGTGAACAATGACTCCTGAATCCAAAAGTATTTCGTTTCACCCAATAATATCGCTTCGAAACGTTTCTTTTACAGTTCAGCAAGTTTGTAGAATTCACACGGCTGACTAACTACAGCTACTTCAGCAAACAAACCCTCTACACTCAATACAACGTGATTTGCCGCAGTTTATTACAGGTGTTACAGTTTTATTGCTCCACATAAAACGAAGACACTATAAGTATCGGTTCAGATAGTTCAACATTACTTTTCTTTGTTACCAACCTTGCAGCAATTGCTACTTGAAGACTGCGGTACTAATAATGATTATTGTTTACTTGTTCTTTGGATTCCTTTAAGAGATAGCTGTTGGATGAATCAAGACTAGTTTTGAAGTCAATATCGCAGTCAAGTTGTCATTGGTATGATATTGTTGAGTTTCTATCTGAATGCAACTTAAAGTTCACGGACCGGAACATAAAACCATTGTTTCTTTACTCTATTTGCACTAAATTCCTTCATGAAGATATTAGATATCATTTAAAGGGTGTGAAACGATTGCGCTTTGGCTGCATACTCGTATTATTTCTTAACGTCTCATGGAATTACAAATTCACTTTTAACGAAGTTAAATCTTTTTGAATATAATATTTAGTAATTGTAATTAATACCAATTGCGTGGCATTTGAAAATCTAATTAAGCTAATTTTGTACCAGAAAAAACGGTTGTTTGTAATCTGATATGTATTATATGTATTTTGCTTTGGGTGATGAAAATATATTGTCTGCAAGATACGACGTGCGACGCCGCAGACAAAGGTTTCGGAAACATAAATCATATAAAGTTAGTATGTAATAAATAAATTACGAAAACATGTTACAAGAGAAGTTCAAAGACTTCAATAAATTTCTAAAATTTTACTGTAAACAGTTATACATTCGCCCAATGTTATATTTTTTTATACAAATTTTGGACTCTACAAAGTTGTAACTTCATCAGTATGCATAAAATATTTTACTCGTATTAACCTTTATACCAGAAATTAATGTGTTCGAAATAAAGAGCCTTCCGGCGACTCGGACCGCTCGAAACTCGGACCGCGGTCCCAATCGCCGGATACCGTTGTTGAATCCGTCGACTGGGACCGCAAAATATCTGACGTAAATTGTACAGTCAGAAGAAAAATTTGAATACCAAAATATTGTAGGCAATACAATGCATAAATATGTAAGTAATAAAAATAATTAAATGAAATGAATAAATGAAGTGAAATTTACTTAAAACAAATATTTAAATAAAAATCAATGTAATAAAAATCACCAGTTAAAACATCTATCGACGCGAACTGATTCCGGTGACAGTTCATTTACTAAATAATTATTAAAAAAGCTAAGAGAATATAATTTATGTACAATAATAACAATGCATCACTACAGTAATATTTATTTTAGCTCTCTCGATCCCTCGCGAAGTATGTTTCCAGGAATGCAATCTTTTTGTTCAAAACCGGCATTTGAGGCGTGTGATGGCCCGACCAATCACAATCAAGAAGCTTATCGGTCTAACGTGGTATCTTTGCAAATTGTGTCACACACTGCAGTTAAGTACGTATTGTTGGTGTCGTTGGGTTGATATATATTTTGAATTGCGATTGGGACCGCGGTCCGAGTTTCGAGTGGTCCAAGTCGCCGGAAGACTCTAAAATAGTGAATCGACTTCTATATCTATTACCAAATAAATTAGTAGGAATTTTAATGGTTCTTTACAAAATAATGTTAAAAAACGGAACCCTTAGAAGATCTGGAGTTTGTCTGTCCGTCGGTCACAGCCAATTTTTTCCTAATCTACTGGACCAAATCAGGTAAAATATCAGGTGAAATACAGTGATCTATGTTTGTGTTAAGTAAATAAATATATATATTTTTAAATAAGGGTCTTTCGGAGGACAAGTTACGAAATAAAAAATGTAAGTTTTTTAAACCGTATGATGTTTTATTATATATATTTTTCTTTATTTGGGACAGTTAACAACTGTATACAAAAATACATAGTTAGGTATTGTTTTCAAAGTATAAATAAGTACACAGTCCACTACACTATCCACAAGTTACTTAAAATAATATTACACAAGACTATACATCACTGATGAGATAGCACCACCATGGATGTAACAAGTGAAAGAGCTCGTTATGAGGATCTCAAGTATATTTTTGTTATTGTAAGTAGTTAAATAATTTAGTTTTGATTGCATTCAACGAAGAAATCTTCGAAACTACTGAGCCTAAAATAAAATAAAAAATACAAAATAATAATATAGCTATGAGTATTACCTACTTGTAGATTACAGGAAAACTTACAATAATAAAATATTTGTACCCTCTTATGTGAGTTCAACTTGCACTTGGCTGATATTATTTAATTAATTCCAGCATAATATTCACGTAATTAATATTATCGTAGAGTTCGTAATATTAAACATGAACACATAGCGGTTGTTTTGGGAAGCATGAAAAATTCAACCGCTCTCACATCTTGGGGTGTTAAAATTATAATTTAGGTTTTCGGCACGAGGCGCAGGCGCTATTCTGCTTCCGGAAATAATGTTACGGTCTAAAACTGTCTACATGATAACTACAAAAGTAGCTATGTTTTTGTCGTTTGGCATCTCATACAATATTGTCCTGTTTAGTAAAATATATCAATAAAAATAAGCAAATCAACTCGTGGGCTATTCAGTAACTTTTAACTTATTAAACACAAAAGTCACCAAAATTCAAAGGCCCTTAAATATCTGCATAATCTTAAAGACCACTTACCGACGTCTTCGTGCTCAAGTTCCGACACGTCGTGGGCAACTTCATCCTCTTCAGGGGCACTTTCGAACCTTTCCTTCAATACCGTCCTGGGCACTGCAACAGAAAACACACCTTAACTTTCCAATAATAAGATTACGTTCCCTTCACCGGCTCCCGTAAGTACCTTAGCCAGAGACGCCGAGTTTAGATTGCAGGGTTTGTCCCCTATTTTTAAGTTTCAAGTGGTTCGAGGGGAATGGTCGTTGTTACGGGTTTTTTAAATCTGTGGTTTCGATAATTACGCCCGACGTTGAGATCTATTTCCTGCGTTTGTGAGGAGACAGCGAGATGTCACGTAAATGTATTCTCGGAATGTTTTCGTTAACAATTGTGGTGGGATAATGGAACCGAACAACACAGTAATCGTGGCAATAATTTACAGTTTTTCATTATGCCATCTGGTTTGTTACAAAAATAGAACTATGCCTAGTTAAAATGATAATTCTACTATTTCATCTAAGATTATATATGCGACTGTCCATATTAATTCATTTGCAATAAGAAAAAAATGTGCTAATTGATTGCAAATCCAATTACATGTCTTGATATTAAAGCTTAATCACTCCTGACATGAATCTAGTACCAGTAAATAGTAAGTAATATCTCATCATAGCTAAGAAATATAAACAAGATAATTGGGTTTACATTCATTATATTACCGAGCAATGCAAACATCTAATTAATGTAAACTAAGCTGTGTTCATCGACGTGATAATAACACCAGAGTCATTACACTGAACATTAAACTACCTTAATATATTCACCACAAATGGAAATACAAATCCGGTTCGACTCGTGAAAACGGTATCGAAGGAATTCTACGTTAGTTATACTTGAAGGGACAAACTCAATGAAAGTAATAGAATATTCGCGAGGCCAATGCAAATTATATCCCTACCAGCCAGACTGATTGAAATTTGGTGGATTTGGCCGAGGAAAGAGTTAGGTCAGCTAGAAAATGGAGTTGTTTGTTCAGTGGAATATTGTTATGAAGTTACAATATATTTGTTGTATTCAAAGAAAGTTCTGCAAAGATTTATTGGGTTTTCTTCTTTTTCCGGATTTACATGACCAGTTTTTTTTATTAAGAAATTTCGTTGATTTGGTCGTTTTTCACAAAATGGACAAATAATTTATTTTGTAGGAAATTATTGCACGTGTCGGCTTTTTCGTAACTTCTGCCAACCATGGAGTCACTTATCGAGGTCATATAGCATTTTTGTAAAATAATATGTTCCAGAATATTTCTTACATTGCGCCTATAAATTACTGAACTGCGACGGAAACGGAACCAAATGAAATGTAAAGAAATCATACTTGGAGCTCCCGGTTGTAAATCAGCTAACCATAACAGTTGCCAAAAGTTAATACAATATTATTACAGTGTAATTGCATTTACAGACATGAATTGGTCATAAAAGTTCAAATTTTACATAAAATATCCATAATATTGTAGTAAAAAAACTTAGTAATTTTTTAAGATAAGGTCATATAAAAGAGCTACAATTGCTATATCAGAACTTGGTGCAATTAACAAAGTAAGACATTAAAACCACATTTCCTCTCTCTTGACAGTCGTTATGAGGAATTTTACTGAACAGGACCTCTATGGGGAATCATTTAAAGAAACTTTAAGATACGTTAAGGTACCAGTATCTCACAGATTAGTACGTTTAGGTACGTATGGAAAAGTACGAAACCAAGGTAAGTTATTTGAAAGTTACCTATATAATAGATAAAGGCATGGTAATTTATACTCAATATTCATATGTTTAATGAATTATTTCTGGATCAAAACTTTCCCTGATTTAATTATTATTATATATTATACCTATAATAGCTAAATTACTGGCATTCTTTGAGCAAGATTTGATTATTAAAAATAATATGATGATTAACTAAGATAAATTTATTTTAAAAAAAACACTTCTCCATAATATAATCCGTTAGGATATGGTTGATCGTTTCATCATTGTGCTGAGGGATTCAGCTTTGTTTACCGAGATTTAGCTAGTGTATAGCTATCGGGATGAAAAAATAACGTTGCCAATTTTGTAATTTAAAAAGAGATGGTAAAATTCGTCATCCGAGTAATAGACCCGGTAGCTCAGTTGGTAAGAGCACTTGCACGGAATGCAGAGGTCGTGGGTTCGAGTCCCACTCGGGTGAATTTTTTTTCCATTTCTTTATTAATAATTTTATAAAAAATAATATCATTCAAGCACTCTAGAGTAATATTAGAGGATATTACTAAACAGTATTTACTATTCCAGTGGATAATAAAATAGAATGGAATGGTCTTATACTCGTCCCGCATTTTTATAACTTGGAGTTATAGCGGTCGCCAGCAAGACTAGGCGGAGGCAGTGACGCGACCTGAGTACGTTAGCGCGTCCATTCGCAACTTTATTACCTAGGCCATAAATATTTTTCGGGAGATCGGACGCGTTTATTTTAGTTAAGCTGATGAAAAATCTATAGAGGTAGGTAAGATTAATTTATTTGTTTAAAAAAAATATTCTACGATGAAAACGGAGTAGTTGGGACTACTCATGCCTGTTTGTAGTACAAAGTAATTATGAGTGTGTGTGAAGAGAAATATGCGAAATATATATTTTGAACACACAGCAATTTTTATAACACTCCGTAAGCGGAGCCTACTGCAGAAATCACAAATTCGTGTAAAACTTTGGTATCAGTAAATTTTGATGAAACAACAATAATAAAGTTCCATTTTGTTTTTGTGAATAAGAAAACTCGTAAATTATTTATCACGTGGTTTTGTTTCTGTGAGCATTCTCCGGAATACGTAAAAAATATTACCAAATTGACCTTAATAAATAACTGTTCGACAGCAAATGGAAAAGGAGAAAACAAAATAATAAAAGAAATACAGACCAAGTTTTGACGGATTGACGACAAAATTCTGTTTTGCGAAATGTAAGCAAAAGAAATACAGCCTTCAAAATACTTTCGCGCATTTTGAGCATTGTTTGTATTCTTTTGTAAACGACGAATTGAAAGTAATTTGTTACTTGTAAAGTTGTAATAGCGAGTTTCTTTTATGGAATTAAAATCTAGAACATCTAATTGGATGTGAAATACGAAGACTATAATATCAATTTTAGATAAATTAGTATTTTTTTTATTATTTAACATTATAACACATCAGGTACTTGTTTTCTGTCTAATATTCCTATATCAAAAGGTGTGGTAAGTTTTTCCTGATTACAATCAAAGCAATCAATAGATATCTAGATTTATTGTCACTCAGATTTGCCAAAATGAAACGAACAATACATATATCTCGCCATATCATAAGCATTGTTCAGCTTACACAAAGTCAAGCCTCGAGCACACCGGATACGTCTACGCATACGCATCCGGTCTGCCCGTGCCTATACAGTTCCATTCATTACAACTCAGAGGTAGGTGTACGTCTACGCTTACCTACGTGTACGCATTATTACGCATTCGGTGTGCTTGAGGCTCTGAGCCTCTTGCGTTCCCGCAAGTAGTCCATTACCACATAGCACTTATAGCCTAACCGATGAAAAATGGATATGATTTGCACACCTCTATTTTAATTTGAACAGACACTTACCACAAGTGTAAACAACTTTCAGATATGTCCTGCTTCCGCTCCGGCAGGGTTTTCCAAACATGCTGCTATCCGCTGACAGCACACACCGACGTTTTCCATGGCATTCTCTCATTGCAGTCTCTGTTGCGTACGGTTCTAAGCAGGCTGTATAAAGGATATCTTTATTAATAATACGAATAAACATGATTAAATTTTACTGAATATAAACCAAAGGATATCTTTATTAATACCTAATACGAATAAATATAATTAAATTTCTCAGAATAATAAAAAAAATCTCAGAAAAAATCTCCTGTTCCTTACATTTCAGTGCACTAATTATTCGTGATTGTATGGAACAGATGATTTTTTTCACTATTTCGGAGTAGGTCCCATAGTGAAAGTTGTTTCTTTTCACCTACCTAGTTTCGTGTCAAAAGATAATCACTAATTTTGAAAAGACCTTATATACTATTGTTATTCATATTTTTGTGACGCTATATTATTGATATAAAACTAAAAACTAATTTACGAAATTAAATTACTTATATTTTTATTACACAGTTATTTCAATATTCTTAGTAATATTTATTGTACACATAAATTTTTATCAAAAACAGTAAGTTGTAAAAGAAATAGTACAACGGCGAGCTTATCTCTGAAAGAGATTTCTTCCAGCAAACCATTAGGTACAAAGAAAATTTTATAATATATAAAAGGAAAATCATATGTAATATTAGATAATCATAATCTTTATAGTCAAATTAATATGACTACTACCTGTGTACTAAAATTGTAGCTACAAAATAAAATATAGGTAGAATACTACTAACGTACTAAAATTAGGGCTACAACGTAAAATAGGATTTACAAATAGGAGGAATATACCTGTAAGTATTAATATTTAAATGAGTAATAAAAATTTATTTATTAGACAAAACACATAGGCATACATTTATGGGGTGCCTTGGTTTCCACACTAGGATTCCCTGTGTCGTGGAAACCAGGCTCTTCTATTGATTCTACAGTTTTGTGCACAATACCAAGGTACTTAGTAGAATATAAGAAGATGACATATTAAAAAATATTAAAATTTTAAAATTAATGATACATAGGTTATTAAATTGGTACTGGATTATACAAAAAACATGCAAAATTACAAACATTTTTAATACTAATTAGGTGAAATAACAAATAATTAAAGGTTTTGTGAGAAAGTGTGTGAGAAAGAAAGTGTGTGTTGCGTGTTTATGTGTGCGAGCGTGTGTATGTATTTAAATATTTTTAGGCGCCGCTGAAGCTTACGTAGGAGGATTAGCGAAATTCAAGCCACTGCCCAGTCATTGCATGCGTTGCAAAAGTTTCTCAATGCTGGAGTAGTCCATCGCCATCAGCCATGTCTTTAGGTTACCTTTACACGAGTGCCTGGACATTGACATGAACTTAAGCGACATTTCCGCCTTTGTGTACTACTATACACAAAGGCGGAAATGTCGATATAGGGCACGATCAGATGGTGCACGTTTCGCAAACTGAGTATTTCTAATTAGTGCAGGCCACATATTGTGACGTCTTTGTCTTGAGGTTTCACCAAGAGCCGAGGTTGCAACCGAATGAAATCGCAGAACCGTAAACAGAATGTACAATTGCCTTACTGTTAGAACTTTGCAATCTATGTAGAGAATTTCTGTAGAATACTGATAGGGTTTATTGAAAGCAACTTTTAAAATAGCACGTTGGGCACGCTCAGCCGTGATTAAGTAACTGCTGCAGGCTCCCCCCCAGGTGACTATGCAGTATGAGAGTATTGATTGGCATATCGCAGTATATACCATTATCAGAGTGTGCTCATCTGCAGCAGCTTTCAGACGCTTAAAATTGTACAAAAGCTTTCTCACTCGTCCACTTATAACTCCTAATTGCTTGCCCCAATTTAGTCTATCATCCACATTTACACCTAGATATTTAATGTCTCGCACTTGTTCAAGTGCGGGACAGGCACTGCACATTCCGCGAGGCTCGAAACTACATGAATGTAATCTGACGCACAGGCGATGAGACGGCGCGGTCCGTTGTGATATACTAAATGCAAGGTATTTAGTTTTTCCCGTGTTCAGCGTAAGCAAGTTGTTTTGAAGCCAACAGGAAACCCTGTGCAACCCGATTTGTGTTACATTTACAGCTTCATCCCAAGAACTGGCATGAAAGACGAGTGCTGTGTCATCTGCAAACGCAAAGGTAGAGGCTTGTTTCAGTTCGAGTTCGCAGAGGTCGTTAATGTAAAGTAGGAAAAGAATCGGTCCAAGCACACTGCCCTGCGGGACACCATATGAGATATCTGATCACTACTTGAATACTCTCTGCGAGCGGTTTGTTAGATAAGACGAAACCAGTCAAGTGCAATCCCCCGCACTCCTAGTAGCTCCATCTTACTAAGGAGTATTGTTCGAGATACTGTGTCAAATGCTTTGGTCAGATCAAGAAAAACCCCAATGCATCGCAGTTCAGTATCAAGTTTCTGTGATATAATGTCCACCAGACTGGTAACTGCATCTTCCGTCGACTTGCCAAGCCTAAAACCGTACTGGTTATCAGCCAGTATTGATTCCTCTTCCAAAAAGCTCAGTAGTCTTCTACTTACCACTTTTTCTATAATTTTAGAGAGATCGATGTAAGAGGGAGATAGGTCTATAGCTACATCATCTATAGTTGGTCTAACACAGTTTTACCCGAGGACAGACTCAAGTTACATATGTTTAGAGAGTTAGAGAGAGCAAGTGGTTTAGAATCACATTTACAGCCCTGAGAAGTCCACTGTTGGCTACGCGCGGATCCAACCGACGCCCGCAACCTTCGCGAGTATCCGTCCACCTCGCGGTGGTACGCTGCGCTTGCCGATACGTGGTTCCAGAACTTTCCGATAACTCCATCGGCCACAGTTCAATGTGCCCTGCCCATGAGCCACCTATTGAAGGATTCGATACAAGAAATACAGCAATAACATCCTACAAAATCTTAAGAATGAACATAACAGAACCTTCATACAAAACAGGAGTGGGCGGCATGGACGTTCGAAGATCTTCATCTTGTCCAGACAGAGAGAAGCCACATTAAGATCCTTGGTTTAGAGAGACAGTGTTTAGCTTTCCTCAAAAGATCGTTTCCAATGTTATCCCACCCTGGCGCAGACCGTTTTTTCGAGCTTAATATAATCTTTTGTATTTCTATCTTATCTGTTGTTTAAGAACAGGGAGTTTAGTGGCGACTTTTTAACACGTACTGCTTTAGCCAACTCCAGTTCGTCTTTGTTTGTGGCACGCAGGATAGTATTAGCTAAGTTATCACCAACTTTGGTAAAGAAGCCATTTGCATGCAAGTGATTCGGCTGAGCTCTCACACACATCAAGACAACACAGTTTGGCATTAGAGGTTTTTAAACTGCTGATTTTACATACCTTTTTGATTACATTCCAGGTTTCCTTACTGTCTCCTTTGCTGTTTTGTATGAGGATTCTATCATGTTCATTCTTAAGATTTTGTAGGTTGTTATTGCAGATGTTCCTGTATTTCTTGTATGAATCCTTCAATTGGTGGTCATTTGGTTTTTCCTGGAACTGTACTCGCTTACTCGCGATATCCGCGCGTAGTGGTAACTGTTTTAAGTTCATTAGACCTTTTCTTGCTTCCTCCCATTTATTTGTTAAGGTCTCAGTTGATTTTAATTGAATCGTTTTTTGCTTTATACCTAAGTACGGAGTTCAAAATATGAAACCGTATATTCAATATATCATAATAAGATGCTATGTAACCTGAGATGAACCAGTTTTCCTGAATAGACTCTAACGCACTTATAGACTTTCCCTTGAGCGCACTTAGGTAAGAGATGGTACTCATAATACCTGATTTTCCTTGACATAAGAGGTACTTTTCACCCGCCTGCGCCAGAAGGAGGGATATGTTTTTTGAGTATCCTCATATTATCAGCGTATTATGAATGGATCAAGCAAGTTTTTCTGTAGCAAGCAAATATTAATATCTTCCAAAATAAAAAAACCTTTTTAAAAACAAGCTTTTATTTAAATGCGCTAAAAAGAAAAAATAAACTTTTACACTAAAACTTTTACTGTTAATTTATAACGTCATTTCAAATTTAACACATTTGACACAATTTATATGTTATAAAAGCTTGTCGCGACATTTAAGTACTCGTATTTACGTTCTTACTTTTAAATGTTTATTAGGCAGCATCTTTGTGTTGATGTTTCAGATTTTCCCATATTGTTCCCACGCATATCGAAGAAATATCCGTCGACCCTTCCAGAGCTTCGTGTAAAAGAGTAAGAGAGTAATATACAACAGGGTTCGCCCCGGTGCCCCGAGGTGGTATGTTCACGACATCATGTCATCATGCCACTCAGTCCTCGGCACGGCCTCACCTTGACTTACTAAAAATTTAAAACTAAGAAAGTAAATACGAGTACTTAAATGTCGCGACAAGCTTTTATAACATAATTTGTGTCAAATGTGTTAAATTTGAAATGACGTTATAAATTAACAGTAAAAGTTTTAGTGTAAAAGTTTATTTTTTCTTTTTAGCGCATTTAAATAAAAGCTTGTTTTTAAAAAGGTTTTTTTACCTAAATTTTATTTTATACTTTTTAGTTTTCACCTGGTAAGTTCCTAAGTCTGTTCATCTCATTCAACGCATCATTATTGCAAGGTCGTTTGCCAGTTAATTTTGAACAGTCCAGCTCTTTAATGAGGAGCCCTTAAAATTTCAACTCAATTGCTTAAAAATATCTGTTTCAAAATAGATTTTCAAGTTTTAGAAGTCCGCCATATTGGATTAAGAGTGACGTCACATTTTTTTGGAGTTACTCTCAGCTAGCCCTTTAATTTGATACCCATATTGTAGGAATGCATAAAAAATAATTGGTCCGCCATTGTGGGTATGCCGCCATGTTGGATTTAGAATGACGTCACACTGTTAATCATGCATTGTCATCCGAACTGAACGTGCTCACCAAATTTCAGCCCAATCGGTTGAGGGCAAGTGCCTTAAAATTGAGTTGTAAGATTTCACCCGAACAAACATACATTGCAAGTTAAATTAAAGCTTGTAAAAAAAATATACTAAATCATCTTGTTTTTCCGAAAGAAAATGGGAATTAGCGGCAGAATAATGTCGACAATGTAGTATTTTCGTACGGAATAAAATGTTACAGGCTCGACAAAATTGAACGAATGCATGCTTTTAAGGTATCATCACATTATTATAGTATCGTTACCTAAATTATTTAGGTAAATATAAAATCGAAACCTATGGGCGTTTTTCCTTTAGACGAAACGGCTACGACACGACCACAATGGTACGACCACGGCTTTTTTGGAAGCAAAAATGTATTAAATAGAATGGCTCGTGTTTCCACTAAACGACACGATCAAATGCTGGTTAATAAAGAGGATCCTACTGCCACGTTTAGCATATTCCTGGGATTTCAATTAAGGCAAAATGAATAAGATATAATTTTAACTATAATTAACTACTGATTAAAAATACATTTTTACCATACGCGTAGTAAAAGTCTGAGTAAGTTTACGGTAGAGTTAGAAACAATCCCATTCACTTTTGTAATAAACAACAACTTGACTGATTAGATAGGTAGTAGATACCTAATACAAATACAGGAGGTTTTTTCGTTGCCACCCTTAACGAAGGGCACGTACTCTATACATGAAATAAAGTAAGTTTATGCCAAAAAAAAAAAATGCTGGGAAGCGACGTTAATTGTTTAGAATTTTTTGTAATTACTTGATCGGGCGAAATTTATAGTGTCCAGTGTTTATGCTAGTTTTTTTCATAGACAGATATTAATTATTTCTCGTGAAAAAATCTTGCTATACGCGTCAATGTGCACTTATGCAGAAAACGCAGTCTATTATTCAACTTTGGACCCTTATATTTTGGAAACCAGACACTTCCCAGCTATGCTTCCATGGAGAAAAATGATCGTGATAATGAGGAGATTCCGTAGTTTTCGGGAACGTTGACGACCAAAAATCATCCTATATATGCAAATGTGACAGCGTCTTTATGGTCTGTTGAAAATTTGAGAGCTTTAAATAAAAAGAATATCTTGAAACTCTCGAGGGACTCGCTTTGATTTTGTAATATAGGAGCTTGTAAGAAAATTTCGTAACAAGGTGCAAGTTTCGTCCAATTTTTCCTTATTCAACTTTGTTGACTCGTAATTTATTTTGACTTTTGAATAATATATTAACGTAGCATACTCGTAATAGGAATGACTTATTCGTCATCTTTATTTGTCAAAGGCGAAGTTTGCTATTTGTTAAAGGCAACTTTAGGTTACACATTTCCATCTAAAATTAATCCGGTCTACTGCCGATAGAACCACATGGTGCCACTTCTGACCAATTTTGAGGGTATAGTTGAGATGTACAAGATGTAAAGAAATAATATAATTAAAATATCCTAATATCAAAACCAATGTAAAATAGGAAGTAAGAAAGGATAGCTCTGGAATTATTACTATCCATTAAAACAATGTTACAAAGTCTGCAGCCTAGTTTATTTTTGCTATTTTTGCCATGCACACAGAATGAGTGCAATTTCAAATTCGAAAAGTCTCTACTTACCCACTTTTCTAATAAATTTTAATATTCGTCTCCATTGGAGCTTTGACCAATCGACAAAGTTTGTAGAAGCTTGGTCGAAATATTTGCTGAACTTGCCTCGTACATGCAACTTTAGTAATATGAAAATTAAATAGCAATTATAGAATGCATGTTATGCATCTGTGTCCTTCTGTTTATTTATTCATAGAGAAAGAGATTTTATCTTCTTCTTCTACATTCTTATCCATAAAGTTTCACAAATATAGTTTATAACAAGGAAGATGTACAAAGGCATGCTTATCTCTTAGAGAGATTTCTTCCAGCAAACCAGTCTTGAAAGATAAATAAACATAAAAGGTAGATATGTGTGCACACAAACAGAATAATAAATTAATGCTAAAATTAAACAAAAATTTATAAACATAAATACCTAAAAAGAATACATAAAATGAAATAAACATATACTGGGTGTAAAAAGAGAACTTTGTTCTTTTAATACGTCGTATTCTTTGTAAGGTCACGATCATTTTTTCCTATGGAAGCACTCCTGGAAAACCACGAGTTTCCAAGATATTGAGGTCCAAAGTTACATTAATATTATCATTTTTTTTACATAAATCCATCTGAAATCGGTTAACAAACATTTTTTTCAAAGATTTTCATTTTCACCATGTCAAAATGTTAGTTTTGTAGGTACATTTGTACTTTGCGCATCAAACGAATACATTGCTTGCCATAGAATGACAGTATTTTTTTTCATAATTTTTTTGCCGTTTCCCAGGGTTGGTTCCATGAAAGAAAATGATCGTAACCTTACAAAGAATACCTAGTATTAAAAAAACATTGTTGTCTTTTTACACCCTGTATACCTGAATAAAGTAAACAAACCTAAATAATCAATAGATGATTTTATAATGTACGTAAGGATTGTACATAGTTGAAATAATTTCATTAATTTTTATAAGAACTGCTGTGGGTTGACTAAGATGCGCGCAATGGGCTAGCAGTTGCTAGCTAGTGGCACTTGTCTCCGATTTTTTACATCTGGCCCCGCTATGCTTTAGTAGGTACAAGAATCTCCTACATGATCATGCGATTCTGACTGCCTCATTTTAGTATTGATGTTTAGTAGTGAATAACCTTACAGTTCCTTTACTTCATAAGTCTCAAAATGTAACTGAAACTACGTAATAAATGTCATGGAAACAAAACCTAGAAGTTGTTCCAAAACCGCGGAAAGTGTACGTAACTAATGAATAATGAAATGGGTAGGAACCAGGAAGTCAATCTCAATAATGAATTAATGACGTAGAAGTTTCTGCTGAAACTATACAGGGTGTAACAAAAGGGTTATGTTAAGCGAAAAGCTATGTAAAAAGCACTAAAAGGAAAACCCACAAAATTTCTGACTTAAAATCACATGTTTATGTTTTCGAGTATAGTATGGAAAATTCATAAACAATTTAGGAATGTTCATACAATCTTCAAAAATAAACATGTGATTTCGTGTCTTAAATTTTGGAAATAGGTTCTCTATAGTGAGCTATTTACATAGCTTCACGCTTAAAATAGCCTTTCTGTTGCACCTGTATATTACTACTCCCACGACTTTATCTGCGTAAACTTTAGAATTCCCATTATTTCCCGTTCCCGTGGGAGTTTTGGAAAATAGGTACTTTCTCAGTAGACCTATGCCATGATCCAAATGCCACGTTTCTAGCGTCACTAGTTTTGCCTCGACATGCTGGGAAACGATGTAAATGTTTTGAATATATTTTTTTTAATTTCTTGATCGGGCGAAATTTATGGTGTTTAGTGTTTATGCTACTTTTTTCATAGACAGATATTAATTATTTCTCGTGAAAAATCTTGCTACATGCGTCAACGTGAATTTATGCAGAAAAACGCACTCTATTTACTCAACTTTGGACCCTAATATTTTGGAAACCAGACACTTCCCAGGTATGCTTCCATGGAGGAAAATGATCATGGTGATGAGGAGATTCCGTAGTTTTCGGAAACGTTCACGACCAAAAATTATCCTGTATAATAAATTGACTTATCATTGTTTGTTGGTAGACAACAACTTGGTAGCTTCACTAGAATACATCAACGCAACTCGTATCAATATCGTAAGAGTCGACGAAGAAATTCTGGCATTCTTTCAGGCGATGAGCAAGCTACTTGTCACTAATTTATATCTATTCCCGCTATATCAAACGTGGCCGAGGGGTCTCTTTAATGATCTTGCAGTTCCAGCTGTTTTATATCAGAAAGATAACAGTGTCAACTTGATATTTTTTTTAATAATAAGAAGATCCAACGAAAAGTAATTTATTACGCTAACTTGATTCTGCTTTTGAGTGATTTAATTGTTTATGTAGTAAATGCGATGAAACTTAACATCTTGGTTAATTATATTCTCACTTCTCAGAATAACCATTGCCACACTAAATAATTCCCTTTTATAAACTTTGAAACAAGTGGTCGAGGAATTAACCGGTTTGCAGTGGCCAGCTTAAAGTTTAGATATCCGCTTCATGCAAACTTTCCTATTGAAGGTGTATGACCTGAATCTCGTGGAATACTGTAGTAGTTTATCTACACTGTGTCTTTTGTCTACAAAAGCACGGATATTCTGTAAAATGTTTTCTGGAAGCGAGTGTACAAAGTAGTATCTCAACCTACTCAACTACATACTAGAAAACGAGATAGAGATCGTATTTTTGAAATTTCGTAGAAAACTTTCCATTGTGCTATACCCAAATCAATATTTCACCTAACTACAAAAAATAGAATCACACTAATATTATAAAGGCGAAAGTTTGTGAGTGTATATATTTGTTACTTCTTCACGTGTAAACGGCAGGAGCGATATTAATAAAATTTGGTAAGGAATTATCTGACACCCTGTATAAATACATAGGCTACTTTTTATCCCGGGAGAATAATTTTCAACCCAAATAATTTCGTCATTTTGTTTTTTAGTTATACTACTAAGCAATGGAATATAAATCTACGACGCTGAAACAAATATACAGGCTGTTTGTGACAGCCAGGCAAATATTGATACCGTGACTTCAGACCATGATTCTAAGGTTGGTTAAAAACACTGAAAATTTTCGCAGGAAAATTCTAAAATTTTCCGACATTTTTTTCATATTTTTAGGAAAAAAATGGTTTGGTTTGTTTAATTAGACCTTATATAATGACTTAAAAAGAAAATTGCAACCATACAATGATTAAAAAAAAGTCCCCCTCAATAAAGTTGAAATAACTGATCAACCCTAATCGAGAGTCAAATGGGATCTAAAAAAAAACAATAATGTGTCACACAATAACCAATAAGCCCATTTAATTAGCCACAGGATCACCCAATACAATTGGCGCGAAGAGCAAAGATATTCAAATCAAAAATACATTTCCTACGAGTAATAACACTGTCATATAGCTTGACACTATGGTATTTGTTTAGCATTTCAGTATTTGCCTGGCTGTCACCCTCACCCTATAGAAACATTGATATTCATCATGTCCACAGAATAACGAGTCTCTGGAAGGATTCATCAATGACAAATGGATGCCGCGTAGTGAAGCAAAAAAACGAGAGGCGAAAATCCCGCATCTTCCGCTCTTCTAAACCACGGATTGTTGTCAAATCGAGAAATATTATCACTTTTTAGAGTTTTAATATAAGAAATAGATTGTAAAAATGACCTTTACTTTACACCTAAGAATAGGGTGAAAGTGACTTATAAAGAAGAGAAAGAAATATCAACAAGGTCAATTTGAAAATTATTTTTTATTTCATGCAAAAGGCGACACTTTTACTTTATACTCGTCATATACACTATCTGTACTTATTTTAAAGTAAGTACATGAAATAAATCGAGATCTCAATGATTTTTTTTTGAAAGAGTAAAGTTTTAAAAACACCGAAGATCCGCCATCGAGTGAAGGATTAGAAAACATCGTAAACGAGCCATTTCCGGCCTAGCCCCAATATCTCACCTTTCCAACTTGACCCTCGATAATAATCTATAAACAAACGGATTAACCACATATACTAAGAAATTCAGGACTCAACTTGTCGCTGATTATTTACATCTGGCTCCTGCTAAACGTGGCTGTATGCTTTCCTTTGTGATCCTGCAGTGCATACTACCACATTTTGGAAACGCAGCCGTGTGTAGGTACGTATTGTACAAATTCCAAGGAACGAATCGAGGTGATCCCATTTCCCAGAAAACCACGACAAAAGCTGAAACATTTTCATTATAGCAGACGACGGACAAAAATGTTGCACAACAATGTAGCAGACACTATACATGACAAACATTTTCGAGCCACACGATACGTCAAAATAACTAATATTTGTTAGTAAAGGAGTAAACAAATATAACCATTGAAGTATAATTTCGATTGCAAAGTGTGTTAGGCAAAGACGTAATGGAAGGTCTTTGGTTCTTCCACGCATATACTCGCATTAGCTATTCCAACCTTTTTAATTTTTTTGAAAAAATTTATTGTCTTGATCGCGCTAAATGTATGGTGTTTAGTGTTTGTGTTAGTTTTTTAGTTTTAGACTGATAACTCAACTTTGAACCTTAATATCTCGGTAACCAGACACTTCGCAGGTATGCTTCCATGGAAAAAAATGTTCGTGGTGATGATGGGAATCCGTAGTAAGTATTCGGAAACGATGGCGACCATAAAATACCCTGCATATCAGTCGATTCTAGCCAGAGCCTGTTAATACAACTATGATAGTATATATTGGATGTTCGTTACTCAATCACGTTCAACCCTCTCAACTGATTTGCATAAGGTACGTGGTGTGGGACACGGTTTGATAAATTGACTATTAAATTTCCTGGAACATCTTTAATTAATAATGAAAATATAAGAAATGTTTTTTTATTCGCTTTACGGGGTAGGTATTATAATTAATTGAATGTAGGACCATTTTCACTTCACGCGATCGAATAGAGGTCCAACAATGGTCCAACCTTATCAACTTTTCTTATTCATTTAAATGAGAGTGGAAAATTATTTCATTGATGCATTCATGAATCCCATATAAATGCGAAATTAGCATAGCAATCCTGTGCGGCAACGCAGCCAGCATTTTGGACACGCTACCTACCTGCTAAGGTAGATTAGCTGACCATCCTGTAAAAATTAGGATGGTCAACCGACCTCCCATAGGTACGCCATAGCCCTGAGTAGTTTTAAGTTAGCTATATATATTCTAAATTTTCTATGATCTGGTCGTTGAATAAATAACTTAAATGCGAAAGTAAGTAAGTAGTAATTTATTTGTTCGTTACTTCTTTACGCTTTATTCACTCAACCAATTCTCTTGGAATTATCAATATATAAATAGTCCGGAGTACGAAATAGTACATTAGCCAACATTCTGTAGTCCACGCGTACGAAGTCACGGGCAATAGCTAGCAAAATATATATTGAAAATACGTGAACTACAAATATATTTTATTACCGGTATCTGTGAATTTCATAAGGTATCTATATAAAAACCACAGAGATCTATAGAGTGGCCGTGGGGGCGTGGGCGGTGTAATTGAACTATGAACAAAATAGGCAAACATCGCGAAAACGCAATCAGTCGGGACTTGATTGCCTAACGCGTCACACGGGAGTGTTTTTTTATAATGCCTGCTTGTTCAGTGGTTGTGTGCAAGAATCGAAGTGACCATAAACTTGAAGGGGTCACTTTTCATAGGTAAGTACAATAACAATTTTGTTTTCTAGCATTTATACCCAAATTTCATTTTATTTCGTTAAAATAATTTTCACTGAGTGACATATGTAACCTAACGATTGAACCTAATACATTGCTCGCTAAGTGTAGCGTGCCTGGTGTTGAAATCAGTTTGACCGAGTGATGATAATTGCGCATATTGAATCGGCCGCTCCCGCGCACGGCCGCTGCTAAGCGCTTTGACATAGAGTTGTACCTGTCATTTCTTGTTGTCGATACGTCACGTTGCCGCGAATAGTACCTACGAGTAATAACTAATGTTAAGTAGATAATTTTGAGAGTTTAAAAAATATTATGTTTATGTAAAACAATGGTGAATTACTTATTATTATTAGTGTAACAAAGTACCTAAATTAATGTAGATGTGTGCAAAGTCAACTTTCTTTATTTTTGTGTTTCTTATTAATAAATATTTTTTTAAATTATAATATAAAAAAATATTATTTAACTGTAAAATAGTTACTATAAAGTAGTTACTTACCTACTTTGTGTTATCGAGTCTTAAATATTTCAGAATATTTTGTTAAATGTAGATAATAAATGACTACCAATAAGCATATTATTATAGTTTTTTATTTCCATCGAACATTTACATACCGTACTAATTTATTAAAGACTCCGCTACGAATTTACTTTATTCCTCATCCCTTCAAGAAAAATAACCTTTTATTTGTGACCTCATACTTTTGTGACTGTGATGCAACTCAAAATCTAAGCTCAATCGGACAACGAGAAGTAGAAAAAGTAGGTTGAATTTTAAGATAAAGCTAAGTAAAAACATGTTTAAAATTGTATTGTGACCAGCTACTAAAGCCTAAATTGTTCGCGATGTGCAACAACGCAAGTGCTCGATAACAAATTTATCGACAGTCAATCACTAGCGTACGTGTGAAATTTGTTGAATGTATTTGCTATACTGAGGCGCGTACTTACACAGTAGATAGCAATGTGTGCGCGCCAATGAGAGTACCGCCTTAAATGTGTGAGAGTCAGAGATTTATCAATGTTGGGTGTAATTTGTGTTATTATTTAGATGTCAATGTAAGTGTGGCTTATAGCCGCTTACATCAGAACTCTAAGTGCGCTTAGCGGCCCATCTCCTGTGTTTCTGTTATCTATGATAAAAACATACTTTCTTCCATCATCCCTCTTGGCTGCGGGCACTGTATGGAGTCGTACTCCGTTCGGCCATACTGCGCGGAGTAGATCGCGACCCTCGAGTGAGGGTTACAGCTCAGGTGCAGGACGTCGTTCTCACAGCCCACTTTACTTCGAAACTCATCTGCGGGGAAAGATGGGAAGCGTTATTTACAATATACCATAGCGCTTAGGTGGTAAATATCATGAAAGTTAAGTACCTAACATGACAAACGCATTTTATGTTTTAGTCGTTACTTGCATGTTCCCTAGATTCTCTAGAGCTGTATTAATTAGTAATTCTGGGTATACTCGAAAGACTTAAACCGAGTAGTATATGTGAAGATTGTTTTGAAAGCGAAAGCGAAAGAGACGCAAATGGAAGTCCGTGATCTCTGGTCACAACTCTCCGGGAATAGGACGTGCTTTGAAGTATGTACACTTAGAAGTATACAATATGTTTCTCCAGTTTATATGGACTTGTGCTTAAATACACTAGGTGTTTTTTCGTTGCTAGTCTTTGCGTTAGCTTTTAAAGGGTTTTTTTCGCGGAAACTAATATCTGGTACTATACTTCCTAGGTATGTTTTAATGGATTTCATGTTCGTGATGATGTGGAAAATGCTTGCTTAGTATTCGGAAACTTTGACGACCAAAAAACACCCTTTTAGTTTAAGGACAAATTGAGATAATTCAATGTCTTGCTTTATGCGAGACATTATTAGCAATGGTGAGTAGTGATCGTCACCATTGTTAAAAATGTCTCGTACCTACTGGTACATTGGACTTACATGGACGGCATTTATAGGCAACTTCGACGAACCTTCTCGCCCCTGGGCAGGGATCAACTCCAAATGCTTTAGGACTGGTATGGAACTTGCAGTTCCTCTTTTTCTGGCACGCTTCCACCACCGTCTGCAACAAGGAGTACTAAGGGGATTAATTAGCATGTCTGTTCTTGTTTTAATTGCAGCAAATATAACAGAAGATAGTGCCGAAATACAAAACCGCGTTGCGGCTCCGCAACGCGACGCGAATTCCAGCGTTGTGACGCCATACTTAGTGACAATGATTAACTAAGTCTAAAAAAATCTTAATTTAAAGAAAATGTTGGAAACCCGATGGCCTAATGTATATCAAAGAATATTCTTACTCTCTAACGAGAGATACATATTTCATTTTGATGTTCAATTCAAAGAGATTACTCTTGCAAACAACACGCGTCAACCCGGAAGCAGTTTTAAAATCAAAATGTCTGACGTTGATGTCGATATATTCATATATTTGATTCAAGAACGCTTATTTGTGTGATTCTAGTGACGAAAGTTATAAAAATAATTTTGTAAAACAATATAATGAATCATCAAACAACAAACAAAACAAACAAACAACAAAGGCAGAGAGAAGTCTATTCACACTAAAAATTATGGTTACCCTACCGTACAACAGTAAAACACTCTTTTTCGCGGCGCCGCAAACTGCCGCAAAATGCCGTTTTTAGCGTTGCGGCGCGGTTATGTGTTTCGGCCCATAGGGTGGTACGGATGTGTTTCCGAAAATGGAATGCCCAGAACTGCCATGCGAATGAAATCCTACAGTCGCGCTTAACATAGCTGCTCTAGATGTAAATGATCAGTAGCAAGTCGCTAGATCATTGCCTGTGAGAACTCCCCTTAGTTCCTTAATCGACTCTTACGACATGCACGGAAGCCGATGTATTCTAGTGAAGCTCCTCAACAGCATCACCTAGTAAGTAAGTGCGTTCTGGGGGCAATCCTTGAAAATTATTGAGCCGAAACGCAACCACTAACGGACGGATAACGAAATACGGTGCGAAACAATATATATTTACCGCAAGAGTAATAAGGTATATTTTAGTACGCATCGGTCGCGAGTATGACAGAATAAAAACAAATATCTGTCTCATGCTGAAATATGTCTATTTACGTCACCGTAAAGTAATTACATATTGCTTCGCACCGCGTTGCGTTAACGGTTCGTTGGTGATAGCGTTTCGGCTCAATAATTTTCAAGAATTGCCCCCCTGGATTATTACGGGTAATCACGCGGGGGACATTTATCAGCCAGCGATTAGTGCCAACTAAATGGCATTAATAATTTTTTTTACACTTGTAAAATGTATGTACAAATAACTAATAAAACATACTTGTAGATCGCAAAGAAAATTTGTTGATACCTACTTAGTAAAACAATTGGCATTGGTAGTTACGAGCAACTAGGTATACCTACATCAGATTACCACATAATCTTCTAAAAGGGTTACCAGTGTTTCTGCTTAAATATTTAACACTTTCACGTGAATAAGTTGACAGAAACCTTACTTAAAGGTGCTTCCTCATCTGGAGCATTCGCGTGTAATGTAATGTTACAGATTAACATTATATTAGTGAGAGGAGAACGTAGCGTTAAATTCACACATTTTAAATACAAAACGGGTATAGGTACATTGGTGAAGAGGAGAACCGCGCATTACAATGCGTAGCTTGTAATGATGCAATGAGTAATATCTCGATACGACTTGTAATATCAATGCGCTCCACATTTTGGAATCAACTAGAAGCTAATGCTCAAAGTTGAATCTATAATTAATATTACATTACACGCGAATGCTCGTCTGTCAGGGAGGTAGTATTGTAATGTAATGCTCAAAGTCGAATCTATAACGTTACATTAAATGCGTAAATGCTCCCGGTGAGGGAGGGTGCTTCTTCACCTGTAATGTTACAGATCCGAGCATTACATACGTGAGGGAGGAGCATCGAACATTGGAGTGCGCTACTTGTAATAATATTTTAATGCATCTTGTAACTACTTCGTTTAACATAGCGAAATCAACTAAATTAGGCAAATGCTCGTCACTCAGATATACTAAGGTAATTTAAATTAATGCTCATATTCGACTCCGCTCCGAATCCGCATTCACATTCCGCGTACAAACTAATTCTATTCAGTAAAGGAGGCTGCAGTATTGTAACTTTCTTCAACATTAAAGTATTTAGCATTTACCTACACTGCCATAATTTTTTGGCGAAACATGTCTCTGATCTAAAAATGAAATAATAACTTTTTTGTACATACCATGTTTGAGCAAATAAATAATCATTTTTATTTTCATTTTGTGGAAGAACTTTCCTCGGTACTTAGACAATGTAACACCATTGGCATCGACGTTAGTTGTCGCAACACTCCCACCAATAGCGGTTAGACAAATGAAAATAAAAGCTCCCTATTGGAGCAAACATGTCGGTGACGAACCTCTATCGATTCGATCAAGAAATAATGCTACTTTTTCTGAGGCCTCACATCTTTATTCGCATTACAGAAATGACTTTAGGCAAATAAGATTCTCCTATTTCATTCCAGTTCCAATTTCATCGAATGCTCATTGAATAAAATAAAATAGAATTGATTGTGAGTGACGGATGCACACGCACACATCCATAATAAGGCTCTATAGCACACTGGCATAGCGAAGTTTAATAGTAGGAAACTATGATGATGATGATCTCCGACCGTATTTCGGCCAAGGCGACCAATCTCTACGGAAATTGGCCAGGTACGCAGGAGATATTATAGTGCACAAGTGTGTGTGCAAACACAGATGCACTCTCTATTCCGTTACTCTCATAGTCCGACGGGACGGAAAGGTAGGAAACTATACCAACTTGCTAGATAAGTAAAAACAAAATCCCTGGGTTTTAAAAAAAGCCCTTCGAGATACTTATGGTAGTTTTAGATTATGTTTTATTTTTGGTGAGATTTTTTTATATTTTTTGATGTCACAGTCATTTTGTCCAGCATACTCGTAAAACAGTGATCTAATGGGAGTAGTAGCTGATCGTCGTGGGCGATATCAAATAATAAATAAATCTTTTCCAGACTGGAAAATAGTCATAACATAAACAGAAAAAAAACATACAGATGAATTGATAACTTCTCTTTTTTGAAGTCGGTTAAAAAGAGATTACGCCTACGAAGTTTGACTTTTATTGTTTTCTTTGTATATTTACTAGTATAACCTAACCTAACCCAACCTGCATTACGTAACTATAAAATCAAATTTTTATTGCTTATAATATGTATTTATTTAAAAAAATAGTTTTCCGGACAGTTTACTTATGTAAGTACATTGCAAGTGAAAAAGCAAACACAATCGAGATTCAAACAAAATAGGGGGACCAAATGACGGAGTGATATTACAAGCAAAAGGTACGGCACCGGTGAAAAGGGGTGACGTGGAAATGAAGCTACGTCACCTTACTGAAAAGGCTGGGCAATCACAATGGGATAGGCGCGGATGTGAAAACATGGATACTTTTTTTTATTAAATGCATGTTTATCATTCTCAGAGTGCTTGTGGTTTTTGAAGTGTTCATTTAGTTATGCTATTAATATACAAACATGAGGTGGGTACCTAACGTTTTAATTAAATTATCTTTCTATAAAATATGGAGGCAAAATAGATTATTCTAGATTATTATTTTAGTTCGTAAGTTATTAGTTATTTAGTATTTATTATGTATAGTCCTTAGATAATTAAAGTATCTAGAATACTAAATTTAGATATTGAATAAAATGTTAAATATTTCATTGTATCAGGCGTCACTGTTCGGAAGTTCAAATCTCCATTGAGGGGTCGCCCACCACCGGGCCCTACACCCTCCGCTGACCGTCGGATCTGCCGACTCATGATCACGAACACAAGACAGGAATTGTTATATTAATTACATGCATAGTTCCTACTATTTTCATATAAGGTATTTTTTATATATCTAAGGGACGATTTTTCCAATGATAAGATAGCCTATATGAACGATAAAGTCGATGTTGTTTCGATCTTGATAAATTTTTAGAGAAAGACAGCATCAAATTAATCTTTCAGATAGAATAATTGACCGTGAAAATATTGGCCCCAAAAATATAATCACAAATACTCACTTGCAAATGGCTAGGCCAAACGCAGGAGGTGTCTCCAACGACTTCCACGGCGACCGGCTGGTACTCCGCCAGCTCTGAGGCACAGGAGTTTTGGGAGGCAGAAGTACCATACTGCGCCACTTGGATGCTGATGGTAGTGCCACGGGGACAGATGAGGGCCACCGTCTCTTCGTCACAAGCCGCTTTCTGGTGCGTACGGAGCGTGCCCAAGAGCAGTTCTGTAGACAATAAGTTATTACTAACTTTTGGCTTGCTCGTGAATGAAAGGTGAGAGTGGTTTACTAATACTATTATTTTTTCTTCATTATCATCTTCCTGCCCTCATCCCATTATTTATGGGGTCGGCGTAACATGGTTTCTTTCGAAACTCACATTGCCAATGATTTGGCATTTGTTTTACGGCCGGCTTCCTGCCTGACACCAACGCAAACTTAAATGAGATTCGGAATATTATAACCAATATAATCCAATATTTAAGGTATTTCCTACTGCAATGCACTAGACCTAGTCACTTGGATGAAAAAAGTACCTAAATTACGAATGAAACTTTACAACTAAAATCTCTGCAACAATCATCCTGTAAGTTTTCATCCTAAAAAAAACGAAAAGAAATAGTTCCAGCACATGAAACTTACACCGCAACCAGACAAAAGACATTATTACAAGATCTAGGAATTATGAAGGGATTTGATTTTAATTCATTGTAAAACGTGAAGAGTTCCGGACAGTTTCAAACTGAATAAAGATAGTAACTACCCAGTTTAATGGAGTCTGACTTGAACTATTATCGACTATTATCCTTCTATTTTACTGCACTGCAGACGTTTCAAATTTCATACGTTTCTGCAACTTTGTTGATTTTATTCCAACATACAATATAGACGACTATGTTTAGATTTCAAACACAGAATGGTTCTTGAATCAGTCTTAATCTGTCTTCTTACATACATACATATAATCACGCTTTTATCCATTACAGGGTAGGCAGAGCACCAAGGGCCGATAGAACCACATGGTGCCACTTCTGACCAATTTTGAGGATATAGTTGAGATATACAAGTTCGGTTAGTAGTGACAAGTGGTCTGCCCATCGCCTACAAAAAACTAAGACCCTCTTGTCCCTCTACTGACTTGTACAATGTGCCCGGGAAGAGAAGCAGCTGTAGTATTATACTTTTTTTTTCACTCCCAAAGCAGCATAGAAGAAACCTTACTACAATTTGTTTTATGAAGGTTCTAACGAATCTAATGTAAACAGCCATATAAGCTCTAGCTACAGCTTAATAAAGAATAATGCATACATTCGAAAAACATAACCCTTCTTTTGGCTAAAAAAACCTTTTGGGTAAAAATTACAATTCATAAAAAGGTTATAGGTTTCTTGCTCGGGTATTTATCACTTTTCTGAATACTACTCTCAATAAACGTTTTACGGGCCGCTAATTTGAAAGTTCATTTCATTAAAATTCACTAGAAGTCAGTTAACTACTTTAGTTACTATCTTAGTAATCCCAGTTCTGATGTTCGAGAACTCTCCACAACTTAGGGATTTAACATGCAATGTGCTCTTTGCAACCCACACCATGAATAGGGAGAAATTGAATTAATTGTACAAGAAGGAAGAAACTTCTAGAAAAGTTGTCTGGCAGTTACTAGATTTCAGAGGATTTATTAACTTTAGCAATTAAGATAATTTCTTTTTCGCCTATTCTAAACTGATAGTAAGGCCTAAGACGACGGATTTTATAAGGATCACATAGCAATGGTTTAAAATATTTGAAAGAATTTTTACCCGACTGCGCCAGAACGAGGGTTATTTTTTTCGAGTGTATATTTGTATGTTTTTTCTTTGGCACACCTAAACGGCTTATCGCATTTGAGAGGTGTCGCTATACTCGTCTTAGTCTTACGTGACACTATTGGGTCTTTTACGCAATTGGTTTTTTCTTCTTAAAATAAAACTTTTTTCAACAAGACCAAATAAAATATGTTCAAGCGAATCTAAGTGGCTATATTTACTGCCCAAGCAAGTCATTCTAATCTTGTTACAAACTTGAAACGTGAAATTTGGAACACGCCCAAAGTACTTGCTCGGAACGCAGAGATTTCAGGTTTTATTTCTACAATGTAAGGCACTCTAAGCATGCAGTAAGTATCCGAAAAGAACGCACTATAAATCAGAACAGAATGTTTACAAAAGGAAGGTTTTAGAATCTACCTCTCTTTGTATTTCATACATCTGCAGGTATATGTATGTATGTATAGTGTACAATTAATTTATGTACCAATTAATTTATTTCATGTACAGATTTTAATGTTGCAAAATTGTCACTTACGAGTAGCTCGTGCCTCGGAAAGCACGTTGGTCCTGCGCCTGATCTCTCTCCGGTCGTATAGGCTTTCCGTCCCATCGGACTATGAGAGTAACGGAATAGAGAGTGCATCTGTGTTTGCGCACACATTTGTGCACTATAATATCTCCTGCGTACCTGGCCAATATCCGTAGAGATATTGGTCGCCTTGGCCGAAATACGGTCGGAGATCATCATCATCATACAATTAAAGTCGTCTCCCGCTGTCTGTCTATCCCTATGTAAGCTTAGATTTGATATAAGATACCATGAGTAGGTAATGATCTACTAAACATTTTTTATAGAATATAATCAACATCTAGGTAATAAAGTAAGTTTATGGCAAAAAAATGGCATGGAATCGATTTTAATTTTTCAGGCATTTTTTCTAATTACTTTTTGTGCAAATCTTGTATCTTGTATTTGCGTAGGCTTTCTGATAAGAAATTTTAAATTAAAGTATTAAGGATCGATTTTTGTAAACGTTAGATACGAGTATCAGAAACCTGATAACTCAACTTTGGACCTAAATATCTTGGAAACCAGACACTTCCTAGATATGATTACACAGAGAAAAATGGTCGTTATTATGAGGAGAATGCGCAGTATTTAGAAACGTTGACGACAAACAAACACCCCGTAGATTATAAAGCTACGGCCAATTAGGGGAGTTCTATCGAATTCGGTATCGAATTTCTATTAACTGTAGGTACCTACATAAAGTTATGTTTATTAACTTTTAATTACTGCAAAGAGAATCTAATATTTCGTTTCCTCGAAATGTTTATAGCACATTTATTATAATCTTTATTTACATTTAGGGGCTGTTATAGACACATGTACCATGTTAGTCCTATCATATCGAGTGGTAACAGGCAAAGTGGGGTAAGCGCCACCATGGCCGATATTGACTTATACTATATCCCCAACATTTCATATTTATACATATATACTTAAGCTAAATTAATTATTTAGGCAAAGAATAACATCATCATCATCATCATCATTTACAGCCCTGAGAAGTCCACTGTTGGACATAGGCCTCCCCCAACAACCTCCACTCCGACCGGTCGGAAGCAGCCTGCATCCAACCTACGGTGCCGAGACGTGGTCTTTAACTATGTACCTCATAAAAAAGCTCAGGATCGCACAGCGAGCGATGGAGAGAGCTATGCTTGAGATCTCTCTGCGTGATCGAATCAGAAATTAGGAGATCCGCAGACGTACAAAGAATAACAATGGATATAAAAATATCTATAGATATTTTCAAAAGTCAATTCTTGGTATAATTAATTACGGTTGATTACACTGTATAGGTGTACTCGTATATGTATTTAAAGAAATCATCAAATTATGATCAGCCACTTTCCGACAACACTTTTTATTCTAGGAAAATTTCATCGAAGTTATTGACGGATACATAAAGGTCACGCCCATTATCCCCCAAGGAGGTTGGGCAGAGGTGTGCAAATTATACATCCACTTTTCACCAGTTAGCCTATTAAGTCCCACATGGTAAGTGATGAGCCTACCGCCGCTTTTCGGGCACATTTACATCATAATGAATATTGACAATTTATTTTCAGGTCATGGACACTTGCACAGTTAGAACGACTCAAGAACGAGAAGAAGATTTGGGTTGATAATGTTGTAAATTTTGTATAAGTATATTTTTTTACTTCTATGCTGCTCTGGGAGTGAATAAAAAACGTATAATACTACAGCTGCTTCTCTTCCCGGGCATACTGTACAAGCCAGTAGAGGGACAAGATTGGTGCTTTGTAGGCGATGGGCTGACCACCTGTCACTACTAACCGAACTTGGACATCTCAACTATACCCTAAAAATTGGTCAGAAGTGGCTTGAACAGTGGTTGTGATGAACCATGTGGTTCTATCGGCCTTTTGGGCTCTGCCTACCCCGTAAGGGATAAAGGCGTGATTATAATGTATGTATGTATGTATATTTGTTTAAGTTACTTGTTTATTATAATTTAATTAGTTAGGGTATTTTTTAGTTATTCGGTCTTTAGGTGGATAAACAACATAACCCTACGATTATTAAAACTACCAAAGGCGGGAAAACAGCAAGAAAAGAAAATGCCAGCTTATTTATGAAGAGTAACTTAATAGGCCATTCATTAGCCACCGTTGTGTGTTACTACCTCATTATTATCGCGTCATCCAGATAAACAAAGTGCCCCAAAACGAGCATATCCGTAATCCAATATCATATTATGAAGTATCGGCGTAAAATACGAGTATCATCATCGTATAACAGTCCATCATACTAGGATACTACGGTGGTACACTTGGGCTCAGAATCTTCTTTCGCTATTAGAATCCTACTAGCGGATACCCATGAATTCGCTATTTCCCATTCCCGTGGGATTTTAGAGAAATCCTTTCTTACCTAATGCCTACGTCATCATCATCACATCGGCCTATTGCAGTCTTGATATGTAAGGGAAACGACCGTCTGCTCGAGTAGTGGTTTATTAACTGACAGATAATACAGATTTACATAGGAAGATGCATCTACCTAGTTATAGCTAACCGATACATTACACTCCTCCAACATCAGTTTGGGAACCTGGTAACAATGGATAAAAACAAAACATATATAAACGTATACTTAATACACAACTTTAACTTACACCTTATAATTAATTAATTTAGTCCTAGGTCTAAGATTCATTGTGTGAGTGCTAGTAGGCACCTCGCCTTGGCCATTGGTGGGTGGTATGTCAACCTGTTGCTGCGCCGGCGCATCTGCAGTAGCAGCGGCCGGCGGCGTCGGCGCATTTTGCACTATCGCGCAAGCCTCGCTCCCCTCCCTCAATAAACTTTGCTGATTACCACAGTCATTGTTTGAAAGAATTTCATCTGATTCACACTCTACGAAATTATCATCATTATCATCTAAAGGCGTAACAGGTGTTTCTAACGGTAATCTTACAATATCCGATTGATTTGATAATGGCGCATTGCTTTGTACCGGTACATTACTTTGTACAGGCCACCCCAAAGGTTGAGAAGGAGATAACGATACGGTCTGTTCCGCGGCTGTAATACCTTCATGATAAATTCTCAATTGATCTACGTGCCTACTACATATACCAACGTTTTCTACGTCCACTGAATACATCCTGTTTCCTAACTTGGCTATTATTTTACCTTCTGACCAATTTGGTTTTCGCGAAACATAACACCGTACCCACACCTTTTGCCCGGTTCGGAATTCGCTCCGGCGGCATTTCGGAGCAAATAATTCGTTACTTTTATCTATACTGGTTGGAGGAAGAATCAGATCGAGTTTGCTTCGTAGTTGACGGCCGAACATCAAACTGGCTGGTGAGTCACCCGTAGAACAATGCGCGCTGTTACGGTACTCAAATAAACAACTCGCCAATCTATCATTTATTTGTTGTAATGTAGTGTTTGCATTATCTAATAGGATGCACTTTAGCATTTTTTTACAGTTCCTAACCGAATTTTCGGCCTGTCCATTGCTACAAGGATGATAGATTGGCGAAGTCATGTGTTTAACACCATTCATTTTACAAAATTGTGCAAACTCATCGTTTGCGATTTTAGGGTCATTGTCCGACACGATAACACGAGGTAACCCAAACGTACAAAATATGGACCTCAATTTGTCTATGAGTGATTTTGTTGATAAATTGTTAGCCATATGTACACATTCTATCCATTTAGTGTAACTATCAACCACGACCAGATAGACCCGTTGTGCTACTTGCATGTAGTCGATGTGTATACGTTCCCACGGCGCGCGCGCTGGCGGCCAGGGCGCGGCGGGTGCTCGCGGCGGCGCGGCTCGCAGCGCACTGCAGCTGCTGCAGCTCAGCACTGCACTCTCGATCGCTGCATCGATACCGGGCCACCACATTTTGCTTCGCGCAACATTTTTAGTCTTTACTACGCCTAAATGTGTCTTATGCAATTCCCTAATCATCCTGTCCCTAAAAACGTGCGGAATAATAATCCTGTGGCCACGCATAAGACAACCCTGTTCAATATCTAAATCTCCTTGACATTTGAAATAAGGCATTATTTCCGTACATTTTATATTACGTGGCCATCCATTTCGCATGTATTTAATGACAGTTTGCAATACCTTATCACCTGAAGTTGCATTTTTTATATCACTAAAGGATATCGGCATCATTTCATTACTCATAAAATTTAAGTAACTACCACCTTCCAAACTGTCTGGCTCAGCATTACGTAAAGATGCTCTTGAGAAAAAATCTGCTACTACATTTTTATCACCCCTTAAATATTTTATCTCATAATTATATGCCGACAGAAAGATAACATACCTCTGTAGACGTGAAGCTGCCATTACAGACACACCGTTCTTTTTTCCGAATATGGCTAACAATGGTCTGTGATCAGTTTGAAGAACGAATGGTACTTCCCGCCCGTATAGATATTGGTGGAAATGTTTCACACCAAAAATTATAGCTGCAGCCTCTTTATGAATTTGGCTATAATTTTTTTCGCTAGTTGAGAGGGACCTAGATGCGAACGCGAGAGGTCGCTCTTGTCCATCGAGTCCCTGCGCCAGCACCGCGCCGAGCCCGGTGGGGCTCGCGTCCACGATGAGCACGAGGCGCGCGCCCGGCTCGAAGTGAGCCAGCACCCTGTCCCCCGCCAGCTCGCGTTTCACCCTATTGTAGGCCTGCTCATGAGCTTGGCTCCAACACCAACTAGCATCCTTGCGGAGAAGGTCGTGCAGAGGACTTAAAATGGCTGACGCATTTGGTATAAAGTTTCTATAATAATTTATCATTCCTAAAAACCGTTTAACCTCAAGTACGCTTTTTGGTCGTGGAGAATCAATGATTGCTTCTACCTTTTTTTTACAAGTTTTGATTCCGTTTTTGTTAATGACATACCCTAGATATGTTACGCTTTGTTGAAAAAATTGACATTTTTCTTTTCGTAACCTCAAGCCTGCATCATTGAGTCTGCCTAAAACTTCACGTAACCTGAGTAAATGCTGGTCTTTGGTCTCTGCAGTAACTGCTACGTCGTCTAACCAACAAGTAACGCCCTCTATGCCTGCTAGTAACATTTCCATCGTTCTTTGGAATATGGCCGGCGCGTTTGCCAACCCGTACACAAGGCGCGTATATTTGAAAAGGCCGCGCGTTGTATTGATAGTGGTGAGGTTTTGTGACTCATCATCTAGCACAAATTGATTGTATGCGTTACTAAGGTCTAATTTAGTGTACCTCTCACCCCCACCAATCCTCGCAAAAACCTCTTCAATACGCGGCATCGGATATTTATCGATATGCAAATCCTTATTTAATGTAACTGAGTAATCGCCTGCTATTTTCACCTGACCGTTTTCCTTTAATACCGGGACTATTGGGGTCGCGTATTCGGAAGTGTTGACTGGCACTAATATCCCTAAACCCGTTAACCGTTCAATCTCCTTCTCAACCTTATTTTTGAGAGCAAAGGGCACAGTTCGTGGTTTAAAAAATTTTGGCTTAGCATTGTCTTTTAGTCTTAATGCTACTGTACATTTATTATAAGTACCTAGACCATCCTTCCATAAACCTTGAAATTCGCTCATTAATTGTTGTATCTCTGATTCATATTCGTCTAACAATTTATTGTTTCCTACTAGTGTAAATTCAATACCAAATTTTGACATAAAATCCCGCCCTAAGAGTGGCGGTCCGCCATTTTCAATAACAAAAAATTTTATTGGCTTTGTTACATTTCGGTACTTGACCTTTAGATAAAAACAGCCAAGTGGTGATATTTTATGGCCATTATACACACACATTTTAATTGCACATTTTTGTAATTTATGCTTTAAGAAATGTTCACAATAATATTTTTGCGACATGACAGAGATACCTGAGCCAGAATCTAACTCCATACGATAACTACAACATTCAACATTTACATTTACAGAAATAGGAGCATAACTCTCATACCTCATATTGTATAGACTGCACTCCTTACAGTCCCCGGTACTTGGGTCAGAGCTACCCTCCTCAACAGCAATATTGTGTAAACGAATTTTACACATTCGTTTTAGATGGCCTTTAACACGACACTTTTCGCAACGATAATTACGATATTTGCACCTTTCACTGCTGTGATTTTTCATACCGCACACGGAACAACGGGAATCATCGCCACTGTCGCTCCGGTCATGTCTCCCGGCGCCGCCTGCGCCGACTGCGCGCGCGCTGGAGCCAGGCCCTGCGCGGCGCACGGGCTCGCCCGCCGCTCGGTATACAGGTTCCTGTTTGATCTCCATGCTCGCTCCGCTCATGACCATCGCCTTGGCCTCCCTCGCACATTCGGCCTGTTCCGCAATCTCCAGGGCATTTGCGAAGGTCAAGTCCATTTTCTTCTCGAAAAGCTTGTCTCGTACGGGCCCCGGACCCAAGCCAAGGACGAAACGGTCCCGTAAAACCATTTCTAAGGCGGTGCCAAACTCGCAATAGCAAGCTAAGCCTCTCAGCCGCGCCGCCCAGTCTCCTATGGTTTCACCTGGATCTCTGGTTGCTCCGTAGAACTGAGCTCTTTGCACGAAAGAACCCTGTTTCGGCTTGAAATGAGTATCGAAAGCATCCACACACTCCTTGTACGTACTCGCGTCGACCTCCTTCGGGTACACAAGATTACGTAACAATCGGTACGTCTCCTCAGACAAATGAGTAATTAACACAGCACATTTATGATCATCGTTAATGTTGTTAAGTTTTATAAACTGAGTTAATTGACCTTTAAATATCGACCAATCGCCTATTTTGTGATCAAAATTGGTAATATTTCCCAAAAACATCGACATTTTTTACTTTTAGCACGCGCGGGTAGTTATTTTGTTAACAAACTCGTTCGCCAATGATATGTAAGGGAAACGACCGTCTGCTCGAGTAGTGGTTTATTAACTGACAGATAATACAGATTTACATAGGAAGATGCATCTACCTAGTTATAGCTAACCGATACATTACAAGTCTACTGCTGGACGTAAAACTCCTCCATGGCACGCCACAAGACTTGAACTCCCGTCACTATCAACCAGTCACTACCAGACGTCCTCTTCAAATCGTTGGTCCATCTGGCCGGAGGACGTCCATAGCTACGCTTGCCGACGCGTGGTCTCCATTCGAGAACCTGCTTACTCAACTATCCATCGATTCTATTCTGACAGATGTGACCAGTCTACTTCCACTTGAATTTTTTACTTCATAACAGTGAAAGCGGTCCACTGTGTATCCTAATATCATAGCTCCCTAGTTATTGGTGTAATTTCAACATAATGGGTTTCTCGTGTCATATGAACGAGGGTTTCTGAAGGGTTGCTATATAAACTAAAGTTTTACCCTCGTATAATGTTAATTAGGGTTGCATTAGGTATAAGGAAAAACAGAAAGAACACTTAGAAGATCATTGTCATGTCCGACTGTGTCGTTCTATCTCAGTTGTTTCGGAGAAAAAGAAAATTTATTTTCCATTTCCATTTCTTTATTAATAATTTAATAATATATAATATCTTGACTAAGATAAAAACACTTCTCCATTAATATAATCCGTTAGGATATGGTTGATCGTTTCATCTTTAAACATTGTGCTGACGGATTCAGCTTTGTTTGCCGAGATTTGGCTAGTGTATAGCTATCGGGATGAAAAATAACGTTGCCAATATGTAATTTAGAAAAGAGATGGTAAAATTCTTCATCCGAGTAATTGACTCGGTAGCTCAGTGGTTAGAGCGGCTGGCACGGTTTGCAGTGGTCGTGGGTTCGATTTCTTAGTTCTTCTATTTATTAGTTACTAGTGAGTGGCTAGCTCATCATATGTGGGAACACCTCTGACATCTTTACAAGCGCATCGTACCTAAGCAGCTTATGTACTCTAGTGAAGACATACCCTAAATTTTATTTAATATGAAACCGCTGACAACGCGTAAAATTCAACTAAAAAGTTAAGATGTAAAAATATTACAAGTAAACTCATATACGTCTTTACTCCTAAGTATTATAAATACCCTCATTTCTGAACAACAACTTATCTCATACCTACCTACGAGCCCACGCAGCATTCCCTTCATGCCTACGTAGGTATAGCTATACGTTAATCACCATAATTCCTTGGTCGTTCAGCCATTATCTGGGGTCGCCTTGTCTTTCCTCCTTTCCCATTAACTACAGAGGCTGGCGCCTTAATGTTTGGAAAAATATCCATAATATTTATATTGGGATATTTGTAACAAAGTTCTTTGGGTAGAATGAAGGACTTCCGTTTTATAGGAAAAGCTAAGAATGTTTTGTATATTGGCGACATACTTGATGGATTTTGAGTACAATTCTCGACAGCTTAATTTTTTTTTACAATTTTTTTTAACAATTTATTTTTCCAATGGAATGAATTCCTCAACTCTATTGGACATCAATTCAATAATAAATATTTACACACTTCACAACACATTAACTTAGTTCCATATTAAGATCCTTAAGGTCTTGTGTCGTGGGTACTAAGCAACGGCATATAAATACATAGATAAGTATAAAAACACCCATGACTTGGAAACAAACATCGATATTCATCAATTTTTGCACCTACCGGGATTCGAACCCAGGACCTATGGTGTCGCAGGTAGGATCACTACCTCTTGCTCCAATCGGCCTTTATAGTCTTATGATGATGCGGGGCTTCACTACAATATTTATCAGCTGCATCTCACCAGTTAGACTATTAAGTCCCTACCGCGTAGGACGTGGTAGGCACTTGATAGGCGAGCTTGCCGCCGGGTTTCGGGCATAAATATAATCTAGAAAATGTTTCCAATTCATTTTTCGGCTTTTAGCATAAGAACCTATTTTTAGAATATCAAAGTTATAAAAACTCAACCTTTAGCTTGAGAATACGTTGAATATTCATTTTGACATTTACAGCGAGCTCAAACTGCTCAAACAATTTCGATTTCAGGTCAACAGCGGTTTTAATGTGTAAATAGAGGAAGAAACTTTTAACAACAATGTTGTAAAGAAAACCGTACATCAATCTGCTTTTACACCCAAACTACGTGGGAAACATTAAGCAATAAAATTTACGGCCCAAAATGTGTGTTATGAAATAAAAAAATCTTTACGATACGTAAATTAAACGCTTGATGGGGCAGTAAAGCCCTTATTTTGTTTATAATGCCTTTACGGACGCTAGGCCACACACTCACATGTGCTGATAACGTGAACAAAGGACAAATAGGAGATGCGAAAATCGTATCGAGCTGCGACCAGCTATGTAAAGCCCGTAGCTCACCTCCACTACCTACTAAAACTATAGGTATACGAGTAACAGCGATACAGATTTAATTTACCATGTATTATCCGTATACTCGTAAAGGAGAAGCGGGACACTATCGAAACTGTTCTAACGCGAAGATTTGACAAAAAATTTAGTATTTCTCCTGGGTGGTTTCATGGATCTTCTCCGACGCCAGCCACACCTCCGCACGCAGTCTCGCTACTCAAACTACACCTTGATGGTAGCAGAATTCATCCAGCAATTTTGCTACTCGTATTTCCAGCGGAGGTATGCGACGGGCGTATACATACAGTGCAGAATAATTTAATGGTTTATATCTGCCTACAAGCATCCGTTATCGCACTTTTTCTCCCGATACCGACCTACACGACGTAAACGGTGGTATCGTGGCATTATCATTCAACATTATGAAACTTCTGCAAGTAAGTGAATCACTGACTCACAATTATCTAAAACTACAAGCCTAAAATTCAACAGAGAGCAGATTTCCAAAAAATGTAAATTACTGTTTATGCAAACGAAATCGTGGACGGCTGCTAGTTATAAAAACAAAGGTTCTAGGCCACCTCCTCATTATTGTTCCTTTATGTATGGTACTAAATGCCGCGGATAAATATAACAGAGAACAGTTGTACGTCGAACAAGGCATCATTAAGGCTGCTCTATTTATGGATACACTCGTAACTCATTCCAGCAACTTTGGTTTAGAAAGAAAGTGATTCGTCCCGCTCATTTATTTAGTTATTAAATGAGACGCAAGAGGTTTTTCAATATCGTTAATAGAGAGCACGTGGTCGGAGTGAGCCGTCAGTCGTCGGGTTTTGATAAATCTTCCTTTAATGAGATATGGTTATTGTTGTTTAAAAATAGTTGGGTTTTAAATGTCTGAGTAGAAGCGGAAATATTGAGTTATTTTGAGTTACCAAGTAGTTTTGTAAACGGACTTAATTATTAGTTCTTATTTGTAACGCATTTTAAGAGTTAGGTAAGTTATTGAAAGTGATATATTATATTATAAGATACATACGTCTGTTCCCAAAAATTTAACCTGCAGAATCGTCAACCAGAGCATACTTTTTGGCATAGCGGAGTTAGATATAAAATATCGGTTACAAGTAAAGCTTATGCCCCCAAATCCCTTAGTTGACTTGTACGATATCCAAGGAAAGAGATCCAGCTGATGTTTTCTAGTGAAAAGTTTACATGTAAAAATATATTATATTAAAAATATATATTAAATCTTGTAAGTAAATTTTATGAAAATTACAGAACAATAAAATAAATTACTGGGCAATAAATTGGAAAGGTAGAGTTCTCAGTACAGCTCAAAAGTGAGCCCTTTAATTGGGTGGATTATCAGGGATTACTACCTACGTTTATACAGAATATAACAGAAGGAGCATGTTAAGCGCAATGCTATTAAATCAGCTACAGATATGGAGGATCTATCCACAGAATAAAATCACAATCATTGTTATAGCAAAAGAATTTCCACATTGTTTAAGCTAAATATTTTGCCTAAATTTGACAGAAAGCTGAGGATCGTAAGTAAAATTCTCATAGATTCCAGAAAAAAGGCTTGTGTAAACTTGTTCGAGGTGCCTTTTCCTTGTTCCCTATGCGAAACACCTAATCGTCATCGAAATTCCGACATGCGCGCGTTTTACAACCAAAAAAGTTTCCGGAAGTCTAAGCCCAGAGACCCCTGGTAGGTGGTTACGTGACGAATGTCCGTGATTTTTTATTAGATCCTTGCGTTTAAATCTTTGTAATTTACTCAAAGGAGGCTGTAGTTTTCTTGGACGTAGTCGCAAGGTTATATCAACAGATATTCTGTTTTATATAGTTAGCATGTATATTTGACGCTCGATTGGTGTAGTAGATAGTGACCCTGCCTGCGACGCCATAGTTCCAGGGTTCAAATCCCGGTAGGTGCAAACATTGATTTGATAAAATATTGATGTTTATTTCCGAGTCATGGATGTTTCTATACTTGTCTATGTATTTACATACCGTTGCTTAGTACCCACGACACAAGACCTTAGGGATCTTAACGTGGGACTAAGTTAATGTGTTGTGAAGTGTGTGAATATTTATTTATTAATTATATACATGATTAACTTTACTACAATTTAACAACTTAAATAGGTACCTACTGTCATCATCATCATCAGCCTATTGCAGTCCACTGCTGGACGAAGGCCTCCTCCAGGGCACGCCACAAGACTGTCATTGGGGGTATTTGCCCATAGTCACCATGCTGGGCAGGCGGGTTGGTGACCGTAGTTTCTATTTTGGACTATGTTGTCAATACGGGAGGCGCTGCTGCCCACCTCCCACAAACTAGAAATATGGCAGATGGGGCCCGTGAGGCAAGGTGCCCAAAATGCTGGTAGCGTTGCCGCTTTTACATTATATATCATAGATAAACAACAAATATGATGTACAATTATTTTTTAAATTTGTATGATTGATTTTTTTAATTAAACAAGCTTCTTTGTACAAATACCAAATAAGTGAAGCTAAGTATATCTGGCTGGCCGTGAAGGCAAAACGATTGTATTGCATTTGCGCCCTTCTTATCCCAAAATAGAAACGAGTTCACAGAAAAAAACCAAAACTCCGCCCCAACTTTGACACTCATGTCTTGCTAAATGCTAACCTAGCCACTTTAGGGGTTCTCTCGCCCTATAATGAGAGTTGAGCTTTCTATGAAGACATAGTTATTAATCACTGTCACTTTACGGTAAGGCATTTTTGGGTCGGTGCCAATACGCATTGGCTATGGTAAAACTTATTCATATTTGTGAAAAAATTATAGAGAAATGCGTTTCGAATGGTGGATAGTTTAGTTTATTATGAATCTGAAAAATGAATAGTAGGTAATATGGAGAATTCTTAAACAACTTAGGAATCGTCATACAATCTTGAAAAAATATACTATTTCGAGTTTCATACTTTGTGGATACCTTTTGTTACACGCTATACACACCATTGTGCAACTTCTTGTGACCTATCTTACCAATTTTCGTTTAAAACAAAAGTTGCATAATAATACAACTTGATTATATACGTTAATAATTAGAATGAAATATTACCTACTTTATTAGTCCTGTGCTGATGCGGGGCTTCACTAGAATATTTCAGCTACATCTCCATCTGTGCATTTCGTAAATGTCGACTAAGGAACTCGCAGACGATACGCTAGCACTTGTCACTGATCACACATATTTTGCCCCGCTATGCCAACGTGGCTGTGGGATGTAATTTATGACCCTGCAGTTCTGACTAGGTACCCCATTTCTGAATATCCGTGTGTGTATCTATGTATTATAATCTAAATAAATAAACACATCTATAATGAAATAATTTGTTAGACTGAAATAAAGGTTAATGTCCTTAAAAAAAAACATTAATATTCTCATCAAACAGTCGCCGAGTCATCTACATAGAGCACAAAGCAAGTGTACAATTTAGTATTTTGCGTTTTCATAAGAATTGCTCAAATAAATTTATTGGATTTAGAATAATAAATAAATAACAAGAAAACCTGGATCCACGATTTTCCTATTCTTGTTACTTTTCAAATCAAACTTTTATATCGGCTTTACGGATTTCCAGTTCAGTCTGAGCACATTTGTATGGGGCGCATTTTCATTTTATGTTTCAGAAACAAACTGACGTAAAAAATATTTATATTTTGATTCTACCTACATATTTAGAATATCCCCACAGCCGATAAAAGCGAATTCTGTTAGCAGGCAAAATATACAGTCTGCAAAAGATTTACATAAACACGTCACTTGTATAACGCATAAATTGCACGCCAAATTTAATTTTGTAGCGATACGATTGCTGTAATTAAATACACCCTGTGGAAATGAAATTTTCCGTAAACGAAAATATTTATTTGGATAGATGTGACGATATTTTCGCGATATGTTATACTTACGGTTGCGTTGACAATTCTGTTTCTTTATGTAATATGCTCGCTATGTTTTTCTCGGAAATTCTATGCTTGGTCGAATCAGAAATGAGGGGATCCGTAGACGTACAAAGGTCACTGACATAGCTCAACGCTTAAGCAAGCTAATGTAGCAATGAGCAGGGCACATAGTTCGAAAGACCGATGGCCGATGGAGCAAGTGGATACCACGTATCGGCAAGCGCAACGTGGCAAGATGGATGGACGACCTAGTCAAGGTCGCGGGTATCGGCTGGGTGCAGGCCGCTTCTGACCGGTCGGAGTAGAGGTTGTTGGGGGCTTGGGGGAGGCCTTTGTTCAGCAGTGGACTTCTCATCGCTGGAAATTATGATGATGTAATAGTAAACGTTTCCATTGAACAGCGAGAAGTCGCTCTATGAGTACGCTGCTTCACCTTGAAAACTTTATCGCTTTTACAATGGAAACAATCTCGCCTTAAGAGTACGTAAATAGCCCTCTATTTTTAATATTAACTACGTGGATTATTTATATAATTTATTTTTTTAAATATATTATTTTTTAAAGAGCTTGTAGTGTTTTTACTATTAAACAAAGGCCTCCATACCCTTAGATCACGCCTCACGGACTCGATTTTATCTATATTCAATTTAGATAGTAATTAGGTTTTGTTAATATTACATCAAAGAATTTTCTAGTCTCTGTTTCTTTTTTACTGCCATATTCCGACGAGTACTCTACAAAAGATAATTTCTAGAAATATTCCCAATACATCAACACCATTTACAGGATTATAAACGTCTCCCTGTTCCATCCAGTACATCAAAGCCGTCACCCAACAAAAACAAAACAGTGTACGAACAATATGTCCTTTTGAAGTTGGGGGGAGTGTTATTTACATTCTGTGGAATCACTCAAAGAAATCGTTTTACGATCGCGAGAACAAAAAAATGTTCCAACACGAAGACAGAAGGGATGGCATGCACGCTTGACATTTAGTATCTGTGGGATAAACGGGCTATGTGTCCCATCAAAACATTTTTACGACTAAATACGGGCGAAGGAATCGGACGGAACGTTCCGGATGACTGATTTAGTGTTATTCCCTCGAAAACATAAAGAATCGGCTACCAACGTATTGAGCGTTTAGCTCGATCGCCGAAATGTATTGTTGGATTTAAGTATTTTGGGGGCAGTTAAAGGGCTATGGAATTTAATATTACCTTTGTAGCTATTTTATTCCTAGATTTTATGGGCGTTCCAAGATTTGGACAATAGCATAAATCCGGGTAAATACTTCGCTTCATCGTACAAATGCTTAATAACAGAAATGGTACTGTTTAAATGAATTGTGGAAATATTGTACTTCATTGCAGAAAATGTAGGCACGATAATGGTGCGAAATAAAATTCATTGCCCTAATCCAATTTATAGGCAACTTACGTACAATAACTATTCTAACTTCTCAACCTGAACTTATGAGAATCTTCGATCGCATTCGCCAACATCGGTACTAGACGAACTAACTGTCTACTTGTTTTGATTTCCAAGTCAATTTCCACCGACTTCAGCTATTGTAACTACGTTCTGGTCCATTGTTAGGCGAAAGGAACGAATAGTCAATCACTACTCTCCGAAGTTTTCGAGGTCAAACTGAACGAACGTGGAAAGCGCCTAACAAGTTGTTCTTTTTGTAAGCTTTGGCTACCCGTAATAGGTCTTTGTGTGAGTCACACAATACAAAGAGTTTTAAAGAGAAGATTTATGTTAAGCGTATCAAATAGAGAAATGTGTAAATTCAATCGAATTTATTTGCGATTATTATATTAAACTCAGATCAAGTCTTGATCTGAGATATTAAACATAATTTTAGTAAGTATTTGCGGTTTAGGCCATTTAGGCCAATTATTTATCCGCTCTAAGCAAAATATTTTTTTGTTGTTGTAATACCTAAGAGGCCATTTATGTAATAAACTATCATCCGAGCCTGCTATTTATTATACGTACAACCTACTCTTACTTATTTATTTGATTTTTTTTACAAGAAGAGCAACATATTCATTCGTGAATACGAAGCAAAAAATCTTTTACCTATTCAATGAAAATAAAATAAAAAATCGAAAAAAAATACAGCGACTTAAATCGGAGGAAACGAGATCTGGGAGTGACAGTTTGAGACAGTACCTAGTTAGGATATGGAGTGAGGTGATCAGTGTATATGACAGTCTTCAACGATAAATATCGAAGTATTGTTCTTCATGGACGAAAGAAATACAATATTTAGAAAAAAAACCACCCACCCTTCTCTTGCTAAATCAATATCTATATGGCACATCTATAAGTATAGCTCTTTAAAGTTAACACGTCAAATCGCGGCAATCAGAGTTTTAAGGACTGCCTACTTACCTACATACACATTACACCATATTTGTAAAGATGCACGTGAAAGACAATGCAAATGTATATTATGAACTCTGATACTCGCACCAGCAATAGAATTGTGTGATTCATTTTTAGAAAGGTTTTAACTTAGGTACTGAATAAGATTTTATGAAAACTTTCGATTATTCATTCGATTTTACTAATGTCATTCTGCCGTAAACCTTCTAACACACTTCGGTAAAATGCTCATTGCAATATGATTACGCAAACTCCATTTGGTAATCTCCCAAAAATATTTTATAACAATATGTATACACACTTACATCTTTGTGAGGGAATATTCTGATCAGTCACCCTTATTGTTCCCCTAGCGTGACTGACTGAAAAAAATCTAAAAAAAATATGAGATCTGTCCCATTTTTCATACTAATAGTGAAACAGATCAAATATTTTGTATTGATCGATTTTTTTCCAATCTGTCACCTTAGGGGGACAAAAAGGTTGACAGATCGGAATATTCCTTTGGGAATACATAGCCAAAAATGGACACCGATATAATAACCTTTCTAGGAACCTACAGCTCGGGAAGAGCTATCTTAAAATGTATCGGTAGAGGTAGATATAGGTTGCGGGTACCAGGATATTGTCCGACACAAAAAATATGTAGCAAAAAAGTGCAAAAAGCTATTTTTACTACGAAACGCATAATCTATTTAATTTAACCTAATTTGTCTTTGCACCACCAGGCAAGCACTAGTAGATGTAGTTACATAATTTATTCTGTTTAAATAATATGTTTATTAATAATATATTTCAGTCATAAAATGAGTAATATGATCCAAATAAACTAAACTTAATTCTAACTTGTGAAGTACCTCTAACTTAATTAAAAACAAAATGTCATCAAAGGCATTGTTCGATCGGTAAATAACATAGGTAAATAAGCAGTTATACATGTAGATAATTTTTTTATAACGAAAAACCGACTTCCTCCCAAAACTCGAGCTTACTAAAGTAAAATTTTACTAAAGGGCAAAGGTAAATAAGCAGTTATACATGTAGATATTTTTTTTAAACGAAAATCCGACTTTCTCCCAAAATACAATATGATGATGATGATGATAATGATGACCTCCGACCGATTTCGGTCATAGCGACCACTTCTACTCCTAGATATTACTAAGTTGGCGTTCATGCGCTCGGAGATGGCTTACATAGCCAATCTTCGCCCTGAACGCCCGCGCATACAGAGGACAGGTTAGTGCGCCATTATTGTAATTATAGATAATGACAGCAGGAGGACGAGTCTTTAGTTCATCACGTTTAGCGTCAAGGTCAGCTTGACGCTGCTCCTCGAACTCGTGAACTTGCTTCATCACCATCCTACGCCACTCTGGTCGTTGTGCTGCCAAAACTTACCATTTAGATGGATCTATATTGCATCTGAGGAGTTGCCCGCCGCGTTCCCGCTTACCCTCCTCCAGTTCAGAAAAGAATATGCGCTTAGCCAATCTCTCCTCCGCCATACTAGACACATGACCGCACCACCGAAGCTGCCGACGCATTAAGTAGGCCTCAATGCCACTTACATTGGCTCTTCGCAAAACTTCGGTATTACGCACTCGGTCGGACCATCTGATTCTCATGATGGATCGGAGGCACTTGAGGTGGAATCGATCCAGAGTACGTATGTGGCGACGGTACATGCACCACGCCTCGGAGGAATATAAGAGATATGGCAGCACAACAGCCATGTACACTGTTATTTAAGCAACATATAATTACACTCCTTCTTCCTGCCCTGTTCCTAATCATTTGGGGTCGATGCAATATGTAGGTACTTTTCTTTCATTCATTCCTATTATCCGTCATCTCGTTTTATCATGTCTACCTCTTCCTCTAAAACCATTACTTCAGACACCGCTTAATGCAACATATAATTTCACGACTTAACTCAACTATCTTCATCTTCATAAGCCTGTTGCAGTCCACTACTGGACGTAGGCCTCCCCCTGCCATAGGAGGATTTTCTTATTAAAAAGTTCCACTATCTGTTTTTCAGCGGTTCCATCATCAGACCCTTGTTTCTTTTATATTATGTGTAGCTGACCAAAATTCTCTATAAAAATCTAAAAACGGACTACTCGTGCCTATTATATTTGAGGATATCCCTAGATTCCTTAGAGATTCCATCATCAGATGGTTTGTTTTATATGTAGGTGATCAAAACGCTCAGTAAAAGTATAAAAACAAACTACATGTGCCTACAAAATTTGAGATTGGCCTCGATTTCTCCAAGATCCCATCATCAGATCCTGATGTGGTGAATATTCCCATATTCCCAACTTGGAAGCATACCATGACAAACTATATAAAAAAAATTAATTCGGTTCATAAATGACAGAGTTCTGAGGTAACACCAGGGATTTGGTATCTCGTCTACATTTCTATGGGTAACACACATAAAAATTTATAAAAAACATACAGACGAATTGATAACCTCTCTTTTTTTAAGTCGGTTAAAAATAGCTTAATTTGAAATAATTGGCCCATAACCACGTATTTGATTCGGTCCTATTTTTATTGACTCGTTTCTCTTCACTTGTTAAATAAGAAATATAACTACTTGCTTATTCGCAAAAAAAACCAATCGGGAAAGTTTTTTTTTTAGATAAATACGTAAATTTTGTTTAGCAGTTAAGCGAGAAGGTAAAGGAAATCCACTTTAAAAATTAATCAACAAATTCATATTACGAGTACAGACACGTCTTATAGCGTGCCGCTGAAAATAATTTCAGTGATTTGAATATTTTGATAGGCGAAATAGAACTAAATTAAATACAGGCACGAACGAATTACCTTCAGCGCATGCTTATTCCATAAATCGCTTGACTTAATTTTGCTTTGCACTAGTTGTAATTGTTCCTCCTTTGAAAAAAATATTGAGTATAAGAAGTTTGAGTATAAGAAGTACAAACATATTTTTTCTTGGTTTTGATCTTGATCGTTACCAGATCAAAAGGTGTGGCCACGACCAAGAAATCTGCATTTTTTTTTTCAAGATACGCTCTTTCAGATCAAGCTCTCATTTCAAATAGATTAATTGGATACATTCCACGTTAAATACATAGAGACTCATCTCAGCATTTTGTCATTGGATACTGCTCTTGTATGCTCGACATTCCTACAAGTATTTGCATCTATCAGACAAAGCATGTATCATTGCCGACAGCAAAGGAATGCAACTTTGCCTGGATCTACGTCTCGTTTGCAATATATGGAGATCTATTGGTTGTATGCTGTGTAGTGTTGTTGGTGACACTTGAGATAAATAGCGTTTATTCCCTTTAACAGCGTAAGATTTTCCTTTTTGTAACTTGCATGCATTGCATATGCTTAGATATCTACATTAAATATACGATCTAACCAGCGAACTTAGGGCCATCAAATGCGTAAATCTACTGACATTTATCACACACAGCGTCTTTTTATGTTTTATATCAGAAGATATGTGTGTAATTCACGATTTCAATTAAACCCAGATTTTAAGTTTTGCTGTAAGTGTGCCTTAGACAATGTAACATCATTATTTCATCGAATATACAGGGTGTAACAAAAGGGGTATGTTAGGTGAAAAGCTATGAAATTGCTCACTATAGAAAACCTATTTCCAAAATTTGAGACTCGAAATGAAATGTTTATTTTACCAGTTAGTATGGAAAATTCCCAAACAACTCAGGAATGTTCATACAAATTTGAAAAATAAACATGTGGTTTCAAGTCTAAAATTAGGAATAGATTCTGTATAATGGACTATTCATAGCTTTTCGCTTAAAATACCGTTTTTGTTGTTGAAGTTGGTCATCGTACCTACCTAATATTAATGTCCTCAAATTATGTAATGAAATCATGAACTGGATGATATACTTATCTTCTATCTATACTAATATTATAAAGAGGAAAACTTTGTTTGTTTGGTTGTAATGAATAGGCTCAAAAACTACTGGACCGATTTCAAAATTCTTTCACCGTTAGAATCCTTATTGGACCTGGATGAACATAGGCTATAAGAATTTCCCGATATTCCCACGGGAAGGCGACCAACGGGAATTCTATATTTTTTACGAAAACCGCTATACATATGAAGCTGAAATCGGGCATATATGTTCATTGGGGACAGCGAGGGTGGACTAAAAACGGATTTCCCGAAATTCCCACGGGAAGGGGACAAACGGGAATTCATAGTTTTTACGAAAACCGCTATACATATGAAGCTGAAATCGGGCATATATGTTCATTGGGGACAGCGAGGGAGGACTAAAAACGGATTTCCCGAAATTCCCACGGGAAGGGGACAAACGGGAATTCATAGTTTTTACGAAAACCGCTATACATATGAAGCTGAAATTGGGCATATATGTTCATTAGGGACTGCGAGGAAACACTAGAACGGATTTCCCGAAATTCCCACGGGAAGGAGACCAACGGGAATTATTTATTTTTTACGAAAACGGTTAAACATGTGAATCTGAAGTTGAGCATATATGTTTATTTGGGACCCCGAGGAAGCACTGGGAACGGATTTCCCGAAATTCCCACGGGAAGGGGACAAACGTGAATTAATTTTTTACGACAACCGCGATAACATATAGGCTACTTTTTACACTTAACATATAGGCTACTTTTTATTTTTTCTGTAGTCCACGCGGACGGAGTCGCGGGCGTCCACTAGTACATATATAAAATTGTAACGGATCGATTTATGTACATGTAAAATACCTATATTGAAAAAATTATAATGGGCTACATTTATAATCGTAAACGCAAGAGAACCCAAAACAACATTTTTCCATTTTGTCTATTTGTCTGTATAATATGTATGTTTGTACACGCTAATCTTAGAAACCGCTGAACCAATTTCGATGCAGTTTTCAGGAATATATTGTGATATATAGGCTTTTTATCCCGGGGAAAATGTTTTTATAATAATAATAATAAATAGTGCGTGCGGCCGTTTCAGGGGGCCCATGAAATGAGTCGGCGAGTCACCGCCTGCCACCAAACAATTATGAGACTTGGTTGTAATGGCAGGCGTCCGTTAGTCTCCTTCAATAGCCCAGTTACCCAACCCCACCCAACATTCAGCCCCATAGCCCATGACCTTTGTTTCCATCGCATGACATAGATCTGCACTCCAATAGTCTTGCACATGGCGGGGACCATCGCCGGGTGTATCATATTGTGCGGTCAGCGATGGTATCCGCCATGTGTATCCCACTCCATATTAAAGTTCTCTAAAAAGGGCCTCTACATCTTGGACACGGCCCAATGCACGCCTCTAAAGGACCGGGACTCTGTAGTCCCGTGAATTTCGAAAGAGATACAATATAATAATAATAATAATAATCGTTTATTGCTTCCAAAACAAAGATAAATTGTACAAAAAATAAGAAAAAAAAATCTAAGTTAGGTACATCCATTTGCACTAGGGATCCTTTGTCCCCTGCACTAGGTAAAACCTGTTACTGCAGGGTTACAATGACTTTCCTAAGCGAAATAAAATATTACCAATTTATAAATAATGAAAAATTATGCCGGATAATGTCGACATTTTGTTTTTTCTGCAGTCCACGCGGACGGAGTCGCGCGCGTCCACTAGTTGGAAAATATATCAAGAAACCGCAAACTAATGCGACACAATAGTATATGGATAATTACTAAGCACCCAGGCAAGCTGCGAAATTTGATAGGATTAGATTAGACAGATACTTAGGTAGGTACATTCTTTTTCTTAAATACAAATCCATGATTTAAAAAACTTATCCTAATCTAAATTTTGTATGACAAATTCACGCCATGTTTTGTCTGCATAATATTTATTATTAAGTGTAGTTGTATTTAATTAAACATTTCAACTATACCCTCAAAATTGGTCAGAAGTGGCACCATGTGGTTCTATCGGCCCTTGGTGCTCTGCCTACCCCGTAAGGGATAAAGGCGTGATTATATGTATGTATGTATTTCGTACGTTCTTGCAAACGTATCAAACCTGGCAGTTGCTATAAGAATGCCGCTGATCAATCAAATAGTTGTTGAGCCAGTGACTCGCTGAGAGTGATTGATTGGTTGTATCCAATCATGCATTATTCGCTAAGGGTTGAGATAGTAATGATCTATTTATATATACATGGCGGTGTTCCAAAAAATGGGGTCGCCAGAAATGCAGGATTGCGAATGCATGCATATAGCTGCGTTTGGTACTCGTATCATCATTTCATCATCATTTACAGCCCTGAGAAGTCCATTGTTATACATAGGCCCCCCGCAACAACCTCCACTCCGACCGGTTGCTTCCGACGCCCCCGACCTTGGCCAGGTCGTCCGTCCACCTCGCGGGTGGCCTTCCCACGCTGCGCTTGCCGATACGTGGTATCCACTCTAGAATTTTCCGACTCCATCGGCCATCAGTTCTTCGAGCTATGTGCCCTGCCCATTGCCACTTCAGCTTGCTGGACCGTTGAGCTATGTCGGTTATCTTTGTACGTCTGCGGATCTCCTCATTTCTGATTCGATCACGCTGGGTACTAGATTTAAATGATCAGTGACATGTTAGTTGATTCTTACAATATCAGAACTGATATATTCTAATTCCGTGGTCGCCCCAGACGCCATCACAGAACTGGCAGGAGGCACTTGGACTAGGTTGGCAAGAGATAGAGCCGAGTGGCACGCGTTGGTGGAGGCTTTTGCCCACAAATGGGTTCTCCATTAGATTTTAGTTATTTTATTATGTTAATTTATGTAACTCGTATTTTAATTTGGAAATAAATTCAAATTGATTTATTTGTGAAAGGCTTTATTATTATTATTATTTTGTATCTCTTTTGAAATTCTCGGGACTACAGAGTCCCGGTCCTTTGAGAGGCGTGCATCGGGTCGTAGCCAAGATGTAGAGGCCCTTTTAAGAGAACTTTAATATGGTGTGGGATACACATGGCGGATACCATCGCCGTAGAGGCCCTTTTAAGAGAACTTTAATATGGTGTGGGATACACATGGCGGATACCATCGCCGACCGCACAATATGATATACCCGGCGATGGTCCCCGCCATGTGCAAGACTATTGGAGTGCAGAGCTATTTCATGCGATGGAAACAAAGATCATGGGCTATGGGGCTGAATGTTGGGTGGGGTTGGGGAACTGGGCTATTGAAGGAGACTAACGGATGCCTGCCATTACAACCAAGTCTCAAAATTGCAAAGGTGGCAGGCGGTGACTCGCCGACTCATTTCATGGGTCCCCTGAAACGGCCGCACGCACGGAGCGACAAAGGCAACATTTGGTGAGCGGCTAGGGTGGAGGGGTGCCCCTGGACTTTTAACCGAGGCCAACTCGCCACTTACGGACGGGCACGTCCACCCTCGAGCTGTAGTAGCTCTCGCGACTCCATTCTGCCGGGCCGACGAAGGCAAGGCAGAGGTGGGGGAACTGTTCCTCGTCAAACCTCACTCCGGCGCCGTAGAAGAGGAACACTTCACGGGAGCACTTCAGGTCCGTGGAAACGCTACCTCCCAACAGCTAGCCACAAGCTGCCCTGCGGGCTTATTATTATATCTAATGAAACCTTCCTTAAAGCCTGGAGGTTTCCGGCGACTCGGTCCGCAATTATATCATATTTTTCTTCTGTCTGTGTTAAGTCTGATTTTGTCACAGATGATAACTTATTGTAGTTTTAAAATTGTTGATTGTTATTAGAATTGTTCATGTATATGTTTTTTTACATATAATAAAAGAACTGTGGTCAAACTTCAATGTGTATTTTTATAAATACGTCTTGTATGTATATTTTGGAATCAAAAGTTTTTTATTTAATTTTACATATACAATTTTTCGCTTGGCTGTACTGTTAGGCTTGAAACACAGCTTTTTTTAGTTTTATGAGTCGACCGAGTCGCCGGAAAAAAATAATTCAAATATTAGATCCGGCAACTGGGTCCGCGGAACGAGTTAATTGCGGACCGAGTCGTCGGAAATCTCAAAGCCTGCACCAGGACAGGAATGATCGATTCAAAACAATAGTACCTATTCTATTAATAGTGTATTCTAATAATATTATATTAATAGTGGATTATTCTTAAATATGAAATAATGTTTTTTCTCAATTTTTTTGAAATAAATTTTAATTTATTCCTAAAAACATAATCCCGGGATAAAAAGTAGCCTATATGTTGAGTGGGACCTGTCACAATATATTCCTAATAACTGCATCGAAATCGTTTCAGCCGTTTCTGAGATTAGCGTGCACAAACGCACATACAAATAGACTAACCGACAAACAGACAACCAGACAAAAATTCCAAAAATAATTCTTTTGGCTGCTTTGATAAAGGTCTCCTATATTTTTTCTCATATATCTTCAATGTACAGACAGCGATCCGTTACATTTTTATTATATATATATATATAGATCTGTAAAGGGTAGCTTTATTATCTCCTATATATCGTCATTATGGATAATGATATTTATTAAAATCTTTTTAATTACCTTCACATAAATTCTACACATATTCTACGCACTAAGTATCGCAGCTGCGTTATTCTAAAACGGGAATCGAACGGTATGCAAAATAAGAACATAACTTGTACTATTTTCATCATAAGTACGTACTTAGTGGTTGGCCGAAGTGAAACATTTTCAACAGTTTACATACATACATACATATAATCACGCCCCATCCCTTACGGGATAGGCAGGGCACCAAGGGCCGATAGAACCACATGGTGCCACCTATGACCAATTTTGCGGGTGTAGTTAAGATGTACAAGTTCGGTTAGTAGTGACAGGTGGTCAGCCCATCGCCTACAAAACATCAAGACCCTCTAGTCCCTCTACTGACTTATACAGTATGCCCGGGAAGAGATGCAGCTGTAGTATTATACGTTTTTTTTACTTCCAGAGCAACATAGAAGGTTTGATGGTAGAAAATTACGGTTGAGTGTACAGGGTATAAAAAAGGGATATTTTTTTACCACGTCAACCTTCGGTCGCTAGTCGGTCGTCAAAATAATCCCGAGTAAATCTAACAGCAGTTATCATAATAAGAAAATGGTATCTTCGATATTATCCTCCATAGTTGTAAGCCGACAGATGTAGTAAGACAGCACGTATGTAAGCTCCCAGAGAACAATGGCATAAATCAATGTCCCGGTTTACCGCATTTTACAAAAAGTACGGCTCACGTAATGGCGCAAATCGCAGTAGGTTTCGCTCGTTTAGATCAACACTGACATGCGAAACTGCACATTTTGATAATAATCTGTGTACCCAGATATTTTTGTCAACGATATCATTAACAGATTGAGAGATTTTTTGCATACTTTATTTAGATTTAATTTCTCACTTCACTTAAATTGTTTTCTTATTAAATTTCAAATCTCTATAGTACAAAAATGAATTGCTAATTGTGTTTTGCAAATCGTAGATCTCGAGATCTACTGAACCGATCTATCTCATTCTTTTTTAAGCGTATTCCTTGAAATACAAAGATAGTTCTTACAGAGAGAAAAATTAAAAAATTTGCCTGAAAAATAACTTTTCTATAGCGGCCGCCCACGACTTTGTCCACAAGGGCATTACAGCCGTGCAAAGCCGGGGCGAATCCCCGAGATTTTTATACATATTTTTGGAGTTGTTCACTATTGTTCCCAAGGCGTAATTATGCCAATACTGTTTTAAAGTATCATTCATTATATATTCATAGACACATAAATGATGGCATTATTGGAAGCAACTATCACACATAAAAAAGTTCCATATTCTTTGAATCGAAATTTTAGGACTAACACATTGTGAACAATAAAAAAAATCTGAAGTTTTACGCTCTGATTGATACATTAATGCCTGATCAGAAAATTTCTTATTATGTTTGTTACCATCTAAAAGTTCTAACAAAAATAACTCCATTGAAATTTCTCGTATGACCCGGAGCGCTAGATCCAGTTATAGGTTTTTTAAAGTAATTTAAATCGAGTAGTTAAAAACTTTGCACTTTTACAGGTTGTGAACTAGTTACTTATGGCTAAGTACATTTCTTTAGTTTTGAAAACTTTTCTACGTGCTTTTCCTGGATCGGTGGCGATGTAGAGAGAGATGAAGTGTCCATTAGAAACTTCTGTAGGTAATTACTTTTAAAAATACATACATACATACATAATAATCACGCCTCTTTCCCGGAGGGGTAGGCAGAGATCACGGATCTCCATTTGCTACGATCCTGACACACCTCTTTCGCTTCATCTACTTTCATGACATTTTTCATGCACGCTCGTCGGTTTAGGGTACTCTTGACCTGACCTTTCTTTAGAATTTCACCAATTTGATCGGTGAAAGTCCGGCGAGGTCTTCCCCTTCCAACCCTTCCATCCACTCTTCCGTTGTACACTTTCTTTGTCAGTCTACTTTCACTCATTCTCTCCACATGCCCAAACCACCTCAACATACCCTTCTCAATCTTCGTCACCACGTCCTCATTTATACCACACTTCTTTCTGATCACCTCATTTCTTATTCTATCTTTCAAAGTGACTCCACACATACTTCTCAATGCTCTCATTTCCACTGCATTCACTTGACTTTGATGTTTTGGTTTCTGCCATACCCAACTTTCACTTCCATACATAAGAGTCGGCACCAAAACACCTCCATGAACAGCCAGACGTGCCGCTTGCGACACTTTCTGGCTACTCATAAAAGAATTAAGTGCCCCATTCACCCGGTTCCCAGCATTCACTCTCCTTGCAATATCTTTGTCATGCTTACCATCCCTTGTAAACAAAGTCCCCAGATACACGAACTCAGTCACTTGCTCCAATCTTTCTTCGCCAATCATTATTTTGCAATTCGCCATTACCTCATCCTTTTCAAAAACCATCACTTTCGTCTTACTTACATTCATCTTCATCCCTTTACTTTCAAATGATCCATGCATTTTTGTTACCATCTCCTGCAACTCCTCCTCCGAAGACGCAAGCAAAACCATGTCATCGGCATAGAGAAGGCATTTGACAAGTAACTCATTCATTCTTAGACCACAAACATCGTCTTTCAAACTTTGCAAACAACTGTCCATGAATAGATTGAATAGCCACGGTGACGCTACACATCCCTGTCTAACACCCTTTTCGATGGTAAACCAGTCTGTGTAGGACCCGTTTATTCTCACACAAGCATTTGAGTCCTCGTAGAGGGATTTCAGTGCCCGAATGAGAAGGCCACTCACTCCATACATAGACAGAACCTTCCAAAGTTCCTTCCTCACAACTCTGTCATAAGCCTTCTCCAAATCGATGAAAGCGCAATAGACCTTCTGACTTTTCGCCAGAAACTTTTCGGCTATACATCGTAAGGAAAAGACTTGATCCGTACATCCCATGCCCTTTCGAAATCCCGCTTGTGCATCCCACACTTTCTGGTCGGTTACTTTCATAATCCTTTCAATCAACACTCTTGCATACAGCTTGCCAACAATGCTGAGTAGGCTAATGCCTCTGTAGTTTTTGCAGTCCAGTCGTGAGCCCTTACCCTTGAACAGAGGCACGATGACAGCCTTGCACCAATCAATTGGTACTCGGCCGGTGTCAAAGCACATGTTGAATAGGCGGTACAACTGACTGGCTACGACGCCCTGTCCAGCCTTCAGCATTTCAGCACAAACCCTATCATACCCTGCTGCCTTACCTGCTTTCATCCGTATCAAACATTTCACAATTTCATCCATGCTTATATTACTTTCCTCTCCAAGCACTGTTTCATTTAACTCTGAGGTCGGCGTCTTTGCTTTTTCTCTATCAAATAACTTTTCAAAATATTCCTTCCATGTCTTCAATATACATTCTTTCTCATTCACTAAACTTCCATTCGTGTCCTTAATTGAGCTCAGCTCAGAGCACTGCCCTTTTCCCCTGGCTAATTTTATGGATTTCCAGAAAAACTTTATGTTAGCCTGGAAATCCTGGGACAACCTTTCATCCATCACATCTTTCTGTTCCGCTTTCTTTCTTTTCACAATTTCTTTCACTAGTCCATTCATACTTCTATACATTCTTTTTGCTTCAATCACTTCATCGTAAGAGGCTTTTTGGATTCTTTGGTTAGCTCTCATAGCCAACCAGTCCCGCCATAACTTTTTCTTCTTACATACTGCTTCTTTCACTTCTTTATCCCACCATACATTCTTCTCCTTTTTACCTTTGCGCCTCTTACTAACTCCACATACCTCACCAGCCACACTCACTATTTTACTCTTAAATGCATCCCATAATTCATCAATCTCACTTACTTCATCCAATCCTTCAAAAAAAAATACTTAAATTTTAAAAATACTTAAATAATAAAATAAAAAAATAACCTTTTAAAGTTAAATCACAAAAACAGCAAACAACGTGAATAAAACGGATGTTAATATATATTAAAAAATAGGTAGAACAGACATAATTCAAAAAATATATGAGTTTTATGTCATTATTTCATTGTATTCCAATTATGATCTGTACTTGGAATAAGCAAGAGGTTGGTTAGGAAAAATTAAAGGAGAAATTTATACATGTGCGCTCACCCTAATTAAGTTCCAATCAAACTAGTATTTAATTTCGATGTTTGCTCCTACCGCGTTTCGAGACAAGGATCTTCACTTTATTTATCTGCAAATATGAACTTGCCGGACACTTAACCACAGAAATCTAAGCTAAAGTTTGATGTTTTCGGATAAGTATAGAGAAGTTTAGGACGACTTTACGGCCTACTTTTTGAACAACCTACTTGACAATATAACTTTGTTTACCTAAGTACGTCGAAAATGTCGCACAAAAGTTTGATCGTGCATTTGGTGATAAAAATACAGAATGGCAGGATAAATATTTGATAGAAACTTGGCTGAGGCGACCGGTCATATTTTGTAAACTTTACCTACTGATATGAAAGTGATTTTCCATATTTGTTTATCTATTTTGTAGTTTTATTTATACTAAGTCATCATGAGAGACATTATGAGAGTCGGAACACAACTTACAAATAAAAAAAGGGAAACTTGATAAGGATACAAATACTTTTATTTACCTGCGAAAGAAAAATAAAGGAGTAATGTACAAAGATTCTTATAACGTTATGAGAGGGTCAAAATGTCGCTACTATTTAAGAGTCGAAGGACGTAGAAAGGTCTGTTATTTCAACCATTAATTTAAAAAGGCTTAAACCGTAACCGACAACGCTTTTAGGCGTTCCAAAAACCTATTAGGCTAAACTTTCTGAAAAGGTTTAATATAGGTACTTAATACCTAACTCCTTTTCAACAGGTAAAGTAAATAAGTGTCCACTAGTATTTTTTTTTATTGAAAATTTGAGCCTTTAAATCGATTATATTTTTAAGATTGATAAAGATAATAAGGTTCTGAGAAAAATTTTTGGGCAGATAAAATTTATTGATATTTTTAAAGACAAAAAGATTTAACGTAAATGTTCATAATAAAAATTATATTATGATTACAATGAGGGATTTTCTGACATGTTAAAAAAACTTTCAAAAATAGATGGCTTTACCTACATTTCCTACCTAACTCCCCCTCCCATTTCACGTCTCCATACAGAATTTCGGGTGGAATATCTATCTAGGCGATTTGTACATTTTTTTTTACTTTTAATAGTTGTCAGAAGAAGGATCATGAAGGTTATCTTTACAGCATTGGTGTATATAAGTTATATATATGTAGATAGGTATAGGTATAGCATGTACAACTTTGTTAGCCTTGCATATATGTAATATTGTTTAAGTTAAATTAACGAACTATATATCTTAAAAGTGCTTACCGAGATTATCAGCTCTATGTAGCGGTAACATGGCAATACAGAGCACCACCAGCAGGCCAACGCCACGCTCCATCGCACCGATATCGCACTTAATCATGCAAGTGGCAACACCGAACACTTTTGACACAGTGTTCTCATCTTAATTATGTGTTTGAGTTTTTGCGGCTGCATTCAGATGTTGTTCTGTACCTGTAACAAAAATAGCAAAATGAGAAAATAAGTAGTATTTATTGAATTGTATCAGGCGTCACTATTCGGACTAATTGGTTCGGTAGATAGAACTAACATGGAAAACTAATCCTGATGATGCCACGGGTGTTGGCGAAACATATGTCGATTAAAATTTTAATTGGTTTTCGGATTAGCAGCTATGTATTTATGGTTGCATGCTAGGTGCTTGGATCTGGCTTCTCGTTGCGACTATAGTGTCTTGTGTTCGTGATCATGAGTAGGCAGATCCGAGGGTCAGCGGAGGGTATAGGGCCCGGTGGCGGGCGATCCCTCAATAGAGAAAGTAGTATTTAATTACTTATGCAGGTGCGGTTCGGCGGGAAAAGCTGGAAGGGAGCGGGTGTAACAATGCACGAGCAGAGCGAGCGAAGTGAGCGTACCGCGGCAGCGGCCGACGATGTGCCAGAAGCGAATCGCTTTTGTAAAAGGAAACAGTTAAGTTAGGTAAGTTCACACAGAATTTTTGCTACTTTTATATGCAGAACAAAAATTTTTTTTTTGCTTATCCTCTGAGTGCTTACCAAAATTTTATTAAACAGGAGCAGCTCCTCGTAGCTCATATTATTAATATGCTGTACGTACAATTAAAGTACCTACTTTTGACTGATATTTTAGCAGTTAAAACTAGTTTTGACTAAGAGCGTCAGTTATAACAACTTTTAACCGCTTTGCAGTGAAAGCACTATTGATTTTCATTCGAAACCTCTTTTGACTAGCCTCTTCTGTCAAAACTACTTTTACCTATTTTATTCAGTTAAAAGTACTTTTGACTGGTTAAGAGTTTTGACTGCAACACACATATTGTATAACAAATTTCAACCCAGTAAGTATATCATCATCCGTAAGTTGATTACGTAGTAAGTTATGCGATCTCATTGCTTTGGCTTGCTTTTGCAAGTTACGTTATTCCTCTGCCAGACGCTTGGACTCATTTATGAGGCAAACCCAGATAGGTAATAAAAACTGTAATTTTCCGATATCTACCGCCACCAGCAAAATTATCGGCCATTGCGTATGGAAACTAATTAATGACTTTTACTGCTGTTTCAGAATTTGTTATTAACCTAGCTCGTAGTAGTAATAGTTACCCAACTTGATTAAAACATTATTCGTTCTTTATTAGTGAATAAAGGTCGAAATTTTAATTTTTTTTTCCACAGTCAAAACGATACCTTTAATGTTCTACAATGGTACAAAGTCATTAAAAATGAGGGCAAGTGCCTTAAAATTGAGTAGTAAGATTTCACCCGAACAAACATACATTGCAAGTTAAATAAAAGCTTGTAAAAATACATTCATTCGCGTTAAACGAAACAAACAAGTTTTTTCTATAAATCGATGAAATTTCTAGAAATTGCTCAACACACGACTGTATTCCCGAAATGGGGTACCCAAAGCTTCAGGATCACAAGGAAGATCCTAAGGCCACATTTAGCATAGCGGTGACAGATGTGAATACTTAGTCAAAATTTTACAGGTGTAACAAAAACTGATCAAACTATTCATAGACGCTACGTTGATAATATTTCTTTCTTTGTCTTTATAAAACGTAACTTGAGGCAACGCAAACTTTCTAAATACCATTTATCACAACGCTCTGTTTACGTTGCTTCAAAGGCTTAAGTATTCCATCCGAAATTTCTTGTCAGCAGTCTCTCAAACCTTAGAAAGTTTTCGACGACCTTCGTCAGCCATTTCATGGCAAACTCAGCGACTTCGCTGTATGGTACCCGGAGAAGGAAAGATGAGACGAAGTTGCAAAATTTACTGAATGTTAAGGCGCTCCAATAGACGAATTTTAGGTATTTGAGGGGGTTGAGGTAGACGTAACTGCGGGGCGCTCCCCGCAACCAGCGCAATCTGCCGCGGACCTCCTTATTCTGTCGCCATCCGTATTCTGGTTGATTTCGGGATTAATTGTCGGGATTTTAATTTCTTTCCTGTATAATCAATTTTGTAACTGGGTTGCTTACTGCGTAAATTGTAAATATAATTAAAAAATTTACAGGGTGTAGGTGACTGCCAGGCAAATACTGGAATGCTGAACAAGTACTATAGGGTTGAGTTACACGACAATATTATGACTCGCAGGAAATGCATTTTTATTTTGATTATCCCTACCTAATGTTTGTTTTCCGCGCCAATTGTATCGGGCGATATCGACTAGTTAAATGGGCTTATTGGTTATTGTGTGAAACATAGCTGTTTTTTGGATCACTTGTGACTCTCTATTAGGGTTGATCCGGTTTTTGAACTTTTTGAGCGTATCTGGTTTTTTTTAAATCGTCTATTGGTAAAATTTTTGTTTTTAAGCCATTTTCTAAGGCCGAATTAAATAAACAAAACATAACATAATGAGTGAGATCAACACTAAAATATCGTTCATCAATTCGATTCTGAAACTTCGCCGGCAGCTGCCGCGGCACGCTCGTTCCGCTCGCTCGGCTCGTGCGTTGTTTGTCATACTCTAACCTAACCTAACTTATTATTTTTATCATTGTATGAACAGGGAACTGTTACACCGCCAAAACGTCATTCGTCTTATACTAGTTGTGCGCTAAGGTTAATTTGATGTGCAGTCAGTATTTATGATGAGATTGTAGTATTTTTGTACCAAAAGGTATTAATTTGTCTTGCATTCGAGGAAAACAGTTTATGTTGGGCTGATATTATGTATTTTCGAATTATCTGCTGTAGTTATTTTGTAAAACATTGAGTTTATTTGTACTAAAATCATTTAATTGCTGTAATAAAGTATATGAAGGGCATACTGTACAAGTCAGTAGAGGAACAAGAGGGTCTTGATGTTTTGTAGGCGATGGGCTGACCATCTGTCACTACTAACCGAACTTGTATATCTCAACTATACCCTCAAAATTGGTCAGAAGTGGCACCATGTGGTTCTATCGACCCTTGGTACTCTGCCTACCCCGTAAGGGATAAAGGCGTGATTATATGTATGTATGTATGTAATAAAGTATATAAAATATGAGATTAAATTGATGGGCGATTATTTATTTGATGTGCAATTAAAAATATCTCCTAAACAAATAACTATGATCGGTTATAGGTTGCAGTTGCTGGATAATACACATTATTATTTATAACTCTTCTACCCCAAAGTGGTATTAAAGTATGATCTTCAAATTCTTCCTTCGGATTATAAATGCGAAAGTAACTCTGTCTGTCTGTGTGTTACGCAATCACGCCTAAACTACTGAACCGATTTAAATGAAATTTGGTACAGAGATAGTCTAGAGCCTGTGAAAGGACATAGGCTACTTTTTAATGCAAAAAAGAGATGTAAGGGGTTGAAATAGTGGATGAAAGTTTGTATGGAAATTACGTCATTTTTTAAGCTAGAATCTTAAAACTTATTTTTTAGGCTTTTCATTAGATATAAATAAATAAAACATTCAAAGTTTGTAAAAGAATACCCTAAAGGGGCTAAAAATAGGGGGTGAAAAATTTTGTGTGATGACATCGGAAAAAAGCTTAGGGCTCAGAAAATAAAAATATAGAACAAAACAATACAGAGAATTAAGTAAGAAACTTGCCAAGCACTGCGCGCCATATGCAAAAAAGGGATGTAAGGGGTTGAAATAGGGGATGAAAGTTTGTATGGAAATTACGTCATTTTTAAAAGTTTTGTCTCACTACAAATATGCGAGTACAACTTCATAATGATTATCAAGCAGGACAATATGCAACAAACAGCTCATTTAAAAATCGTACTAAAAACGTCGCATATAAAAATGTACTTAAATAAGCTTAATAACTTATTTTAATGTACATGTGTTTTACTTGCAAAATAATTAGCCAAAAAAAATATTAAAATGCAGCCGAAAGTCACTATTTCACGCGGACGAAGTCGTGGGACAGCTAGGGCTTAGCGGGCAACTTAGGGATTTATGTTCGAAACAATTTGAAATCATATACATATATACATAATAGTCACGCCCATTATCCCCCAAAGTGGTGTATATACAGGGTGTAACAAAAGGGGTATGTTAACCGAAAAACTATGAATATAACCCATTATAAAGAACCTATCACCAAAATTTTAGACTAAAAATCACATATTTATTTGTCCAGATAGTATGGAGAACACCTAACCCACTCAGGAATATTATGAACATACAATCTTGAAAAATAAACATGCGATTAGTAGTCTAAAATATTCGGGATATGTTATCTACAGTGGGTTGTTTTTATAGTATTTCGCTTACCATACCCTTTTTGTTACACCCTGTATATACTGCTACTTGTTATATTTGCTATTGATACTAAGTTATTTGCAGTTTAATGTCATAAAGAGGACTATACTAACACACGTAAACTTTTGCACAAAATGTTCGGAAAAATCCCGGATTTTTTCCGCGGGATTTTGTGGATCTAAAAAAAACTAAGTAGATATATAAAATTATACTAGGTCATAGAAATGGTAAAATAGACACGTAACATAATTACCTACTTATGAATATCATTTTTAAATACGAAATCACTACATATTATAAAACAAAGTCGCTTTCTGATGTCTGTCCCTATGTATGCTTAGATCTTTCAAACTAGGGAACGGATTTTTTTGATGCGGTTTTTTTAATAGATAGAGTGATTCACAAGGAAGGTTTATAATAATGTAACTACGGACCCGCCTCGGCTTCGCACGGGAGTAATGCACTCTCACGCGGACAAAGCCGTGGGCGGGCGCTAGTACAATCTAAAACATACTATAAAGTATCTATGTAGGTAGATACTTAATGTTTTCTACGTAAGTCTTTTTTACGTAAGGTCTCTCTTTTTTTAACTTTTGTTACACTACGATTTCCCAAGTCTACTTACTAAATAAATATAGTATTTTATATTATGTATTTGCGCGCGAAAAAACAAGCACAGAACCAGCGTTGACAGTGGTCACGGCGGTACTGAATGTTCCGAGCGAGACTGGCCAGTGCAAGGATTAGAACACAGCGTAGTTGTAGATGTGTTTTTTATTAATTGTTAATTATCTACAAAATTTACAAAAAATGTACTTTGGCCATAAACTAGATCTGATAAAGCGCTATACAACTATGCAAGTTTCGTGTTGATATTCACAATAGTTTTCAAGATATTTCGCTTATAAAAACGTAAAAAAGGTAATTTTCAAATCGAAATTCTATCGAGAATTTTTTAAGTAATTGAGTTTCCACGTTGGCCACAAACTTGATAAAGATTTAAATAATAACATATAAAAAAATTAGAGCTGTGGTAATCGGACAAGTATTTAAAAAATCGATTCTAAAATGCCTCTTTTGTCTGATCACACCGCCTTAAATTAATGCCATGTGGTGTCGGTAAAGTAGAATAGCATAGCCCGTGAGTATTTGATATGGTGATTAAGAGCGCGCGCAGACAGAGAGCGGTCGGAGTTCAATTTAAGTTCCGAGTTCTAGTGACAGTTGACTTGAATTGACTTGACAGCTCAAGAGTTCCAAATTAATGTGGCAATTTGAAGGAAAGCTTCTGCTTTTTTATAATCCACATCACTTAAATACAATAAAGTTCTTTCTCTAACAAATTCTATCAACTTTTCCATATTTGCAACGTCTGATACTGCGGAGTCAGGCGTTCTCTGTCTCGGCGGCAATAGAATTCTTAGAACTCGGAGTTCCTCTTTTTTCCATTTGGACCGTGACATATAGGTTTACTAAGAAAGGGGTTTCATAAAATTTGCACGGAAACAGGAAGTAATGGGAATTCTAAAGCTACGAGGATAACATCATGGGCGTTAGCTAGTTTCCAATATAATTGCTCAAAAATCCTTTTGTTGTATATTTTTTATGCGGGAAAATTTGTCGATGTTAATTTAATTTATTTTACATAAAAGGCTTTCTGTGTCTAGCCAGCAACAAGTAATCGGATAGGATTCTGGTAGGAATTAACAGATATTACATTACATATTATAGTCGGATACATCAACATTTGTTTTTATAGTGATATTTATAAAGTTTTAAAGGTCTCCCTAACTAGATATTGTACAATTTGTGTGAAAATACACAATTTTTAATTCTTCCACCGTGTTCTGACGTTTTCGACTAGACATTATCAACATGCAGAACAAGCAAGCAAGACAAGTGTTATGTACAACTCCAATGAACTTCTCTCCTCCGCTACAATTACTATGTGTTTACATAATTTAAGAAATTCCCACACAGAATAGGTGTTTTTCTTCTAGACGATTCGACAACGACACGACCACGACAATTTCATTATTTAATATGGGGGACCACGTGTCGTGGTCGTGTCGTTTAGCTGGTGGAAAAACGAGCCATACTATTAAATACATTTTTGCTTCCAAATAAGTGATCGTGTCATTGTCGTAGCCGTGTCGTATAGTGGAAAAACGCCCGTATTTGCGAGTCTGTAGAGTTTGACAGAAAGCAAATTAGGGACAGGTGGAGCGATAATGTCAAATGTAAATAGGTGCACTACATCATCTTCCGATTCGGCGGGAAAAGCTGGAAGGGAGCGGGTGTAATTTTCTTGTGAAAATCAAAAATTATTTGTAAATGGCTTGCATGTGTCCGTAAAGTGATGTTTTCTGGTAGATAAGTTATATTTTGATTACTTGTGATGTGAATCTAGTGCGTGTGCATGGTTTTATACGCAGGTAAGCTGAGTAAAACTTTAGCCGTAATACGATCTCTTCATGGGCCCATGTAAGTTGTTTCTGCAATTATTTTTGACTTTTACTAATTTTAAACTCGTTCCTGAGTATTTTTCCGACGTTTCCATTCATCACCATTATCATTCATCATAAATTCAGAATTCATTTTACTAGACAATGATTAGGCTGCATGGGCTTAGTTCCCCTTGCCTTTCCTTCGGGATAAACTAAAAAAAAAAAAAACATCATCTTCCTGCCCTTATCCCATTCTTTTTTGGGGTCGGCGTAACATGGTTTCTTTCGAAACTTACATTGCCACAGATTTCCTGCCTGATGCCAACCCGCCTCGGTAACAAATTTAGAAAATCTGTACATGAAATAAATTCAATGGTACAGGCCCGTGACTGGGATCGAACTTACGCCTCCTCGCTTGGAAGGCGCACCTCTTAACCACTGGGCTATCACAGCTTTCACATAAGTAGCCATTTCCTAAAAAATTATTTATTATGTCTGTTTACGCTTTACTTATTACGCATCCGAAGAATGTTCAAACAATTCCAGGAGTAACAAATCTCACTAATTACATTAATGTTCCGAAGAAGTCATCTCGATTCCGTTCCAACCGGCGTAAAATTAAAGAGAATACCTCCAGTTTCTAGAGACGTTAATTCCCTAAGGATAAAGAGGCGGACATGTTTTTTTACAAAAATCCCTGGAATAAATGAAGGCAATCGCAGCGACGCCATTTTTATATCCGACGCGGTTTAATGTTACAATAAATGAGTCTTACATCAAAGATATAACACTGTAACTTGACAAATTTCTTATATTGTTTTTACTTGAGACCTTTTTTGTTTTACTGGGAGGGGCTTTGAGATTTACTATCGGGATACATCCGTTATCGGCCATTGTATTCGTTATTTCTCTTTCCAATTCGTGAAATAAAGCAGATAAAAATAGGTAAGAATATCTTTGCCACGACACAAGCAATCCATTATTGTTCGCAAAAGGCTGTAAGATTAAATTAATCATTTTTAGCTAAAATTTCAAGGAAATCTAGCTACGATAAGTTTCCAATTCTATACAGTTTCATAAAGTTTCTCTTTTCAAACAAACTCTATCAAAGAAATATGTTAACTTTATTCAATCTTTCTTTCACATAGATAACCTCGGCTAGCTATATCCCCTGCAATCAGGGATGGTTTTCTTTTTTGAATTCGAAAAATAACGCGGGTAAGAATTTTTGTTTATTTATTACGGGCATATACAATACCTTCAGCCCAACCAGATACTAAGGAAATTGTGTTGTTTGAAGAATTTCTTTGTATATGGTTTTGACACATTCATGTCGCGTTCGTTTTGTGTTTTATGTTGTTGTATCCATCGTTGGATCTTCATCGATAGGTTTCATTAGTGAAGGTTTGGACGTAAGCTTTAGTTTTATATTCGTAGATATTTGTCCGTTTTTGAGCATTTCTCTTTTAGTGCTTTGTATTAGTGTAGATGAATCGATTTGGCGTATTTAGCACTTTTATTACTTTAAGTAAACGTCGACTTTTTACGAAGATCTTTTTATATCTGTAGTAATGTAATGATGTTGTATAATCCTAATCATTACAAATGGCGAGAAAATCCTCACTTTATCATATGTGTATTAACTTCCAAAAATACCTAGAAGATACAAAAAACTAGAATAGTTAATGGATTCAGAGTATTTACATCTTGAAAATGTTAGGTAGGTACCTATATCACGTTTCAGCCAGGACCTTCCGATGGTAAAGCTAGACATAAGTTATTGGAATCCAGCGAATATATTTTCAAGAATCTCGCAATCTCGTGATTATCTACTTATGTTTCATTCATAATTAGACATTGAACTTTATTCCTAAGCTAAGTTAAGGCGAAAGAATGTTTTTAAAATAGATTGTTGTTGGAAATATTTATTTAACAGATAGTAAGCGTAACTTGGAGGAAGATTGTTTTTGTTTCATCTTATCTAAATATATTTAAAGTTATTTAAACGGTTTAACGTTCAAATTATAAAATGAAACGCATTACATTTATATATTTAGATATTTTTAAATAAATAACATAAAAATATTATCATAAAAGATTTTCATGTGCTTTCTCTGTATGTATTATAAATTATTTGTAAATATTATTCATAACCAACATACCTACTGGTATACATAGCAGCCCCCCTAGCATGACCACGCATCGTGGATTTCGTATCGTCTCTATACAAAATCAACATAGCGGCTATATTTATCGTATTCTGACAGGCTAAAAGTCGATAAATCGGTTTATCATATCGTGTTTCGCAGGTTATGCTACTTGACCTGGTGTGCGTCTCTATATTCTTTACAAAGAAATTTTTAAAATGAAATAAGCCTAATTCCAGTAAACAGGCAGCGTAGCACCATTGTTACCGTTCACGCCATTCCATCATCAGTCATGAATGTTGCTTTTTCTGTACGATTATAATGTTATTTCTAAAGGGTAGCACATTTCTTAATGTGGGACTAGGTTAATGTGTTGTGAAAGATGTGTGTGTATTATAATGTATTTTAGCGGTGACAGCTCATTGGGTTTGACGTGCAATATTTACATGTTACATTTAGAAGGCGTGTTGGCTCACTCCAGAAAAGTGACAAAGAAGGCTTAGACAGCGCTTCCTGTTTACACATTTCCTCCAATAGGAAGCCTTCATTTAGCGCTTTCGAAAAATGACGTGATAAAGTCTAACCACTATTGGTGGAAATTTTTCGATAACTTTGCGAAGCTTGTTGTGACTCGCAAATTTGTTACTTTTAAGACCCAACGATTATTAAAACAGTGTCACAGCGGGTAATGTTGGGCAGAGTAAAGGTTCACACAGTTTGCAGCCATAGAGTATAAATATGGTATAGAGCGTCAGAATGGTTTACTTGATTGACACGGCCATGAGGATGTAGCTCAGGCTGTCTGGACAAATCTTCAAAATAGCTCACATTTAACTAGGTTAATAGGGCACTTTATGTGACGGCTAAACGCCCTTATTTCAGAATTTGTGACGCTACAGAATCTTAGATAATCGATCGTAAACGTATCCAGACGGCTTGATAAACCACTTTTCGCTAGTCTCTCAAGCTCGGTAACGGAAGTGATTTAGACGACTTTTTGCACATCAACTAGCGTCACATAAATTTGTGACAGGCATTGAGCTAAAAGTTTTGTAATACGTGCAGCGGTTTAGTAAAAAAATATTAAACACTGTGTCCAGCCGGCTTTAATTTACTTATAAAACTTCTGTCTGGCACTTCTGAAACTCTATAACGGGAGCGTTTTCGAATATGGTTCCTCTACTAACATTTACAAGGAATAATCGGGGTTGTAAGCGAAGTGGGAACAAGGCACTTTCGGAAAAGGCGACCATATAAGAAGTCCAAACTGTCTAGCGAGACCCTGGAACTGATGCGACTTAGACGGGAATCACCAGAGGATGCTTTACCAGATCCCCAGTCGCTCAACAAAAAGATCAAGAGCATGGTGAGACGCGACCTCCGAAGGTGGAACACTCGCCTCGTTAAGGAGGCGATTGAGAAAAATCGAGGATCGAAAGTCTTTGCCAAGGCGCTGGGAAGGAGTCACCTGGCAAAGCTTCGAATCTAGAATGGCCAAACCGTCACATCAGGTCCAGAGATTCTCACCGAAATTGAGGACTTCTATGGAAATCTGTACGCCTCGCATGCACCGAAGCCTCCACCCGACGCAAGCGACCCCTGAGTTCCACTCTCCCGCCACTTTACGGACGATCTCCCAGACGCAGATATAGATGAAATCGGGGCGGCTCTCAGACAGCTTAAGAATGGGAAGGCTTCCGGGGAGGACGAAGTGGCCTGTGAGCTCCTTAAGGCTGGGGGAAAACCAGTCCTTGAGGAGCTGAAAAGGTTATTTAACTCCGTATTGGCCAATAGGACTACTCCGAAGGCATGGAGCAGGGATGTGGTGATATTGTTTTTCAAGAAGGGAGACAAAATGCTCCTCAATAACTATAGGTCGATCACACTTCTGAGCCACGTCTATAAGCTGTTCTTGAGAGTCGTCACGAATCGTCTGGCATTGAGATTTGATGCCTTCCAGCCACCGAAACAGGCCGGGTTTCGCAAAGGCTGCAGCACCATGGACCACATCCATACTGTACGGCAAGTTATACAGAAGTCGTAGGAGTATCACCAACCGCTGTGTATGGCTTTTGTGGACTACAAGAAAGCCTTCGACTCTACCGAAACCTGGGTCGTTTTGGAATCCTTGCAGCGATGCCAAATCGACTGGCGATATGTGGAGGTGCTGAGAAATATCTCGAGGCGTGTGGGACTCGGGATGAACCTGGACAAGACTAAGGTAATGTTCAATCGACACATCATCCCTAAGCCGATATCCGTCGAAGGTGTAGCCCTAGAAGTTATTCAGAAGTATGTATACCTTGGGCAAATATTGCAGTTGGGTAAAGACGACTTCGAGGGAGAAATCACCAGAAGAGTGCAGCTTGGGTGGGCAGCGTTTGGGAAGTTGCGTCATATCTTTGAGTCATCCTTGCCACAATGCCGCAAGACCAAGGTGTTCGATCAGTGCGTTCTACCAGCCATGACTTACGGAGCCGAGACGTGGAACCTGACGGTGGGGCTGGCTCACCGATTACATGTCACTCAGAGAACTATGGAAAGGTCAATGCTCGGAATCTCGTGAATAGACAAAGTCCGAAATGAGATTATCCGGCAGAAGACCAAAGTGACAGACATAGTCTCGAAATGTAGCAGACTGAAGTGGTAGTGGGCCGGCCACATCTGTCGTAGAACCGATGGACGATGGAGTAAACGGGTTCTCGAATGGAGGCTGCGCCTCGGCAAGTTTAGCGTTGGGCGCCCTCCGGCCAGATAGTTAAATGTGAGCTATTTTGAAGATTTTTCCAGACAGACAACAACAGCTACGTCCATGAGGTGGTCTGTTCATATCTGTGCCTTACTCCGTAGTTCATTCATAGTCCCGTGTGAATTTATCACATGTCTGGTAAAACACAGTTTATGTAAAATATGAGTCGACTGTAGCAACTACAAAGTATGAAACATGATAGAAATATACATACAAACATTCATATAATCACGCCTTTTATCCCTTACGGGGTAGGCAGAGCATCAAGGGCCGATAGGACCACATGGTGCCACTTCTGACCAATTTTAAGGGTATAGTTAAGATGTATAAGTTCGGTTAATAGTGACAGACGGTCAGCCCATCGCCTACAAAACACCAAGACCCTCATGTCCCTCTACTGACTTACTACAGAAATATTCTGAATCGTAATTTATTTTTTTCCTTTATAAACGTCTAGCAGCTTGTCACATCTGTTACATCTGTTCCGCAATGCTAAACGTGGCTTTGGAATCTCATTTATGATTCTGCATTTCTGGCTACTCCATCTCGGGAACACAGCTATATCGCGTGGTGTCCGTTCACTTAATTAAAGACACATTAGTGATGAGTCTTATCAGCTAGATTTAATTTCAGAATAAATTTTACTTAAGAGTAAGTATCTTATTCAAAAGCCATTTTAAAGACTTTTTGAGATAGCCACGACAGTAAAATGTTTGCTTTAACCTTGCGTGGACTTCATAAAAACTCATTAAAACATGATATTATTATTTACTGTACAAAATCTTCTTTGAATTGGCCAGTTTTTATCAAAAGATGACATTTTGCATCTGAAGGATAGGAAAACTAAACTTTAATTTCTGAACAATTGTTTTGTCTACTTAATAGGTAAATGTCTCATTAACAGGGATACAGTTGATATAAAAGTAAAAAATTACAAATTACTATTTATATGCCTTCGAATAATTTAAAAATAACCTATGTTTGAACCTAAATTAAATACAAAACTAAAACAATACGATATTCTTTAGAGGCGAGACAATTTGCATAGCAAAGCCAGGCAAAACTTTCTCGTCTGATTGGTCCATAATTAAATAATAAAATACAGACCTTCGCAAGTCTTAAAGGGCTCATACTTTGAGAAAGATATAGATATAAAATAATTTAATTTAATTATAAGGCTAACAAAGGTGTAATTTAATTGTTTTGTAATATAAAATTCCATTATGCCTCAAAAGTTTCCTGACTTAGAGGTATGAAAATAAATATAATAATTAATGTTACTACCTATGTAGCTAATCCATCCACTTGGAGACTATCCAGACAGTGAAGTAGTAAAGGAGAGACCTTTACTCAGCAGTAGGTACATGAGGCTGTATAGAGAGATAGATGTAGCTTATTTTACCTTTGTCTTATCTATATTTTACAGAAAAACCCATACATCTGCAGCGTCAGTTACCGGCACTCATCAGATACGATCACACTAAAATTATAAAGGCGAAAGTTTGTGAGTGTGTATGTTTGTTACTTCTTCACATCTACACGGCTGGAGCGATTTTAATAAAATTTGGTATTGGATGGACATGGACACACTGGATTAACACATAGGCTATAGAGAAAATATTTTTATCCCGGATAATGTTGCATTTTGTTTTTTCTGCAGTCCACACGGACGGAGTCGCGGGCAAAAGCTAGTTGAAAATATTTACGAATGTATCCTATCGGACTTAAACAAGAACATGTGTATTTCGTATGATACGCAAGTTCCACGTGGTAAGGTGAGCCTACCGCCACTTTTATCGGCATATATAAGTAAATCAATCTAGCATCTGGTAACGAATTCAGTTCCAAATGCTTTCTAAATAAATAGCTGTTAGCGCCAGAGCCTTTCACCTTTGTATGTTATATAAAAGTATATACCACGGGCAGGTGGGTTTTTAGAAACTCAACAATAACTTATAAATTGATATATAGGTAAATACAAACAATTATAATTCCGAGTAAAATAAACTAATTGATTGAGTTCAGTGGACGAGTTAATATCGAGACTTAGGAATCTAATATTATACGATGCTAGAATACTTGGAATAATATTACATTTTATGAGTTTACTAGACAAAACTGTTATAAAAACAGATCACGTAGAAGCAAAGTTTCATTGAAATTTGCATACAGTCTCCTTTATTTTCAAATAAATTTATTCAAAAGCTTTTGTAAAGATGGGAACTTTTGGCCTTTTATAATAATAAGATAATATTTATAATCAAAATAAACCAGTATTCATTAAACTAACAATGTACTATAGGTACATAAAATATTAAGGTGAGCGGTAAGGTAATAGCCCAATGGCTTAGACGTATGGGGCGTAGGTAGGTTCGATTCCATTCCAGTACGCGACTGTATCACTGAGTTGTTTTATGTACGTATTCATGCCTCGGAAAGAACGTAACACTTTGCAACACTGTTCTATTGGTCCTGCGCGTGTTGGCTTTCCGTACTATGTGCGGACTATGAGAGTGAAGAAATAGAGTTGGCTTATCTATGAATTTCCTCTGTGCCCGAAATAATGTCTAGATGACATAAAATAAATAGATAACTATAGAAACATCCATAACTTGGAAATAAATATTGCTATTATCATATAAATATTTGCATTACCGCGGTAATGTCACTACCAACTACTACACCAATTGGTTATTGTGCGGAAGGTAAGGCCTCAGTCTCGAATTTTTCTTTGTTGACCCGTTTTCGACACCAGCGGGTAGCTCGCGTTGCTCTTAAGCGGCGGAGTGTTGTGTCGGTGTTTTTTTTCTCAAATATTTTTTTCTCAAATTTATTACATTTAATATCTCATCGAGTCGATGCAATAAATTGATGTGGGTCGTATCGTGATCATCGTCACGAAGCCCACAGTGGTATACCACATCTTTTTCAAACAAAAATAATCCAAAAGCGCGGGCTGTCCCCGCTCGACACCCGCTCGTAGCCCGCGCCCGCTGGTTACGAAAACGGCTCAATTTGATATCATGCATATCATCTACCCGACAACGTCGCACCGCTGACCACCAAATTCAAGGCCTTAAACATATAGTCTATGGTGGGTGGCTCCGATTACAATTTTAGTGATTGGTTCATTTTGTACTGCGCAGTCTACATTAACTGGCCGGTACATGCACTATCTCATCTTCTCCTGGTCCTACCTTCATTATAAAAGTTATCTCCGTTCTTTACATAATTCAGCAGTGATTCAGGTACATTTTTGTATTTTTATGCTAATATAAAACTAGACCGCATAATGGACGTACTGAATAGGGTCTAAAGGTTGGAAACATTAATCACCTCTCTAGAAATTTGTTTAATTTATGTCTCTCTAAGGATAGGAACCTAAATTGCCATCATGATAAAAATACACGAGAAAAATAAATATAATTTATGTAATGGCGTGGTCTGGGGAACACCTAACGACCTCACCTGAGCTTGTTAGAAAAAGTTGACCTTACAAAATAATGATTTCTTTAGGGATGAATTTATTATGCGAAACCATTTTTGCAAGCGATCTGTCTTAGTGGCTAAAACACTGTGGTTCCGTATTATTCATTTAGTTAGTAATATGTTGTCGTTCGCTAAAAGAGCATCTACAACGCTTACAAACACACGGCCCTGTTTCCAAAATGGGGTAGCCACTGTGTGGTGTTAATACTCATGTCACATGCCTATACGCCATCCCTCCTGGCATGGCACACGCAGTCATAGAACGTTATATGATAGCGCGTGCCAGGAGCGTTGGCGTATAGTATAGCTGTCTACTCCTGTCTACTTTAGTAGATGTTTGAATATTTCTAATATAAGATTTTCAATGGACCCTCGAATAAATTCAGCTTAAGGCCTATGCCACGAATTTAGCGGGTAGCGGGGCAGGTACGGGTGCGGGGCAGCATCGGGTGGGTGATATGCATCTTATATAGAGCCGCATAGATGAGAATTAGAGCCGTTTTCGAACCGTAGCGGGCGCGGGCTACGAGCGGATGTCAAGCGGTGACAGCCCGCGCTTTTTCATTTTAGTGATGAGCAATATATTTTTGTTTGATAAAGATGTGGTTTATCGCTATTCGCATATTTTTTTCACAAACAAAAACGGATATCTCCTTCACATAACACTACGCCGCTACAGAGTAGAGCGAGCTACCCGCTGGTTTCGAAAACGGGTCAGCGCTGTCCGCGCTGATGCCGCGACGGCGCCGCTGTCCACAAAATTCGAGGCAAAGCCCTAAGATGTGACGTCGCATAATTTAATAACAATTTCGAAATCGTGCCATTTTGTTTCAAGTGATCGTAAATTTGTACATAAAATATCTATCCTACCTGGATAGACCATAAAAAGGATTATTTTCGTGGTTAAAATATAAAACACACTAATATCTGTAGCGGCTGGGTTCCGCCGCCACCAAACCACGCAACAATTGCATTGCGGATCGCTGAAAACTTGCAGCTAGGCAACGGTTATTGATAATTTGACTGGACTTTGATTTTGCTTTTACTATGTAAATATTTCTTGTCTAGATTATATTTTGCTCATCACAAATTTACTTTCATTTAAAATCTTCGCTGGGAAGGCCTGGAGCACCCTTCCCACATTGGTGACCCCGACGTGATTAGTGGAAAAAGGATAGTAGTTCATCTGTTTTCGGTTTAGAGTCACGATCTATATTTATTACTAATAGAAGCCCGCGACTCCGTCCGAGTGGACTACGGAAAAAACAAAATGTCGAAATTATCCGGGATAAAAACATTTTCCCGGGATAAAAAGTAGCCTATATGTTAAGTGGGACCTGTCACAATATATTCCTGAAAAATGCTTCGAAATCGGTTCAGCCGTTTCTGAGATTAGCGTGCACAAACGCACAGACAGACAGACAAATCGACAAACAGACAAAAATCATTATTTTTGGGTACTATTGCTTAATAAAAGTCTCCTATAATATTTTTTCTCATATATCTTCCATCGACAGCGACCCGTTACATTTTTATTATATGTATACCTATAGATTTATTTATATTTATTTATTATTCTTTATACATTACCAAACTTTAAACTAGATACAACGTGCCTTGCGCTGTTTGTCTGTGGGATCCGTGATTAAGATATACCTCTACATATCGTCTATATGAAAACACTAGCTGTGCCCGCGACTTCGTCCGCGTGATATAGTAACTTTCGGCAGCATATATGAAAACACTAGCTGTGCCCGCGACTTCGTCCGCCTGATATAGTAACTTTCGGCAGCATTTTCAATTTCTTAGGCTAATGATTTTGCAAGTAAAACACATGTACATTAAAATAAGTTTTACGAAAATAGCTACACTATTTTATAACAACTTAAGATATGTAAGAACCTAAATAAATTAGTATTCAACTACGTTTATTGTCCCAAATAAACTAAACCTCTATAACTTTTAACTTATGAACGTAGGCAAAGAAAAATATTAAAATTACTTTGGATTGTGAAAAAACCTTTGGCGTGCGGTGCTTGGCAAGTTTCTTACTTAATTCTCTGTATTTTTCTGTTCTATATTTTTATTTTCTGGGCCCTAAGCTTTTTTGCCGACGTCATCACACAAAATATTTCACCCCCTTTTTTTTACCCACTTTAGGGTACTTTTTTACAAACTTTGAATGTCGTATTTATTTATATCTAATCAAAAGCCTAAAAAAATAAGTTTTAAGCTTCAAGCTTAAAAAATGACGTAATTTCCAAAAACTTTCATTCCCTATTTCAACCTTTTACATCCTTTTTTTGCATTAAAAAGTAGCCTATATCCTTTCTCAGGCTCTAGACTATCTCTGTACCATATTTCATTTAAATCGGTTCAGTAGTTTAGGCGTGATTGCTTAATATTATTATAGGTATATTAGTACCTAAGAATTAAGGAATAATCCCTTAACATTATTTTACTAGAAGACACCTACGACTTGGTCTACGTAGAACACAGATGTTGAATTTAATTTCATTCAGTAGGGGAGAATGGGGCTGGTGCTAACAAATTTTGTATTACGGATTATATTTTCAATGTTAATGAACTACCTACTTTTGTCGTGACGCGCGAACAAACTTACACATACGAGACAGACAGAAAGACAAAAATTGTGAAGAAGTGTCACTGCGGCTTCTATTGGCTTTCAAAAGGCCTTATATTTTTTACTGCTATTATCTTCAATGTGTAGAGTTTCAGATTTATTATTTTTATAGGTAGGTACCTAAGTACCGGGTAACCGTAAGTAATAATATTTTTTTAAAAAGATTCAATAAAATAAAATTAAATATGAGACGCTTGGTAGTGCCCGTCAAGTCTATATGATCGAGTTTTGGTAAACATGATTTGAAATATAAATATTCACACACTACACAACACATTAACCTAGTCCCACATTAAGATCCATAAGGTCTTGTGTCGTGGGTACTAAGCAACGGTATATAAATACATAGATAAGTATAGAAAGATCCATGACTCGGAAACAAACATCGATATTCATCATATTTTATCAATGTTTGCACCTACCGGGATTCGAACCCAGGACCTATAGCGTCGCAAGCAGGGTCACTACCTACTAGACCAATCGACCGTCAATCAAATATTAAATAATAGATTGATTATTGGTACTTACTTGCATTATTATAATAATCTTGCATACCAGTTTAATTTGCATATAGATTAGGATTTAATCCCGGTAATACATTAAACACACATATTGAAAAAAAGGAAGTGACAAGCAATTATAACGTACACTTATGCGCCTTTAATACTAATATGGCTATTTAAAGGGATATACATTTTTCATTATAAACATAATAATTTATTTTTCAAATTGCTAAATTTTCTGAAAAAATTCAATAGACCTTCGTAAAATGCTCTATAAACTTTAAAAAAAAATCTTTCACTTACTTTGACGTCAAATCTTCATCCATTAACAAAATATTCCACAAAAAGTAACAGCACCATGAAAGAAATCCGACGTCCAAACCTAATTAGATGCGCCAAAGATAATTAGCACTCCTTAAAAACTGGACACCTTGTCAACACTTCAAAGGTAGTAAATAAAAAAAAACCATTTTGGGTTGGACTTCACTACCGGCACTTTGTTGTAAAGTATTTTTTACGTATGCGTGTTAAAGCGGACGGTACGCACCGGACGTGCTTTCGGCGCAAAAGCTCTCGCACAACTGACACGGCTCTCATTTATTTTCAGTATTCAGGGGATGCTGAACGCATTGCCGACTGGCCTGCGCAACATTTGATACGTTTGCTGAGATTCTTGGAGGGTTCAGCTTTTGTACTTTATTTTTTTGAATTGTCTTAAGTTAGATCGTTTTCTATTTTGCATTTCAGCTCATTTAGATTTACGTTTAGGCGTGCGTTTGAGGGTTGAGCTGACTATGCAAATGTTATAAAATATGTTGAGAAAACTATACTAGATTTCTTTTTTATTTTAATGAATGTATTATCTATATCTAAATATACTATAAATGTAGATATTAATTTCAAATTGATAGTTTTTGCGATATGGCGTCTCTCTCTCTTGCTTACATGGAGACTTTGCCATATTGACAGTTTTGCAGTTACCTATTTACGAGATGGAAATAGAAAATGGCCACGATACAATGTAAAATAATTTATGATATACGATTACGATGTTTATCGTTTTCATTATTTTCAGCCATAAGAAGTCCACTGCTGAACATAAGCATTCCTAAGTAAATAACCCTCCCCTAATTTTCCTCCTTACTTATGCTTAAGTGATTTAAATGACTCTATTTAATGTTCTAAATATATAAGTATTTATCCTGTATTTATCAGGAACTTATCTTCCTTAAACCTGCCAATGATGCTTGTGAAAATGAAAATTCATTATTTTCAATGAAGCTCTAACTACATATATTATTAGTAACATCCCTATATCCGTGAAAATTTAGATTGTTACCAGATAAGTATTTCCATGAGTACAAGAGCTTGAGAATTTATATTGTCACCTGATATATCTGAGAGTACAAGAGCTGTCACGTAGTACGCTCTGGCGTTCCAACCTAGATTAAGAGGTTAACCGTCCCTTTACCTGAAACTGACTATCAAATGTTCTATTCGCACTTCGAATAGCAGACTAGGATGCAGGTACGTAGTCAACGTGATACGTGTAAACACGATAGTTATATACAGAGATACAAGGAAAGGTGTACAAGGATAGTTATACACAGGGATAGGTGTATACAAGGATATGCATAATATTTTAACAGATAACGTGTAGTTTATTTAAAAAATCATTCATTAAAATAATAATAACTGAATCGTGGTTACTAATTATTAACGATTGCTTTGTAACTTTACCTAATTAGAAGAACTCAATAATTTAGGTTCAAACGAAAATGAGCCTATACACGGAATTTGAAACGGATTAAAAATTTTTTGCTACGTTAATTCCTTTTGATATTAATATCCTAGCTTAAATTTTAGGCTCTTTAGTCAACTCATCCCGCGGGATGTGTTGACTAAATCATAATTTTAATTACTTTTTAATTAACCGACTTCAAAAAGAGAGGTTATCAATTCGTCTGTATGCTTTTTTTATTTATTTTTTTATGTGTGTTACCTCAGAACTCCGTCATTTATGAACCGATTTCAATTTTTTTTTAATAGTTGGTCATGGTGTACTTCCAGGTCCCATATTCACCACATCAGGATCTGATGATGGGATCTTGGAGAAATCGAGGGCAATCCTCGAATATTGTAGGCACATGTAGTCTGTTTTTATACTTTTACTGAGCGTTTTGATCACCTACATATAAAACATAACATCTGATGATGGAATCTCTAAGGAATCTAGGGATATCCTCAAATATAAAAGGCACGAGTAGTCCGTTTTTAGATTTTTATAGAGAATTTTGGTCAGCTACACATAATATAAAGGAAACGAGGGTCTGATGATGGAGCCGCCGAAAAATAGATAGTGGAACTTTTTAGTAACAAAATCCCCCTATGGCAGGGGGGGGCCTACGTCCAGTAATGGACTGCAATAGGCTTATGAAGATGAAGATAATTGTGTTAAGTCATTAAATTATATGTTGCGTTAAGCCGTGTCCGAAGTAAGATGGTTATAGAGGAAGAGGTAGACATGAGAATAACGAGATGACGGATAATAGGGATGAATGAAAAAAGAGTACCTACATATTGCACCGACCCCAAATGATTGGGAACAGGGCAGGAAGAAGGAGTGTAATTATATGTTGCTTAAATAAGTGTGTACATGGCTGTTGTGCTGCCAAATCTCTTATATTCCTCCGAGGCGTGGTGCATGTACCGTCGCCACATACGCACTCTGGATCGATTCCACCTCAAGTGCCTCCGATCCATCATGAGAATCAGATGGTCCAACCGAGTGCGTAATACCGAAGTATTGCGAAGAGCCAATGTAAGTGCCATTGAGGCCTACTTAATGCGTCGGCAGCTTCGGTGGTGCGGTCATGTGTCTCGTATGGCGGAGGAGAGATTGGCTAAGAGCATCTTCTTTTCTGAACTAGAGGAGGGCAAGCGGAAACGCGGCGGGCAACTCCTCAGATACAAAGATGTTCAGAAAAGACATGAAGAGATGCAATATAGATCCATCTAAATGGGAAGTTTTGTCAGCACAACGACCAGAGTGGCGCAGGACGGTGATAAAGCAAGTACACGAGTTCGAGGAGCAGCGTCAAGCTGACCTTGACGCTAAACGTGATGAACTAAAGACTCTTCCTCCTGCTGCCATTATCTATAATACAATAATGGCGCACTAACCTGTCCTCTGTGTGCGCGGGCGTTCAGGGCGAAGATTGGCTATGTAAATGTAAGCCATCTCCGAGCGCATGAACGCCAACTTAGTAATATCTAGGAGTAGAAGTGGTCGCCATGACCGAAATTGGTCGGAGGTCATCATTATCATCATAATCATCATATTGTCAGACGTAAAGTTTCGAAGTCTAGTCCTTTTTCTCTTTTGTCATGTGGCCTATTTTATATAAAAATTATATAAATCTGACAATATTATGCCTCCTAAACTTCGTACACGGCTTAACGCAATATATATTTGCCCTTTAGTTAAATTGTTAAGTCCTTAACAAAGTTAACGACCGAATAGATATATTTATATGCTCTCTGAGTGAATTTACAGAAACGGCTTTATTTATTTTAAGTTATGAGTAATTTTATTTATATTATTAATTTTGTATTGTTGTTATAAGTTAATTTAACATATTTATGGTTTTCACGTTATCGCATTGGCTTGATCAGCTGTAATGATAATGTTTTATATGGGTGAATAAATAAATAAATAAAATTTTACTTTAGTAAGCTCGAGTTTTGGGAGGAAGTCGGTATTTCGTTTTAAAAAAATTATTCTTAGTCAACTTATCCCACTTTATAAAAAAAAAATGTGTTCGTGAGAAAAAGTGTTTGAGGAAAATAATGATATACCTACTATGGTTTTGTTGTACTGATGTATTATTAAAAAATTACAGCCGTTTGATAAATAATAAGAAAATGAAATCTAGTACATTGTTTAAAAATTTGAAAGAAAAAAAAAACATTTATTACTATTTTGGTCGAAAAATAATAAAAAATGACTGTTGTTTTATTAATATGTACTTAATACTACGTAAAGGTTGTAATTGAAATCATAATTTTAAAATACGTAAATCTACTGTTAAACAATTTTGTTCGCGACTGTATAAATCATAAAAAGTATCAGTGGGATGAGTTGACCAATTAAAACATTCAATAGGTAAACTCATCCCGCGGGATGAGTTCGAGTGGTATGAGTTGACTAAAGAGCCATATTCAATACTTATGTAGTTTGAATAAAATATAAATAGGAACCTTATTTGTTTTTACCTTTGTTAACCAAATTAAATTTAAGTTAAATCTCATTTGTATTTGCTAAAATTTCATCATCCAAAAATCAAAATATATTCATCAATTTATATTCATCAATTTTTCGGGAATCGCGCAATGGTTGGTAAACAACGCCAAACCATTAAAATGGAAGATAAAACCAAATACCAAAAGATTAAACCAATAAAATAAAGATTTTTTATCGTTTGACGATTTCCGCATTTACCGCTTATAGGTAAAAAGGCGGTTATGACCACATTATCATTTATTTAAGAGCCTAAGTAATATTCAATTAAGGGGAAGGCGCATTCCGTCACCTAATACCAGCCAAACGTCGTCACGTATTTCGGCGGCGAAATGGCGCGTCGTGCTGTTCCTGTGACAATACTCACTCATGTGATTAATTCCAACGATGCAATTTGCATAATTTGTGCGATCGTAGATTCCCTAGTATGATGTGAGTATGATTTGATGAAAATGGCGTAAGTAATGTTTTTGCGTTCTTATTAACTACTAGACTGGAAATTACGCGACCAGAAATTATATAATATTCCATACCTTATCGACCAGAACTTATCGATAAAAACTGTGAGGTTGTTGATTTTATCAACAACGCTCAATTCAGGGAACATACGTTTGGTAAAAATGGGTTTCATGGATTTTTAATGAGAAATCTACCTGTAAACTAGCGTAGTAGGTAATAAACTTTTTGATTCTGCCAATTTACAAAATTTTGTAAAGTTGAATTTTATTTAAATTACTAGTGGATGCCTGCGACTCCATCCCCGTGAACTACAGAAAAAAAAACAAAATATCGAAATTATCCGGGATAAAAACATTTTCCTGGGATAAAAAGTAGCCTATATGTTAAGTGGGACCTGTCACAATATATTCCTGAAAACTGCATCGAAATCGGTTCAGCCGTTTCTGAGATTAGTGTACATAAACGCACAGACAAACAGACAAACGGACAAATAGACAAAAATTCCAAATATCGTTGTTTTGGGTACTATTGCGTTGATATTTTTTCTTATATATCTCCCATGTACAGACAGCGATCCGTTACATTTTTATTATATGTATCGATTACATATTATACCTACACTACAGGGTGTGGGTGACAGCCAGGCAAATACTGAAATGCTGAACAAATACCATTATATGACTCGCGGGAAATGTATTTTTGATGAGTAATCTTTGCTCTCCACGCTTATTGTATCCTGAGACAAATTAAATGGGCTCATTGGTTATTGTGTGACACATTGCTGTTTTTTGGATCACTTTCGACTCCACATTGATCAGTTATTTGGAATTTTTGAGGTCAACTTTTTTTAAAATCATCTTTCGGTTAAAATTTTATTTGAAAATCATTATCTATGGTCTAATTAAACGAACTTAAGTATATTTTTCTTGAAAATATGAAAAAAATATATATGCAAAAAATGCAATGTAATAACTTAACTTTGGACCTTAATATTTTTGGAAACCAAAAACTTCCCAGGTATGCTTCCATGAAGAAAAATGTTATTATTCTTTATTGTAAACAAAACAGTACAGTAAATTCTGATAAATATTCGTGCGTTTGCGGAAATTTGCGGCAAAAACGGCTGTATCTTTTGATTGTGTTGGCTTAGTAGTTTAATTTTTTCACAGCTCCAAGGGACAGACCTCAGTATTTGATATATATTTCACCTTGATACCTCCACGCATTCCTGAGAAAAAGGGTCTTGAGAGATATACAGACGGACGGACGGACAACAAAGTGATCCAAGGGTTCCATTTTTGCCTTCTGAGGTACGGAACCCTAAAAAATACTAAATGTGGTTTCGAGTCTCAAATTTAATGAATCGGTTCTTTTTATTGAGTTTTATGTAAAGCATTTCCCTAAACTTACCCCATTTGTTACACCCTGTATGTAAGACATATTTAGATATATGGATAGCAAAATCTACCTATCACACCCACTTTTAATCTCGGGATGTTTCCTACTAATTACACGAAATATTCTTTTAACAGCCTATCAAAATAAGTGTTTATGGAAATCCATTACGTTACTGATTTCATTACGATATTATAGGTAGGTAATCCAATTAAAATTATGCGAGCAGCAAGATGCTCCCGATAAAAACAATTTTATGCAAAATTTGTATTTTAATTCAGTAAATTTCATCAAGTTTTATACCCTTCCGGCGGGTTCGGACTCAATATCATAATTACGTTTTTACATATCACCTGAAACTCAAAATGTCTTGAGCCCCGAAATGCCTGAAATATAGTAAACCTGAATGCCTTATAAGTCTGATAAAGAAAATGACAATCAATGCACAGTCTACAATGTTACTCTCGTCTAGTTCTTTAACTAGTTTCTTGAATTTTTACTGAATATAAGGGTACCTACGCCTACCCCAGGGCAAGCCAAAAGGCTACTGCCATAGAGAAGTTATATATGCCATAGGGTTGGTAACCGTAGTGTGATTTTAGGACCATGTTGTCAGCACGGGAGGCGCAGCTGCCCGCCTCCCGGAAACCCTTAATCGCCTCGTACGATACCCACGGGCAGACATGTGGTGGTACAAACTCTACTCAGCCGCCAACACGCGGCATGGAATGAAGAAATGAATGAATGCAATGGAGAGTAAAACAAACTAAACTTCATTAACGAATGAGTGTAGTCTGGTGTGGCATTGCCTGTTCCACCCTTCCAAAGAATTGTTGCCGCGGCAAAGCTGATAATTTCCGCAGCTAATAATTGCTTCTAGCTAGTAGCAGTAATTGTTTGCAGCTAGTAATTCAGTCATTAGTAAAAAGAGTTGATACGAATTTCAGGCATTTTAGGTCTCAAGGCATTTTGAGTTTCAGGTGATATGTAAAAACGTTATAATGATATTAAGTCCGAACCCCCCGGACCAAACAAGGGGGTAACGTTAAATGCAAAGCTATGAAAATAGCCAACTATAAAGAACCTGTCCACGAAATTTTTGACTCGATATTATATGTTTATTTTCCAAGGTAGTATGAACGTATCTAAGATGTTATGGAATCCTATCTCTATACTCCTATCCTATCTAAATCCTACCTCCATACTATCAGGGAAAATATAAACAATAATTTTGATTCTATAATGGACTATTTTCATAACATTTTACTTAATCTACTTCTTCTGTTACGCCCTGTATAATTATATTAATACGTAAACCGCGTTATTTTGTAGGTACTGTCAATTTTAGATTAGACTTTTCCCCTGTATCGTTGTCTAACCCTGTTTGTATGCCACCACCCTGGTCTGAAAGTTCCGGGGCGGTTTATGTCGGATGCACTCGACTATCAGCAAACAGCTCATCATCAAAGCCGGATATTAATCCATCCAATAAACCAATGGCTGCTATCAAAAAATTGCCACCATCTCATTATTCCAATGAGTAAGATTGTTTGCACACTCTATTTAATATTAAGGTCAATTGACTTCTATCATTAGTTAGTTGTTTATCATTGGTTCAATTAAATTTATTGCTTGTTAAACCGTTTGAAATACCTAATTAGACTAAAGTATAACAATGTTTTTTGTACACGATATGCATAATATTTTACGGCTATCTTCTAGTTCCTATCACTAAACCGATTTTATATCTTCTCGAATAGCTAATTAAATATTTTTATAGGTTTATTCGTTGTTGGCGACTGCTTGGTCGCGTTCCTTTTTATATGAATATTTCTATTTTTTAACTGATTTTGTCAAAATTGTTGTTTTACACTGTCAGAAGAAAATTTGTTGCAAATGGTCGATTTTATGTTATATTTTCATTTACAATATAGTTTTACCTTAAATCGGGTTTTCATTGTAGTAGGCTTACCAGAAACCTTAACATTCGTGTTTCTGTATTTATACGTATTTATAAATTATTATCTTGCAGTATAATTACTTAACCAACGTTCAACAAATCGTTGACAGCTAAGATAAGGAAGGGCGGTCACTGACGAAACCAGTTCAACTGGAAGGCGCGGCGATAAGGTGTGAATCGACCCCTATTCGATGTCTACGCTGAAATGTCACATTACCTTCTGCTGAACAAACGTAGAGTAGTTTATCAGTAAGAAAAGTTTCGATAAGTAGGTATAAATTTATAATTTGTGAAATTTTACTTTTTCCATACATAACCTCACGCCTATATCCCATAGGGGTAGGCAGAGACTACAGATCTCCATTTAGTACGATCCAAACATACCTCTTTCGCCTCATCCACATTCATTAAATTCTTCATACATGCTCGCCGGTTACGGGTGCTCTTGACTAGCCCTTTTTTTAGCACATCCCCAATTTGGTCTGTGTAGATTCGTCTAGGGCGACATCTCCCAGCATTGCCATTCACTATCCTTGTCATTACATCCTCTTTCACACCGCATAATTCTCTTATCACACTATTACTCACTCTATCTCGCAAAGTCACGCCACTCATACTTCGTAACGTTTTTCTATAGTGATATATGTGTTACGGGCAACGTTATTAACTGGGCATTATTAATAAGGACCGGGCATTATGCATTATGCACTTATCCCAAGAGCAATGGGCAAAGTGATTAATTTATTGAGATAGCTTGAATTTATATATTTGATGTAGCTTGAATTTATATATTTGATGTAGCTTGAATTTATAACCTGGACAGGGCAGTATGAATAATACCCTGATCCGAATCTGACAATATAGGTTAGGTTAGGTTAGGTATATAGTCTCTTATAGGGATAAGCACGCCTTTGTACATTGTCAATGTAAAATTATTTTTTCATATAAAATGTCTGTGTACAATAAAGAATAGAATAGTTATATCCCTAGGGATATAACTGTCGCAGTAAGATAGATAAAGCCGTAATATAGTTATATCCCTAGGGATATAACTATATACCGTAACATAGTTATACGAAAGCGATTCATTACTATCTCACTAGGAATATAGTTATAAAACGGTCCAAGTTTAGTGAGATTATCGTCTTAAACATGTAACCTAATACCGAAGAAATCGACGGCGGCGGTCGCCGCCGCCTCATTCTTCTAACCTATATTGCCAGATTCGGATCCGCCGATAAGCTATTTCACTAAACTTAATCTAGTAATATAAGTATATCACTAAACTTGGACCGTTTTATAACTATATTCCTAGTGAGATAGTAATTAATCGCTTTCGTATAACTATGTTACGGTATATAGTTATATCCCTAGGGATATAACTATATTACAGCATTATCTATCTTACTGAGACATTTTATTACTTTGCTCAAGATAGGGTGGGCATTATTCATAATGGAAAAGTGATTAATAATGCTGTTTTAATCACATTGTCCAATTATGAATACAGACCGGCCATCGTTAATAGTGTCCGGACTTATCAAATTGCCCGTAACATATGCACTCTTCACCTATAGTATCACGGATTCCATTGTTCGAGTTATGGTTTTTACTAAGAACTAGCAGTCGCCTACGACTTCATCCACAGGAATTTAGAATTCCCGTTGTTTCCCGTACCCATGGGAAGTCACAGTCAAAATTTCATTATCTACCTATATATCCTAGTTGTTATTACCTTTCCTTTTATATATAAAGATAAATCAATTAATTTTTATTTTTCTATATTATGAGCATCGTTGAAATCCAGAATAAAGTGAAACTAAAAATACTCTTACACGACTTTTGAAAGACATAAATAATACTTCAGCTTCTGTTTATCATTAAATTGAAAGCCACTTTACTAGTAACTAGTGGACGCCCGCGACTCCGTCCGCGTGGACTACAGAAAAAAAAATGTCGAAATTATCCGGGATAAAAACATTTTCCCGGGATAAAAAGTTAAGTGGGACCTGTCACAATATATTCCTGAAAACTGCACCGAAATCGGTTAAGCCGTTCCTGAGATTAGCGTGCACAAACGCACAGACAGTCCCTTCCCGTGGGAATTTCGGGAAATCAATTCTTAGTGCTTCCCCGCAGTCTCCGATTTTAGCTTCACATGTACAGCGGTTTTTGTAAAAAAATTGAATTCCCGTTAGTCCCCTTCCCGTGGGAATTTCGGGAAATTCGTTCTTAGCGCTCCCTCGCAGTCCCTAATGAACGTACAGGTCTAATTTCGAATTCATATGTATCGCGCTTGTCGTAAAAAAATGAATTCCCGTTTGTCCCCTTCCCGTGGGAGTTTCGAGAAATCCGTTCCTAGTGCTTCCTCGGGGTCCCAAATAAACAAATATGCCCAACTTAAGATTCATATGTGTAACCGTTTTCATAAAAAATAATTAATTCCCGTTGGCCCCCTTCCCGTGGGAATTTCGGGAAACTCGTCCTTAGTGCTTACTTGCAGTCCCTAATGAACATCTATGCCCAATTTCAGCTTAATATGTATAGCGGTTTTCGTAAAAATTATGAATTCCCGTTTGTCCCCTTCCCGTGGGAATTTCGGGAAATCCGTTTTTAGTCCTCCCTTGCTCTCCCCAATGAACATATATGCCCGATTTCAGCTTCATATGTATAGTGGTTTTCGTAAAAAATATAGAATTCCCGTTTGTCGCCTTCCCGTGGGAATATCGGGAAATTCTTATAGCCTATGTTCATCCAGGTCCTATAAGGATTCTAACGGTGAAAGAATTTTTAAAATCGGTCCAGTAGTTTTTGAGCCTATTCATTACAACCAAACAAACAAAGTTTTCCTCTTTATAATATTAGTGTAGATGATGAAATTTTCCTCTTTCAATAATTAAGAGGTTTCAAACTCAACAGCCCTCTTCCTTCTTGCGTTGAGAGTTAATAAAGATTGAGATGTCACCAATACGAGAAGCTCAAGAACGGATACACAGTACATACATACTAAGGGGTACGACGGACTATCGGCCAATTTCAATACTTACTAAAGATCATAAAGAATCTCGTATTTTATAAATTTAAAATTTTGTATGATTTAATCTAAAATAAGCAAAAAATCTCTCGAGGTCGGGTATTGAAATAGGATATTATCTGACAACTATTAAAAGAAAAAAAAAAAAATCAAATCACCTGGATTAATGGCTTAAGCGAATCTCCTGCCGTAAATTCTGTTTGACCAGAGTAATGTTCCAAAGACCTCTTCAGTCCACATGTTCCAGATTATAGGTATTTAATTTTCTTACTACTACAACATTTACCTATACACTATGGAATAGAATATAGAGCTATTTTTGAATTTTGGCGAATGAATCATCGACATCGACGCCAGAATGAACATCACGTACAAGCAAACAGCAATGCATATTACCCAGTAAAGCAGTATTACCAAGAAACTAGTCACCGTTTACTAAAACCATATCAAAAACGTACTCAGACCTTTTTAATAAACAATACATTTCTTTCCATTCGTTAAATTATTCATGAACAAGCTAAACATGGAAACGTTTATACTCAGATTGTCGTAAAAGGTCCAATTTTAAGTTATTTTTACCTCCAAGCCCATATGTAACATATATAAATTTTAACGTGCCTGCGGAACTGTCGACCCTTATCTAGCACCCCTACGAATGTAAAGGAATATTTAGACTTGCGACTGCAAACCTTAGATACTTTGTTTTAGATTAGAACACAGTGTAAAAATAATGAGGAATTAGGTATACAATAGTTATTTACCGAAATAGATGTCATGGGGTCTTGTATTTGGGTACTAACTGAAGTAACATCAAAATAACTTATTTAATATAAAAAGGCAATAAAACTAGGTAGTTTTTGAATTAATTTCAGATAAAAGACCCTCACTTGTGGATTTTCAATGCTTCAGGAAGAATGAATTTAAGTGTGCACACCACATTAATACTCCTACTCCCATAAATATGGAGATTAAATATGAATTAGGGATTTTAATCTTAATCAGGTGAACGCGAATTTATTTATATTAATATCTTCGTCAGTAAATTAAGCCTTTGAGATAGGAAGCTTGAAAATCAATTAAGAATTTAATGGGGATCATAATAACATTAATTATTCTTAATTGCAATTAAAAATATCTAATATTGGAAATATTAAAAAACCCGAAGTTGTCCCAATTCCGCAAGTTTTGGTAGTTTGCTATTCCCTTAATTTAGTGCTATTTGCACAAAGTGTGTATTACCATCGCATTTAAAAATTATGCAGGGCGTTCAAAGGGTCACAGTGACATCGGAAATTGCCCAGCTTAAGACTGTGACGTCACACGCGCACCCTTAGGGACACCCTATTTATACAGAATGTTAGTGACAGCCAGGCAAATATTCACACCTAAGCTGATTTCAGACCGTGATTCTGAGGCGAAAACTACTGAAAATGATCGCAGGACAATATAATTCTTTTTTTTATAAATCATCTTGTAGTAAATTTTTTGTTATTATTATCTGATAAAGAAATATGCCCTACCTCAAGTAAGTTATACAAGATATAGCTACGACTATACTAGGTATAGTTGTGTTACGTAGCTGTATTGTATGTATGTATCATCATCAGCCTATTGCAGTCCACTCCTGGACGTAGGCCTCCCCCAGGATACGCCACAAGACTGCCATGGGGGGTATTTGCCCATAGTCACCACGATGGGCAGGCGGGTTGGTAACTGTAGTTTGTATTTTGGACTTTGACAACATTATCAACACGGAAGGCGTTGCTGCCCACCTCCCGGAAACCCTTAATCGCCTCGTACGATACCCACGGGCAGACATGGGGTGGTACGAATTCTACTCTGCCGGCACCACGCGGCCAATGTACCTATATGTATAGGTACAAGAAAATCTGTACAAAATATTTTGGCGAAGGAAATAAATGTATTGATTTTATAGCACTAATAAATGTAGTTGAAGCTGTTAAGCTGGTGTTGACGCGAAATGAACTGGTTCCGTAGTTAAATAAATATTTGTGATAAACAACATCAGCCTTAATTAAATCCCAGAGTAGGATATTGAACTTTGTCTCGCATGAACCAACAGAGGGTCATCAGCACCAATACTGATCAATTTACTTACATATTTACTATGTTTTCATTAGCGTGGAGTCAAATTAAGCTGCTTTACGATTTCGCTCTATAAATGTTATGTTTTTTAAAGTCATAGGTATACACTATATTTTATATAATTTTTAGGTAAGAACATTTTTTTTATAAAACAAAACTATTTTATATGGATAGGGTTTGTAAATGAATTTGTTTTGCCTATTCATAAGTAACGCAAATAAAATCAAGATTAATGCGGAAAGATTAAAAATAAGTCCGTACGGTACCCCAAAAATTGTTTTGGGTGTTGAAAATTTAACTGCGCCGTAAAAATATTGACTTTTTTATAGTTCACCAGCGTGAGTCCATATAACTATACTAAGTACCTACTATCGTAGCATGGATTGGGTAAGTACCGTTAAAACACATATATTTTCACTCGCATATAGTTTTCCTACCTAGTCCATTGTTTTCATGTATAAAATATCACCATTTTTATTGATGATTTTTATTTATTTCTCTCCTTTTAACACGACATGAAATATTGAAGAGAATATTATCTCTGATAAAAAGTATGTACATACATCCTTTCTCCGGTTCTAGACTACTTGTTATTTAACCAAATTTCATTTAAATTGGTTTAGTAGATTTGGCGTGAAAGCCGGACAGACCATAGAGAAAAGACTATGTCTATGGGACAGACACACTAAGTGTGTCAATGTCACTGACTGCATTTCAGTCAAGGCGGCAAATCTCTACGGAGCCTATCTAATAGATGCACTCTCTATTTTTGCTTCAATCTCATAGTCCAATAGGACGAAAAGCAGACACGACCGGAGAGAGGTTAGACGCTGGGCCAACGGTTTTACATGCTTTCCAAAGCACGAGCTAAGTGATAATTTTACAACATTAAAATCTGTACATAACATAAATTCATCGAGACAGGTCCGTGACTGGGATCGAACTTATGCCCCCCGCTTGGAAGGCGTACGTCTTAACCACTGGGCTATGATATTGGGTCGTTTAGGAACTCGCCACACTATCTGAAAAACAAACGTGTGATTTCGAATCTTAGGAAAATTTTGTGGGTATATTCATAGCATTTCGCTTCACATACCCCTTTTGTTACACCCTTTATACTGCTGCTTACTGTACCTATATGGCTGGATCATTATTAATTCGAACGTCGGCAGCATATGGCTCACACTTTATTAAATGTAGTTCTTATGTTATATTGCCCATATGCTAGATATACGCGTACCACGACATTTTAAAAGAGTGAATTAGGTTTTTACTCAAGTTAGTGTTAGTTTTTATGATAATTCATAATGGTAATTCATTTCGTTCATTCATCGTTTATTCATATTTTTATGTGTGATATGCTAAAATAAAACTTTTTATGTTATATAAATATGTAGGTAGGGGCACTTTGAAGAAAATATAACAATAATATACAAAGAAACTTACATCTAGTTTATAAAAACAGCAAGGATAAACTTATTAGGTACAGTGAGAGGGATCAAATTTTAGTTTGTTTTTGTTAGTTTTTAAGAAAAACAGCATCAAAATTCTATTTATTTTATTTTATACTACATACAGCTGCTTCTCTTCCCGGGCATACTGTACAAGTCAGTAGAGGGACAAGAGGGTCTTGGTGTTTTGTAGGTGATGGGCTGACCACCTGTCACTACTAACCGAACATGTACATCTCAACTATACCCTCAAAATTGGTCAGAAGTGGCACCATGTGCTCTGCCTACCCCGTAAGGGATAAAGGCGTGATTATATGTATGTATGTATATATAATAATCTAAATGCACTTCAAACTACACTTTCAAGGTTTTTATCAAGGCAGAATAATTTGTTCGTGCAACCTTACTCCATTTCCACAAGAGCCTCAAACTTTAACGAGCAGTTAACAGTTTATAACGCCATAAAACTTTTGGAAACTTTAATTCCTTTTCAGAATATTATCATACTTGCATCCATCCTCTTTGGGGCGACTTCTGGCGTGCGGCTTCATAAATTCTTCCAGTTCCTAGACGGCTTCAAGTCTGAACACGAACTGAGAGGGTTTCTGCATGTGGGTACAGACTATGCGGTTTTCATCAAAGTACCTAAGCCTCATGATAAATATATTATATACGAGCTCTATGAGGCGAATAATATTGATGACGCTGAAGACAAGCCTCAGCTGCTAGCAGTATCTAAGATTCCTATAGAATATATCCGAGAGCAACTTAAGTTGTTCAGAGAAGAGTTGTATATGGCGAAATATGTGGACCAAGAGGTGGTTCCTGGTACTCAAGTGAAGACCCTGAGGGAATGGCAACTGACGAAGTCAATGAAGTTTGACAGCAACATGCTTTTTGACGATAAACCTAATATACTGAGGATGTCACAGATTTACGAGAATAATAATTTAAAATGAACTATGTATGTATAATTTTTTTTTTTTTACAAAAAGTATTTTGCTACATATTGATTGATATCGACACAGTTCTAATATTTTTGATGAGACTCCGTTACTGATTCCGAGCTACAAATATTATGGAAAAAACATTGCTGCTGCAAAAAAATATCGTCGTCAGCCTATTGCAGTCCACTGCTGGACGTAACGTTGTCAGCACGGGAGGCGCTGCTGCCCGCCTACCGTAAACCCTAATCGCCTCGTACGACACCCACGGGCAGGCATGGGGGGGTACAAATTCTACTCTGCCGACACCACGCGGCATAAATATATGACATGGCAATTTTAAATATTTTTTAATATTTTCCTTTATGTTTTTAATTTATGAAATAAACAAAAACAAAATGGCTATTATAACCACAGACTATTACGTGCATTTTATGTATTGTTTTGGTAAGTTAATTCTTAATCTCTCTGGCATTGTGCACCATCTATCATCCGAGCTCTGCCAAGAGGGACTACTGTATTACCCAACTCTTTGTTTTCGACATATTATTTCATTTATTGAATTCCATGGAGGCTAACATATAAAGAGGCTAGCTGCAGGTTACCGCCCATCAAAACTGAAAAGTTAGTCTAAAACACATAATTATAATAATGAAATTAAATCATATTTCATTACATTAACATATGTCGCGTGGTGCCGGCAAAGTAGAGTTTGTACCACGCCATGCCTGCGCGTGGATATTGTACGAGGAGATTAAGGGTTTCCGGGAGGTGGGCAGCAGCGCTTCCCATGCTGACAATATTGTCCTATAATCAGACTGCAGTCACCAACCCGCCTGCCCAGCGTGGTGACTATGGACAAAAACCCCCTTTGGCAGTAGCCTTGTGGCGTGCCCTGGGAGAGGCCTACGTCCAGCAGTGGACTGCAATAGGCGGAAGAAGATATATATTAACATGGGACTAGGTTGATCGCAAAGACTCTTATAAAGCATGACACTTTCCATAACAAAAGAAAAACAATCCTAACTTTTTTATTTTAATTCTCGTGTATAATTTCACTTACTTTAAGCACCTTATATGATGATCTCTGACCGTATTTCGGCCAAGGCGACCAATCTCTATGGAGATGGGCCAGGTACGCAGGAGATATTATAGTACACAAGTGTGTGCGCAATCACAGATGCCCTCACTATTCCGTTATCTCAGAGTTAAGTGACAATTTTTACAACATTAAAATCTATACATAAAATATCCTTATATAATACCTTTTATAATTAACAACGTACCTAAGCCAGTATAAATTCGCAGCAAGATTAATTTATTTATCGAATTGTTAAGTTAGTGCGAATGGTCGATTCCGGTAGTCACATTAAACCTAAACGTAAAATTAGTCCTATCTGTCCTTTTCTCTCTCAGCCACGAGGAGAGATAGACCTGACTAAGATTAGGTTTAGGTTTGAGTGTGACTGCCGGAATCGACCCTAATTCTATGTAAAATTGGTACAAAAAATTTAAAAAATATATCAAAACGTAGCACTAAATCAATTGGTATCTAAATTTTTTCAGTCATTTATTACCTTAGTACGGTCACTGCCTTCATTACCTTCCATCCATATAATTTATTGCCTTTGCCAAAGGGTTCATCGGCTACGACATTCTGTGTATGGGAAAAAGGATCAGGGTCCGATCCTTGTGTCCCTAGGAATGCTAAACGCTCGCGACTACAATACACAAAAATATTATTTCAATGAACAAATGTAGTGACTAACAAATACCTATATCTATCCATATATCGACTCTCAGAGCTTTTTCAATACTCAGATAGCTTATCCGAAGAATAAAGTTCATACGAATATTGTCTGTATCTTGATCAAGATACAGAGAATCGAAACATCAACTTTATCCATCAGATAGTCTACCTTGACTATTGGGAAAATAGGCCCTTGGAAATGTACCTCTATCTAAGAAACTGTTTTATTTCGAAATCATTTAATGGTTATTAGTTATTTAATGTTATTTAAAAATTTTTAGGTTGGTACATTTACGACACTGAGTGTAATGTCGTAGGGTATTAGAATAGGATCCCGGACGTTCGCTTATCGTATTATACAGCGATTATGAAGTTAATAGCCTTGGAAAATATACCGTGCACATATTTGTGATGAAGCATGAATCCTTTGATGAATGGGTCGTTACCGAGATAGATTAAACAGATGGAAGTAATTTAAAGGTGAACTGCAAAAATAATATTTCAATTCTATTCAATATTTCCTGCAAAACATAACGTCGCATCAATTATCCCCAGAGAGATTGTGCAACACAGATACGAAATTAACCAGACGTAGGTAAGTGTCCACGCTACAAGGAAGACTTTTTATAATGGATCAACTGATTTACTGTCGATCCTATCCACTCATTATCAGCCATAAGAAGTCCACTTCTGAACATTTCCGCGGCGCAGTGTCCGACCGTTATCACCATCATTCTTAGCTCTGGAAAGTCCACTGATGAACATAGGCCTCTTCCAACAAACTCCACACCGACCGGTCGGAAGCGGCCTGCATCCAATCGATACCCGCGACCTTGACAACGTCGTTCGTCCATCTCGCGGGTGGCCTAGCCACGCTGCATTTGCCGATACGCGGTATCCACTCTAGAACCTTTCACGCCCTATATGCCCTGCCCATTGCCACTCTAGCTTGCTGGACTATAGGGCTATGTCGGTGACCTTTGTACGTGTACGGATCTTCTCATTTCTGATTTGATCGTGCAAAGAAATCCCGAGCATAGCTCTCTCCATTGCTCGCTATGTGATCTTGAGCTTCTTTATGAGGCACACAGTAAGAGATCACGCCTATATTACTTACCCAGTAACTGGGACAGAAATTCAGGTCCACTGGGTCCAGTCACTGCCATCGTTTTAGCCAGCCTAAGGCTCTTCTATAAGATTAGAGACGTGCTACGCTACGTTTCTATCGGTACGTTTAATATCCATCAAATGGGAACGTTTAATATCCACCAATGAGCGATTTTCTGACAACTATTAAAAGTAAAAAAAATTGTACAAATTATCTAGACAGATGGCGTGAGCGAAACTCCTACCTGAAATTCTGAGAGAAAGGTGAAGTGGAAGCTAGGTAGAAGATGTAGATAACGCAACACGGTCAGAAAATTCCTCATTGTTAGACCATGATGTCAATGAAGTTGATTGGTGGACATCATGTATCCATAATAACGTAGCATAGTACATCCCTGGTTGAAAATCATACGTCCCAACACTTAAAATTCCTTTTTGCAATAAAACCTCCTCATGATTTATAAAAAAGGAATCACTGGCAACAAACAACGTGTTGCTTTCGCGATCCGCGAAATAAAAGCACAGAGACGATTTATAGGACTCATTTTTTACACCAAATGGAACGAACAGTGGAAGAAACTTTTTAAATCTCCCGTGGGTATTTTATGAAACGAATATCTAAATGCGGTAGGTTCCGTATCCTTACTGGAGACATATGCGTCCATTTGTTATCTCCGCGAAAAATAACCAGCTGGAAAAAAAATAGGGCTTGCTTTTTTAGCATGCCCGTTTTTGTGTAGATGGAGAATTAATGATTTGGGAACGGACCGTCTAGAAGATATTTCTTGCTAGTCTGGAGCTGTTTGTAACTTGTCGGGGTGAATGTTTCAGCGCGGTCTGTTGACATAACGTAAACTGCTTTAGAGTTTTTTTTTTTGTAAAAATTGCAGTGTTTACAAAAAATGTAATACCCATTCAATGCCTGCTTTATACTTGTTTAGTGTTGATTTGGGGGAGGCCTATATATATTTAGCAGTGAACTTTCTATGACTACAATTATTATTTATGTATGAAGCTAATTTAAAGATCCTGACCTGGTGAAAATGGGACCACCTCAGAAGTGAACTCTATCCAACAAAAAAAAAATGAAATCCGTCTATAATTGACGGGAATATCGGTGAACATACATTAAAAAATATATATTATACATACAGACGAATTGAGAACCTCCTCCTTTTTTTGAAGTCGGTTAATAAACACCAGTTGTTCATCAGTATACCTACCATCATTTTAACAAAGTGTGAAATAAACTAATTAAAATTAAGGAAGAAAAGTTGAAAAACATTTTCAACTTTATTATTACACTTAATTGGCATGACCTCGGTCCTGAAGAAAAACATCTATTCAGGGAATTTTTGAAGACATAGAAGGAGCGGGCCTGTGAATAAGACCAAGACGCTCAGTAAATGTCATAAAAGTGGAGTCCCACGCGCCTACAATATTTAAGGATATATTGATTTCTCCAGGATCCCGTCATCAGATCATGATAATGAGTATGGGACCATCTAGCAAGCAGACCATAGCCAAGTATGAAAAAAAATTAAATCGTATTATGACAGAGTTCTCTTAGGCAAAACACATTAAAAAAATAAATGTACAGACAAATTGGTGACGTATATTCCGGTCATAAATATACCAAAGTACAATTACAACATCATATATAACATATTACAGTCAATATTTTTGGTAGGTACCTACTACCTACTTTTTTACCATTGTCAATGTTGTAACATTAAAGACAATGTCCTCTCGGACTAACATTAAAACTTCCTTAAATGCTCTTCGGTGTATTAGGGCTCAACGAGTGTTTTTAATGAGGAAATAATTTATGTGAGTGTATATAATGAGAGAATAGTTTTTGTAACCTTCTTTTTTAAATTTTCCACTTACTAGACCTCTTTAAAACCATCAGTTCATTTTAGTCAGTCTACTGCTACATATAGTCTTCCTTTTGAAAGCCCCCCGCTGCAATCGCTTGGAAGCGAGCGACTGTCATCTACCAGATACCTACCCGCAACCCTGACTATTTATATAGTCTCCAATCTAGAAAATTTCGATCCCATTAGATGGTTCTTTTTGCTACCTCCCCCGTCTTCACTTAATGTATACTGCAGATTTCCTTAGAATGTTATTATAAAATTACTCGCAGATTGTTTCAATAATTTTTGCCTTTTGGGTCGCGCGACGGCACCTGAAAATCAAATTTTACATAATACCAATCACATACACTTAGGGACACCTTCTGACAGGACGTATTGTGTATCCCAGGTCTATATTATTCATGAACTATTCATATTACATTCCAATATTCGATATTGGCCAAACACAAGTGGGCATGTTATTGAATTTTGTATTGGTGTGCGCATTGATCGAAAATTTACGACTTTTATGCCATAATCATGGACAGGTCATGTTTATTTTATGAATTTACTCGTATTTTGATTATTATTGGATATTTCGAACTTACCGGGCAAGACTTACATTGTGAATGCAAGATGCCGCTATTAGCAGTATCAGAGCGACATTTACTCGCCGCGAAAAGTTGTGACTTACAATTTTATATGAGGCTTTTAAAAAAGAAATCATGGCGGTCCATTTTGTTGGAGGACTGTAATTCGGCTACGACGATGGCCAATCTCAACGGGGATTAGCCAGATATTATAGTGCACAAGTGTACGCGCAAATACAGGTGCACGCTCTATTCCCTCACTCTCATAGACCGATGAGACGAAAAGTCGACACGACAGTTTACCTACGTGCTTTCTGCGGCACGAGCTAAGGGACAGTTTCACAGAAATACAATCAATATAATATAAAATAAATTCATTGGTACAGGCCCGTGACCGGCATCGAACCTACGCAACCCGATCGGAAGATGATCATAATAGTACAGATAGACTTCTAAAGAATAAGTTACTCTCTTTAGAGCACAGTTACAACAGTATACACCTGAAAATAATAGGATTGCTCCTCTTATATAGGTAGAGAATTCTCGTCACTCAGGTGTTTCATATCATTAAAGAAACTGTGAAAACTCCTGTCTAAATTAAATATAGGACACGTAGAGAATCGTCAGTCAACGCAGAGTGTTTTATTACGCCTAGAGCCCCTCTACGCCTCTCTTAATTATTTCTTTCCATTTTGTCAAGAAAAAAGAAGTCGTTTGAGCATCAGGTTCAGGGATAAATTTAGCTCCCCTCCGAAGTTTTTTTACTCATCCTAGCTTATAATTAACACCCTTGTCAAAGCCCATACAAAAATGTCTTTTTTAGAACGATTATTTTAGAAAACAATCGGGTTGTTAACTTGAAAAGAGCTATTTAAATTGATCACTTGTTTAACTTTGATAAGTTTCAATTTTATATGAAAAATACCGAATCAAGCTGACTCTTTGAATTTAAGGTATGTTAACAATTTAGTTATAATATCGATGTACATTAAAAAAAATATTATTTCTTACTAGTATTTAGATTGTTAATTTTATTATACCTTAATTTTAAAACTTTTATACCTACTATTTTTCTACTATGTACAGTGCCAGGTGAGGCCCATGAACCAAGACAAGGTGCCCAAATTGCTAGCAGAGTTGCCGCGCTTTATAGCAATTGTGACGCATTGGGCTAGTATGACATAGTAGTTTAACTTATAGGTAGGTACCTATTACAACCAAAACAAGATTAAGTAAATTAATAAGTTTGATCTGAACATTATGCCATTTCCGTACCTATTCTAGAACGTTGTTGGTTTTTTTATGCAGCCTAGTATGTGAACGGGTGACGTTGGCTGCAGAAAAAACTCAACCATTAGGTACCTAAACAATAAATCTGAGTTCACCGCGATCTAGTATGTTATCGTCGCCATTACCATTCATATGATGTCCATAGTTAGGCGCACCTGCTGGCTGTAATAATACGCGTTAGGTGTAGTTGGGTTCGTAAGTTGTGCGCACAATGAATACCTATTTTTTTAAAGGACTTCGCTTAGGAGTTGCGCCCATACGCAACTTCGCTTCCTCCACCTATTTAACAATATCGCGGAAGCATAATATTAGAAGAAAAGGGGCAGAAGCCTTTTGGCGTGCTCTGGGGGAGACCTACGTACAGCAGTGGACGACTCTGATTATAAAGTTGTACACTGAGTACCACTTTAGTGACTTTAGTAAAAAATACGTCGAAATAATGTTGTGAAAAGCACTTTGTGCGACACTAATTAGTAAGCAACATGAAATAGTCGCCATCGTTAACGTCATTTCAAACCCTCATTTATAACAAAGTATACCTAAGTATCATGTTATTCATGCATATAAATAATAAAAAAATATTCACACACTTCACAACACATTGACCTAGTCCCACATTAAGATCCCTAAGGTCTTGTGTCGTGGGTACTAAGTAACGGTATATAAATACATAAATAAGTATAGAAACATCCATGACTCGGAAACAAAAACGAAAAAAAAGCATATGTAACAATAACCCGCTAACATCGAATATATCGATAACGTACATACAACCCAGCCCTTGGTTCCTGTACGTACTGAATGCGGCTGTCTGTACGTTTGGATATTAGCTTCCGTGAATTATCGGCTCGGCTACCTTTGGACGCCCTCGATCGAATAAATCAACCGAATAGCCAATATAATGTATTATTTGCCTTGTAGAATATAATAAAATCTTTGGCTCACTTTTCATCTTTTTTGTCGGAAAAGGTTGTAGTGAGGTTGCACCTTTAAGACTGATAATTTACGTTGCTGCTACTGATATTATTAAATCAATATCACTAAATACATAAAAACAAAGTCGCTTGCCGCTGTTTGTCCGTCCCTATGTATGCTTAGATCTTTCAAACTAGGGAACGGATTTTGAAGCAGTTTTTTAATATGTAGAGTGATTCACAAGGAAGGTTTATAATATATAACTAGTGACCCGGCCCGGCTTCGCACGGTAGTAATGCACTCAGGTGGGTTCCTACGGTCTGCCGGGCGAAGCCGTGGGCGGCCGCTAGTAGGTATATAAAATGCTTTGTCCTGAATGACTAACGGATCAAAACAAAACACAGCCTAAACCGTTGAACTACACAAAACATTACAGAATTAAAGATAAAAGTAGGTATACTGGAGTGCTACGGCGTTATTAAAAAAGAGCGCCTAAAGTTAGACTTGATTTAAAATGTCATTTGACAGCAAAATATATGGCATATCTGCCAAATTTAGCATCATGTTTAGCTTAAAATATGTTTTAATTCTTTTGTAATAACATGGCTAGTCTTACTTAAGTGGGAAAATAAAGAGACGATGCGGTGCCGAAACAGGAGTATCCGCGCTAGAGGTAAAAAAATCTTATTCGTTATTACACAAAAATAAATAAATAATTACAAGTGGATGTCAAATTAATGTATAAATGCTTATTTCTAAAAGAGAAATGTTCATCTCATGTCTCATATGTACAAAAAAATGTAATTCAAACCAATTTCACACTGAGCCACTATGATACTTAGTGAGAGTACACAATCGTCATCAGTTAAAACTTCTAAATAAGTCATAACCTAATGCACATCAATAAATTCTAACATTTGTTCATAATAAAATGTTGTTTATTGATACATTTCCAACAATGATAAACAGGGCAGGGGGAGGAAAAACAGAGGCAATCAATAATTCCCGAGCTAATGCGGTGGGAACGGTTAGTCCTATTAATTTTATGGGTGCGATAAAATAATCATAATTCAAGACGATGCCATGACCGGAAGTAATTCTGAGTCAGTGGAACGGGGAGCTCAGGTAAGCGCAGACGGACTTTTCTGTGGCGATCGTTTGTTATAGCAATGGAATTTGTATTGGAATGGAATGGAAGAGTAAGAAAATTTGAAAATTTAAAACGCCCATTATCGCTCAAAGAGGTTGGGCAGAAGTAAGCAATTTACACAACCACTTTTCACCAGTTAGCCTGTTAAGTCTCACGTGATAAGGGGTAAGCATACCGCCGCTTTTCGGGCACAAATACAATAATCTAGCTATACCGGTAACAAATTCAATGGGAAATGTTACCGAGCCATTCTGAACAGGCATTATAAGCTTTTAAATAGCAAGGTGCAACACGGCAAGGTGAGGTTGACTTTGGGTTCTAAGGTATTAATCCTCGAGCATACCGGATGCGTATGCGTGCACGTAAGCGTAGACGTACACGTACCTCTGAGTTTAATGTATGGAACTGTCACCGCTTGACGTCTACGCTTACGTGCACGCATACGCATCCGGTGTGCTCGAAGCATTAGTCGAATCCACTTACACTACTGTTTCATAGTTGGAGGTGTGTATTTAAAAAGCTTCTTGGTTGTAGGACGGCATTTATTATTTTAGAAAAATACACAGACATTTTACACAGGTACATAGTTACCAAGCGCGAGTGCGATGGCGCCACTTGACATACATAGGGATGTGGTAATCGTAGTGATGTACCTAACATCTCCCTTTTTCAAAAGTAGGTATTAGACAAGGCTTATACTAAACAATGTTTAACATGACACTTTAACTTAAAAGTTTTTCCTATACTTAACCATAGACAAGTTTTAACAATTTCACCTTGTATTCTTAAACAAGTTTTATTTTTTATTATAATCATAATATCTATTAATTACAATACATACGTTTGTAAGTCTTTTACAAAATTTCCTCTTTTAATGATTAATTTGACACAGTATGAATGTATGTACACTTTTTTTTTTATGTTATTTTTATGACATCTCTATAAAACTTATAATCTATGTTCACTCAATGACAGATGACAGTACAAATTCTACTACTTATTTTAGAGGTTATGTTTGTTTATATTATGTACCTACACAACAATAAAATTATGCATAAAAATTTGGTTTTCTATAAATCTTAGACTCAGTTCTAGATTTTATAACAGGTGGATGTGTATCTGATGTAGTGTTTTGTGTGTTTTTAGGTTTCAAAATGTGTTGTCTGTTCCTACGATACTGACTTTTATCAACTAGACTTTCTACAATATAACTACGTGGTTCTGGACCTATTTGGACTATTTTACCTGGTGTCCAGATCTCTTCCGGCTTGCGCTTGAAATAAACATTGTCTCCTAAGTGTAGTGACTCTAAAACTTTACTGTTTCTGTTGTAATAAACTATTGACTTTACTTTTTGTTTTTCATTTTTCTGTTTAAATATATCTTCATCAATCAGTTTAGGTTTCAAGTTATTCTCACAGCTAGGTATCTTTGTACGCAAATTTCTAGACATACATAACTCAGAAGGACTATACTTACAAAATTTTGGAGTATTTCTATATAATAACAATGCTAAGTAAGGGTCTGTGTTATCATGTGAACATTTCTTTAGAATATTTTTTATTGTACCAATGGTTCTTTCTACTAAACCATTAGAACGACTCAAATATGGACTTGATGTAATGTGTTGAATATCCCAATCACATGTGAAATTACTGAATTCTTTTGAATTGAATGGCGGACCGTTATCAGAAATAAGAATCTTAGGGATTCCATGACGTGAAAATATAGATTTTAAATGTGTGATTACACTCAATGCATTTGATCCAGTCCTAAGCAATGCTAGTTCTACATATTTTGAGTAATAATCTACAACAATTAAATATTTGTTTTTGTTAAAGTCGAACAAATCTACTCCTACTTTGTCCCATGGCATTTCCTTATACTCATGACTAATCAAAGGCTCTTTAGTATTATTTCTTCTATATGTTAGACAACTCTCACACTGACTAATAAACTTTTCTATATCCAAGTTCATGTTAGGCCAATAAACAGATTTTCTTGCTAGACAAATACAACTATTAATACCTTGATGTCCTTCATGAACTAATTTTATAATGGATTCTCTCATAGACTCTGGAATTATTATTGAGTTTCTTTTAAAAACAATGTTATTAATGACATGTATTTGTTGTCTAAAAGTAAAATATGGTCTGACAAACTGATTTATTGACCTCCTGTGTTCTGGCCATCCAGACTTACAATATTGAATAATTTGTGACAAAACTGTATCTTGTAATGTTTTGATTTGAATTTCTTTGAGTTTTTCGCTACTGACTGACAAATGAGACATGACTAGGTTTACATGCAGATCAATGTCATGATCAAGATCTGTTAATGAATTTTCTGGCAATGGGGATCTTGACAATGTGTCTGCTATGTATAAGAAACGACCTGGTTTGTACATTACATTAAGATCATAAGGCTGTAGTCTAAGCATTATGCGCTGTAGTCTTGGGGGAATGTCATATAAAGCTTTTTTGAATAGACTTATAAGCGGTTTGTGATCAGTTTCTACTGTTATTGTTTGTCCATAAAGATACTGATGGAATTTAGTACAGCCAAACAAGACTGCTAATAACTCTTTCTCTATTTGTGAATAACCTTGTTGACATTTATTCAAAGAGCATGATGCGTATGCAATTGGCTGTTTTTCATGACTTAAGACTCCACCTAAAGCAAATTTTGACGCATCTACTGATAAAATTATCTCCCGTTTTGGATCATAATAAGTTAAAACTGGGGCTGAACTGATCATAGCTTTGATTTTATTAAATTCAGCTTCATGATGATCTGACCATAACCAAACAACATTTTTAGCTAATAATGACCGCATGTTAACAGTTTCCTGTGACAAATTTTGAAGAAATGGACCTAGGTAATTTACCATGCCTAAAAATCTCTGTAATTCTGTGACATTAGTTGGACTAGTCATTTTACAAATGGCTTCGACTTTAGACACATCAGGTTGAATGCCTTGTTTACTAAAAATATGTCCAAGATACCTTACCTCAGTTTTGCAGATGACTGACTTTTCTTTGTTGAATCTTAGGTTTATTTCTCGTGCCCTGGCCAACACTTTTTCCAGTATCTCATTATGTTCTACAGAGGTTTTTCCATAAATTAGAAAATCATCCATTAATATTTTAACACCTGAAATGTCGCCAAAACGCTTGATTATTTCCCTATGAAAGATCTCAGGGGCTGCATTGATTCCAAATGGTAGTCTTTTGTATCTATAACGCCCAAATGGTGTAATGAATGTGCATAATTTAGAAGATGTCTCAGTGAGTTTTAACATCCAAAAACCTTTGTTGGCATCTAGTGTTGAAAAAAATTCTGCACCAGCTAAGTCTGACTTTAATTCATCTAATGTAGGGAACTGAAAATGGGGTCTCATAATAGCCTGGTTTAACTTTCTAGGGTCAATGCAAATGCGTAACTGCCCATTTTTTTTTGAGGTTAACACAATTGGACTTACCCACTCCGTTGGTTCTTCAACCTTACAGATTACATCATTTTCTTCCATTAATTTTAGTTCCTTTCTTAAAGGTTCCTGTAGCTGAAAAGGAATTCTCCTACATGGATCTATTGCTGGTATTACATCTGGCTTTAGTTTTAACTCACACTCAAAGTTAGTTATGCACCCTAAGCCCTCAAATAAATCACTATTTGAATCTATTATTTGTTTTGCACTATGTTCCAAACTATGCCCTGTCTCTTTGGTTGACATTTCACTAAAAGTAACTTTGTTTATCCTTTTTATTAGATTTAGCAACTTGCATGCGACTCTGCCTAAAATATTTTGACATTTTAGATCGACTATGTGGAAATTTACACTGTATGACTTATCATTAATACTAACAAGTAGGTTGACCTGTCCTACAGTCGGTATTATTTCACCACTGAATGTTGATAGTGTAAATTGACTTTTCATGATTGAACTATATGGAATGTTGAGTGTTTGAAATGTGCCTAGTGATAGAATGTTTGTGTCTGCACCTGTATCAAGTAAAAAACTGACTTGTTTATCATTAATTAACAAACATGTGTCCCATGACTTATCAATATGACTTTTTGACTGTATGCACTGAACTGAGACTACTCCTAGAAATAGCGAAGGCTTTTCTGACTCTGACTTTGTATCTGGTACTTCAGTTTCAACTATGTTTACTTGTCTGTTTCTACAAACACTTGCAAAGTGATTAAATTTCTTACACTGATGACACTTGACTCCTATTGCCGGACATCTAACTCTATGTTTTTGACCACATTTTCCACACACTGGACCGCTACTCGTTGACTTTTGATGATTTCTATATGGTGCTCTTGACTTGTCCTGTGCCGACTTCTTTCTTTCATGGCTCCGACTCTGCCTTTGACGATAATAACCTGTAGTTGCATGGACTTCTCCAACAAACGAATTTGCAGCTTGTTCTAAAACTTTTGCTTGCTGTCTTGTTGACTCGTATCTCTTAGCAACATCTACGGCTCCATCCAATGTTTTAGGTTGATCTTCCAGAATGCGTTCCTTTATGTATTGGTTGTTTCCATTTAAGTTCCAGCTGAAGATATCTCTAAGTAGACTGTCCTTTATGTTTCCAAATTCACATGACTGACATAGGTTTCTCAATTCTGTGATGTATGCGTCTATGGACTCCTCTGGACCCTGTCGTCGATTAAACAGTTTATGTCTTTCCATTGTTATGTTAATTTTTGGCATAAAATATTGTTCAAATTTGTCTAACAGAGCTTGAAATGTTACCGTGTCCAGGTCCAGGCCAAATGAATAAAAGATATTTAGTGCGTCTGTGCCGATGTTATGCAAAAGAATAGCGACTTTCCTGCTATCTGCTTCGTCTTCTAGGCGGTTAGCTCTAAGGTAGATTTTGAGTTTGGTGCTCCAGGTTTTCCACTCATACGGCATATTGTTGCTCTTCGTGTTCAACTTCTCAATAGACGTCATTGTAATGAGTTGTGGTTTGTCGTTTTCTTTAATTGATTTGTGTTTTGGGTACGCACCTCGGTAAATGTTTACAAATTCAGATTTTTGTTCTGTTCTCGGCGTGCTCGTATGCAATGGCGGCTGCGCGACATCAATGGCTAACTTAAATTGAATTTTATCTTCTTGATCTGACATCGAAATGGGCTTGATATATTCTTGTTAGACTTCTGACACCATGTTTCATAGTTGGAGGTGTGTATTTAAAAAGCTTCTTGGTTGTAGGACGGCATTTATTATTTTAGAAAAATACACAGACATTTTACACAGGTACATAGTTACCAAGCGCGAGTGCGATGGCGCCACTTGACATACATAGGGATGTGGTAATCGTAGTGATGTACCTAACAACTACCAATATACTAATTCTCAAAAGAATTAGCACATGTTTAGTCTGCCTGAATATTTATTGTAAGGAACAGTTGAGAATGACATATTTATTTGAAAAGTATATTAAACATTGGACAGATTTACCGCTCGTCTACATTTCCCATAATGAGTGTTCGTTCCTAGGTTATTGGAGAATTTGCGAGGAGTGGCCGTTTTATTGCAGTTATTGAATTAGGTGCCGATTTTTTAATCAGCCAAAGTAGAATTTAGGATTACACAGAAGAAAAATTGATAATTTTCCTTATGTCGAGATTAAATGTAGTCCAAATCTATTTTTATTTTGTTTGAATGGAGAATATTATAGGCATATTGTATTTGACCTATGTTACTAAGCAAAGGTAAAAATTCAGATTTTTTCAGAAGCGCTGGGTATTTTATCTAGTTTCAAGCGGTTATTCTTAAAAAACACTATGGTTAAGTCCGGTTGTTACTACTCGATCTGTTCTCAGTGGCAACCGAAGAACGGGAAAAAAGTCTTTTTGTTGCCAGTGATGAAATAGGAATATGAAATCCCAGCTAGCTAGGTATCGCAAATGGCGACGACTGGGTGGGGAAAAATAGATCATCTTCTCGCCAGTGGCGGTAGGAGAGAGAACTGCCTGCTTAGACATTATCTTATCTGCCACTTCTCTTATATCTATACAAAAATCTTTGTCTAGTGAATATACCTCATTACGAAATACCTGTGCCTGACAATGTGCCTAGAATTAACGCGCTTAATCTGACATCATATAGAAATTTTCATCACAAAGATAACAGTCACCGATATCGCGTTCTAAAAACACTCCTACTGCCATCTAGTTTTAAGAAAATTATCAATTTAAGGTGCCGCTGAAGCTTAGTTAAAGGTTACCCTCATTATGATATATATCGTAGACTCAAACTTCAATCATACTCAACTATAGAAAAATAACTCTTTTATCGAGAAAAATAAAATACTAAAAACTACTACTATTATATTTCACTCGAGTATCCTCAAAGACATCACAAAAAATTGCGAGTGTCATACTAACTAATTTTGATTTTACCCCAACACATTTTCCTGTAAACATATTGTTGGTTGCTCTACCTATTATAAATGGTCGATTTTTCAATAGTCAGATAGCCCCTCTAACGATTATTTAGTAAAATCGGCCCTAAATATGAAAGCTTATGATAAAGGGTGTCGGTTTTTCAGACAAAAGATGCCGCACGGATTTTGATGAAACTTGGCAGTAATAATACAACTTCTTCAAAATTATATAATATAAACGGATTTATTAACATTTAAACATTCAAATGATAGAAAATTTAGGAGTATCTATACTAATTTAAAACTACCTATACATAATTCTATGTGGGCAAAGTTGTAGGTGGCAGTTTGAATTTGAATTTAGCCTTTTTTTTTAGTGCTGCCACTGCAGTGCTGCCGCGACATTGCTGCGTAGCTCGGAATAATATACTCTCATATAAACCTGTAGACAATGTATGCGGACCAGTATTGCTGTGGCAGCAAACAGAACCAGTTCGGAATCATACCTTTAGCTTTAACAACTTTAATAATATGGGATCGTGAATGAGATCTCACGGCCACTTTAGCATAGCGGGCCAGATATAAATGATCAGTTATAAGTTGCTAGCTTGTGCTAATGCGTCTAAATTCCCAAGTCGACTCTTACGACATGTACGGGAGGAGACGCAGCGGATGTATTCTAGTGAAGCACCGCATCAGTAAATTTAAATATTATCTATACATATAATAAAAATGTAACGGATCGCTGTCTGTACATGGAATATATATGAGAAAAAATATCATAGAAGACCTTTATCAACGCAATAGAACCCAAAACGATGATTTTTGGATTTTTTGTCTGTTAGTCGGTTTGTCTGTTTGTCTGTGCATTTGCGCACGCTAATCTCAGAAACGGCTGAACCGATTTCGATGCAGTTTTTAGGAATATATTGTGACAGGTCCCACTTAACATATAGGCTACTTTTTATCCCGGATAATTTCGACATTTTATGTAGTCCACGCGGACGGAGTCGCGGGCGTCCACTAGTACTTTAATATTTTTGACATGTAAATATGAAACATAATGTAACTACGTATTTTAAAAGTTGGAAAAGTACCCATGTAACGTGTTCAGATGAAAAGAGTGGAAACTTTTAAAACAAAGTTGTAAACAATTTCCTTCAACACCTAGTAAACAGCTCGTTTTCTCAACGAGTAACGGTAAGTTACAGGCAGAGGGTACCTAAATTGCTGCGAGACACAAAGCTAATAGCTGTTTTAAAGAAAAAAGTGACATATTCTTGTAGCTTTTAGAGTGATAATTGGTGCGGAACACATTACAAACTGTCTGCTGAGATGTACTAGTCTAAAGTCTTTACTAATTAAAATCGAAAAAATATTGTTACAGTTTACAGTCAGCACCACATCATACATATGAATATATAGCGTACCTTATAATATTAATTATTATTATTATATAAAGTCAATTGATTAAAGGCTATATTTTATAAAAGTAGCTATTATGACTCCTGCAATATTGTTCTGGGAGGTTGCGATGGTTGTATAAATAGCAGGGTAGAAACTAAATGGTGTCACTTTATTCTTGACTGTTGAGTTTGTAAGACGTTACTCTGCTCGATCTCTGTTCTATCTAAAAACATTGCAACGATATAATCTATTTACGGCGAATCGGGTTTCTTGCTGCTTCTTTCCCCGAATGTTATATCGCCTGAAGCAGCTTTAACTGTATAAGTGATAAATAAATAGTTCTACATAGCAACTGCGATGTTTGACTCCGCATCCTGAATATACTGCTGCGCCAACGAGTAATCATCGTTCACAATTCAGAAGTGGGATGCCGGAAAATAAACCCGCCCTGCCCACGGGTGACGACTGCAAGAAAAGATTTGCGAAACATGGCAAAATCGGTGAAGAATGTACACAAAAGGATGGAAATTTTTTTTTTATGGACAACTGGAATATATTCAACATGAAACAACAAGAAACTGGAGAAACAAGAAGATGAAGACAATGTAATTACTAGAACCCAATCAATGATGCTGCTGTACTACCTAAATTCCATGCTGTTGCTGTTACTGTTAAGAGCGCCAGTGTCAAGATCTTTTAATGTCCATCTGCAGTGGGAGCCGATTCCGCATCACAACTTAAAGGTTAGATATATTTGTTTGTTAGCTCTGCTTATGTGGATACTTATACCAAAATCCTTGCTTCATACCGTACCGTTGGTACGTGATTTTTGTTTTAGTGTAGTTTACGGTTAGCGTAGGTTACCGTACGTAAATGTCGTACCTACCAGAAAGAAAAACTATGTTAGTTGCACAAACAGTACGTAAAGAATATTCGTATCAATTTTTACAAAAATCTTTTTACAAAATGTATCTATTATGCGTTTGACTTTATTGGGGTACCTAAGTATTTCAAATAATGTTCCGTTATTAAGTTTTAATTACCACTGCAGGTATGTTTGACTAGCAAGATTTATTTAGTTAAATTTAAACAATAATGTCAGTCCATAATCGGGAATATTGTTATACTAAAATATGTAAACTATAAATGCATAAGTAGATTGTATTGGTGGTTTGTCCTGTTGGAAAATGAAGATTTTTGTCAGCAAACCAGCAAACATGTTTTATTACGTGGAGTTTTGTAGTAATTTACTTACATGCTATTTAAAATATAGGTACTTTGAAATCTACCCACACTAGGGTAATTATCGTTAAGATAATTTGGTTCTAAATTATGTTCTCTTGTTTCATGATCTAATATGCATCGATGTTCATGGTTATTTTTCCGGAGACCGTCGCCACCGCTTGGGGCCGTACGGGGGTAATCTGTGGGCCGTACAGAAGAGCACCTGGCTATTGTGGCGTATCAGGAGCTGATTATTCTGGGTAAGATCGAAACATGTAATTTGTTTAATATGCTGTGTGAATTTTGCAACTTTAATCTAATAGTTTATGACAGTTTTTCAAGATACGGCTTTCGTGTATCCATGTCGTTATCATAATAAGTTACGACCCGTTTTATTATATTATGTGTAGATATGATACGAATAATATTCACCTTACAATAGATTCAAACCATGGGGTGTAGTAGCATAAATGCGAGACTTTTGTCTGGGCTTTATGTTTCTGGGCTTGATTGTTGGCATCTTCTTGCTACGCCATGCTTAGTATTTGGGAAGGTGATAAGAGACTTTTGAGAAACAATATGATATTGAGTATGTGTACTGACACACGAAAGTATTATTTAGTATTCATTGCAACTACAATATAATTATTTGATCCTTATATATTTAGCGGGTATGCCGTTATTAGCAATCGTGATAAATAGGAAATGGAAGGTAAATGCGGCATAGCAATACGATACCCTAGTTTCTATAGTAGGTATATAGATAAATTAGGTAGTACACTCGTAATAATGCCATGCATCTTGGTAATACAGTTTGCTAGTGCAATTTTAGGATACAATTTAACGATGCAATTTCATAATGCACTCTAACAATGCGTTAAAACATTAGAGTTTCTGAAGTTCACAACAGTGTTGGTTAGAAATTATTAGTTTAGATATGCAGTTTTCCTATTAAATTTTTTAGTGCAGTTTAACAATGCAAATAGCAGTGTAGTTAGCTATGCAATTGAGCAATGCGGTTATAATACGGTATAAAGTTTGGTAAAACTATCTAGAGATGCAGTTCACTTTTTAGGTTAGAAATGCAGTTGACTAAACAATATACCTATAGAGATACAGTTAGAAGTACAATTAACTATAGTTAGAGGTGCGGTTAACTACGATTAGAAGTGCAGTTAACTAATATAGTAAAAGTTTTAGTTAACTATACAGTTAAGAGTTATACTAACAATACAGTTTAGAATTTCAGTTAATTATACAGTTTAGAGTTGCAGCTGACTATACAGTTTAAAGTTGCAGTTGATTATACAGATTAGGTTTAAAGTAGCAGTTAACTATACAGTTTAGAGTTGCAGTTAACTATACAGCTTAGAGTTACAGCTAACTATACAGCTTAGAGTTGCAGTTAACTATACATTTTAGAGTTGCAGTTAACTATACATTTTAGAGTTGCAGTTAACTATATAGGTACAGCTAACTATACCTATACAGCTTAGAGTTGCAGTTAACTATACATTTTAGAGTTGCAGTTAACTATACATTTTAGAGTTGCAGTTAACTATACATTTTAGAGTTGCAGTTAACTATACATTTTAGAGTTGCAGTTAACTATACATTTTAGAGTTGCAGTTAACCAAACAGTTTAGAGATGCAGTTAACCAAACAGTTTAGAGTTGAAGTTAACTATACAATTCAGGGTTGTAGTTACTATACAGTTTGGAGTTGCAGTTAACTTTACAGTTTAGAGATGCAGTTATCTACACAGTTTAGACTTGCAGTTAATTATAGAGTTCAAAGTTGCAGTTATTTATATAGTTTAGAGATACAGTTAACTACACAGTTAACTATACAGTTTAGAGATGCAATTAAGTACATAGTTTGAGGATACAGTTAACAATACAGTCTAGAGATGCAGGTGAACTTAACTATACAGTATAAGATGCCGATAACTGTACAGTTTAAACAATTGAGTTTGAAGAATAAATCAATAAATAAATAAATTAAAAATAAATTTAAATAAATAAATCATTTAAAATAAATTTAAATAAATAAATAAATTTAAATAAATGAATTTAAATAAATGAATTTAAATAAATAAATTTAAATAAATTTAAATAAATAAATTTAAATAAATATATTTAAATAAATAAATTTAAATAAATATATTTAAATAAATAAATTTAAATAAATATATTTAAATAAATAAATTTTAATAAATAAATAACTTAAAATAAATTATTGAAAATAAATTTAAATAAATAAATTTAAACATATAAATAAATGAACTTTAAAATATTAAATGGTTAAATTAAAATAAATTTAAGTAAATAAATAAATTTATAATAAACTTAAATAAATAAATAAATTTAAATACAAAATTTAAATAAAATAAATATAAAATAAAAAGATATAAAATAAATAAAATAAAGTTTAGCACTGTAACTTAGTGGTGCAGTTCAGAAATACAATTAAGCGATGTCCCTTAGAAATACAAAGTAGTTAGCAATGCTGTTAAACAATGCAATGCATTTAAAGTTTACAGATTAGGAATACTGTTTAGAATAGGTTAACAATACTAATAAAACCCAGCAATGTATAGAAAGTTTATGAATACATACATATAACATACATATAATCACGCCTTTATCCCTTACGGGGTAGGCAGAGCACCAAGGGCCGTTAGAACCACATGGTGCCACTTCTGACCAATTTTGAATACAAGTTTATGAATACAAGTTCACAAAATCAGTTTAACAATCCAGATGAGCCAGGCAGTTTAAGAATATGTTTGAATCACAACGGTTAGCAATAAATACAGTTTAGTAATATGGTTTAATAATCCAATTTTACAATGAAATGTAACAGTGTAGACCTGAACTGTAACTTAGTAGTTAAATTAATATTCATATTACAGTATAGAAATACTTTGCGATGATAGATATAATACAACAGGAAGTTAACATAATAATGCTAACATAATAGCATAATAAATATAAATAAAACATCGTGAAAATATTTAGCAAATTTAATGTCCCTCTGCAAAAGTCTGGTGCAGTTTCAATAAGTTCGACTAATGTAGATCACTTAGAATAATAACGTACCATATGAGAAGTAGGTACCTACGGTTCATGGTGTTAACAAGTCGTAGATACTGCTAGTAAGAAAATTTTTATTAAGGTTATTCAATTGAGTTCTAGATTTCTAATATTACTTCAATGTGAAGCTAGTAAAATTTATAAAATAATTAGGAAAAATTACGGGGAATGTTAAAACTTACTGGTTTAAGGCTATGTTTGAGGAAAGTATATTACACAATGATATGAATAGTGCCTAGAACTAAGTAAAGTCTATCACTGAGCTTTAACTGAAACCTGTAGAACTTGTCTTGATGTTGTATATGTGACTTAGTCTCTGTGACATAACCCACATTGTGATGTATTCAATCTATGTCTCCTAAACAAGAATCTACTCCTACTTAAGAAATGGAAACACCTTAGAGTTTTCGACCTTGTTCCAGCTATTCTCCTCTATGCTTGTACCGAAAATAATAATATTAAGTGTCTTTGTGACGTATGATCTATATGACGATGTTGTGTCTGAATTATCCATAGAAAAAAGGAATAAATTATCTACCTATTTATTGCAATTATTATACTTCTAGTTAGGTACAAAAAGGGGGAATCGTCATCGTTTTCAGCCAATTGCAGTCCACTGCGGGATGTACGCCTCCACCAGAGCACGTCACACTACTTGATCTCCCATTTTGTCGTCAAATCACTGCCAGCTCCATTCTTTAAGTCATCAGTCTATCTGGCTGGATATACCGATGATATTTTAAAAAAATAAGGGGAAATAGAATAAACAAAACAATAAAATAATTTCAGTGTAGGATAATAACTTAAATATTATACATACTCGTAGGTACTTTTACAAGCTTCAGAAAGTTAATTACAATGAACTTATAAGCCCCAAATAGTTAGCCAACTTCTGTCCAAAAAAAAATGTACTATGTGAACCCTCCAAACTTAAGCGATTCGTTCGCCCACTATAATTGATCAGCTACTACTTCTCTACTTGGAATGCATGATTATAATAATTGACTCTACAAATAAGTAGATAAATAAATACTTATAGTACACACAGTTAAAAATGAAATAAGACTTAAGTACCCGAATCAAAACGAAAGAATCGCATACCTACCCGTTTGCAAAAGATGAAGACAAAGAATAATGCAGTTTACTGTCAGGTCTGCCATTATAACGACAGTGTGCTTCCATAATTATTATAACGTTGTCTATGTGACGCTGTCTATGTGACCCTGTCTATGTGACGCTCGCTGTCTATGTGACGCTGTCTATGTGACGCTGTCTATGTGACGCTGTCTATGTGACCCTGTCTAGGTGACGCTGTCTATGTGACCCTGTCTATGTGACGCTGTCTATGTGACACTGTCTATGTGACGCTGTCTATATGACGCTGTCTATGTGACACTATCCATATGACGCTGTCTATGTGACACTGTCCATATGACGCTGTCTATGTGACACTGTCTATGTGATTTAATGTTCTTTTTTTGTGTGATATTATACTTATTGGGAACAGCTGAAATCTGCGTGAATTTTATTTTACAGATCCTCGTCCAACCCACTAAGAGTGAGCGCCGTGGGACACGGCTTATGCAGGATGGCCGAGTGTTACAGTTTACAGTCAGCACCACATCATACATATGAATATATAGCGTACCTTATAATATTAATTATTATTATTATATAAAGTCAATTGATTAAAGGCTATATTTTATAAAAGTAGCTATTATGACTCCTGCAATATTGTTCTGGGAGGTTGCGATGGTTGTATAAATAGCAGGGTAGAAACTAAATGGTGTCACTTTATTCTTGACTGTTGAGTTTGTAAGACGTTACTCTGCTCGATCTCTGTTCTATCTAAAAACATTGCAACGATATAATCTATTTACGGCGAATCGGGTTTCTTGCTGCTTCTTTCCCCGAATGTTATATCGCCTGAAGCAGCTTTAACTGTATAAGTGATAAATAAATAGTTCTACATAGCAACTGCGATGTTTGACTCCGCATCCTGAATATACTGCTGCGCCAACGAGTAATCATCGTTCACAATATATAATACAGTATTGTATCCGATCTAGTGATGATTTGGTTTAAAACAAGCTTTTTACTCGATAAAACTAATTAGAAGCAAGGTCGATTTTAAAAGCATTTTGATTGTTATAACTTATAAGACTTGAGGAGCAATTATAATGAAAATTTAACATTTCAAAGTTTTGGGCGGCCAAAACGGCTAACCTGCACGGCTGTAGTCCCGAAATAAGGTAGCCAGAACTGCGAGATCATAAAGGAGATCATATTAGTAATCTATAATTCCTAAATGTCAATCCCAGGAACTATGATCATGGCGTAGCTTGGTCGCTTGGTACCTAGTACAAATACTCGTTTATCTCTTATGTGTTGGGGAACATTTATGTTTCGTAATATTTATTAGTATTAGGGGTGTTTTTACGATGCCATTGTTTTGTAAACATTTATCACGCGCTATTACGCTTTCAAGGTAAATAGTGAGCCCTTAAAGGTGGGAAATATATTTACTTCGTATTCGTATAGTTTCTTTTACGGAAAATAAATAGGTACTTAATAGTGATTTATCCTTTTAATATTATAAACGCGAAAGTTTGTAAGTATGGATGGATGGATGTTGGTATGGAGTTAGCTGACACCCTGGATTAACACATAGGCTAATTTTTATCCCGGTAAAATATTTTTATCCCGGCTAATTTGGACATTTTGTTTTCTATACAGTCTACGCGGACGAAGTTGCGGGTGTGAAGATGTCTTTTATTGGGTCAATCTAAAGTTATTATTACATTATTGGATCCATCTTTGTTTCGCCAAAAATTTTAGCATGCAAACATTTTAATGTATTCAACAATGTTACAAAATTTAATTGCAATACTATAACTAACTAAATACGTAATACGCACTAAAGCCAAAATAATAATCCGCCAGTTCTAATATCTATTATATCTATCCTGCACAAGAAGAACGAGAAAGAAACTTGATAGTGTTGTATTACAGATTAGAAATAAAAACTTACTAACAATTTTATTAATGATTTGTATTTTTTATTTTGTTTCAGTTATCCACGAGTCCCTCCCTACTATAAACAAGAATTTGTTAGTGAGATAATTATTTTGCTTTTGTGCACTAAATGCAAGATAAATTGTATTTTATCACGCTTTACTCCAATAAATTGTTTAGTCGATAATAATCAATTACTTAGTACTGCCTAATAGTGCAAAGTTTTACGTAAAATCCAACAGGTGAAATGCAATATTTTCTAATTTAATTACAAAAAATAGTTTTAAGTAAATTTAATTATAAAAATAACAGTATAATATGTTAAATATAGAAATAAACTATACCTACCGTTTGCTAATGCTAAGATAATAAAAGCAAAAAGTGTTGGACAAAGTAAAGTAAGTACTTTTTGTACAGATGGCAGCGATAATACGTGACAATATGTACAAAAATATTTACAAAATAATGGTTTACGCGCTTTTTTGGGCGCATTATATATGATCAAAGTAATTATGTGATTAATATTTGGGCATAATCAGTAGTGATTACAAAAAACATCGCATTCTAAAGTTTCTAGTACCTACCACCAGAAAGAATTATACGGCAACGTTGTTAGTTTTCTGTACCACAGACTTATTCTAAGCTTGTATGAAGGCTCGAGCACACCGGATGCGTGTGTGTACACGTAATCGTAGACGGATACGTACCTCTGAGTTGTAATATATGGAACTGTATAGGCACGGGCACACCGGATGCGTATGCGTAGACGTAAGTATAGACGTCAAGCGGTGACAGTTCTATACATTAAACTCAAAGGTACGTGTACGTCTACGCTTATGTGTACGCATACGCATCCGGTGTGCTCGAGCCTTGAATCACTAATGGTCAAAATGTAACGTATCACAGCTGGTAAACAGCTGTCAGACAGGCTGTGTTTCCGAATTACAGGATCATAAGGAACATCCCACAGCCACATTTAGCATAGCGAGAATAGAAGGTAGTTATCAGTGACAAGTTGCAAGGTCATCACCCGAGAGAATTCCCAAGTATGTATAAACAAATTTCATTAAAACTAACAAAAATTAAGAAGAACCAAATGTTATTATGTATTTCAATGATAAATATTTTGGGTATCAGAGGTCGAAAGGAAATTACTTCAGATCAAATCTGCCAAAGAAGCTTAGAATAGCTACGTTAATATAAGAAAAAAAACTTGAGGAAGATCTTTGCTTTTTAAGTGGATTCCATTCAATCTATCAAATTGAAGGTTTATATCAATAACAAGACATAATTGAGAAAATGCTATCAAGTGTGTGTCGGGCTACGAGGAGTGGAAGATTCTATATTAGAATTGGAGTAGGTTATTATCACCCACCATATTACCACCAGATGTATTTCCCGACCACTACAACATTGGTCTCTTTAAAGCTAGAGTGAATAGGCAAAATCTTTGTTTACATTATTTTGTGTTTTTTAGGCGATAACTTAGATGAATCACGTCACTGGGCGAAAATGATGATGATGGTCGGAAAGCCGACACGACCGGAGAGAGATCAGGCGCAGGACCAACGGTTTTACGTGCTTTCCGAGGCACGAGTTAAGTGACGAGTAAGCTACATAAAATAAATTCATAGGTACAGGCCCGTGACTGGGATCGAACTTACGTCTCCCGCTTGGAAGGTGCACGTCTTAGCCACTGGGCTATCACTGGGCGAAAATATGTAGGTATCATAACGAACTATGTATTTTAGACTCATACGTTTTAGTCATGATGCCACAAAATAACTGAGTAATCCTCGTAGTTATACTGCCAAACAACATAGATGTCACGATTATTCAATACAGGTTCAGCAAATAGATATGGGAAAACATAGCTATCTACGATATCAGAATGCCTGAGCGTGAGCAACTCTAAAAATGCACATATCTTTGCACCAGTGCAAGTATAAACTACACAAAAGATCGAATATTCACATATATTTCCTGACACCGTGATGCGGTGCACACGATATTGAAATTTAACATGATAACCAGAACTATTTTGGAATTTAAAGTGCATCTATAAAGCTAGAGAAGCGCTAATAATATTCAAAATCCACTACATGGGGTGGATCCAATGTAGCTTACACGCAATGCAGTGTATTGAATTGTATCAGACGTTACAATTTGAAAGTTCAAATTTTCAACTGATTCACATCTGCCCCAGTTATGCTAAACACGGCAGTTCCAGCTACCCCATTTCAGGAACCCAGCCGTGTCCTATGTATGTATATTTGTCCACCACCAGGCCCAACACCAGTGGTTTCAAAGGTGGTCCAGGTGGACCCCCAGAGGTTCACAGAAGACTTGACGGGGTTCTACGTTGACGTGAAAAAATGGGGGTTAACAATTAATTCGTATGTGGTGTAGGAGGTCCACCAGAACCAGTTAACTTTTAAAAGAGTCTAGGAGAAAAAAGTTCGGGAACCCCTGCCCTACACTCTCCGCTGTTAAATCTGTGAACTCGTATTTGAAAACTCATGTAAGTACAGTTATGATGGGAAACGTTTAGTACAACACATGCCTACATACATACGTAGCTGTTACCTACTCCGAAACCACTTTTTTCCCTTAATTCACATGCAAAATAAAACAGTCTAACACAGCAGGTTTCTAAAGGCTTTATTCTAATACGACATATCATTATCCAAGGACCAATGCCATTTTTTAGGTCCGATGAGGGTGGACAGCGAAGTGGCATGTTAAATTATGCGCCGCAAGAGGTAATGCTGGATAATCCGGAGGGCCGTGCCTTTATTAGACGCCTTTTCAAAGTTACCCCGAAATACCTTGGCGAACCCTTAATTTTTACGTGTTTTCTTATTTATTTTTAAACACGTAGGTAGTTGAGTAACATGGATTTTCTGTGTTTATGGAATAATTTTTGGGGAAGTGTAATTTTCTTGATGTCAAACGTACTGCATAACTGTATGTACCTATTAAGTAAAACAAAGCGCCTTTATTTCTTTATTCTCTTTATTGTATACAGAAAATACATTTTGAATAAAAATAAAGACGAGCTCATCTCTCAGAGATTTCTTCTAGCCAACTAGTAAAAATTACGTGATAAGCAAACATGACTAATAATATTTCTCAACTATTTATAGGTACAAAATAGGTACCCATGTACCTACCTACAATTACTTATTTGCAAAGCCCTGTTTTTGCATAACTTAGGGTTTGTTTACAAGTTTGCGGCCGAAGGCGACGAAGTTTGATTGAGATCGAGCGTATCGGAGAAATTTATACCAGGGCAGACCAGAGGTAACTTATTACATAACTTTCAATGGTACTCAATTTACGTTATAATATGGAACGATAAATTGGTTCGAGATAATCATGAGATGTGCTTTCATTCATCATCGTTTCTCGCAGTTTGATGCTACAAAAAAATTAAAATTAGCGCTGACTAAATTGACTGATGCATAAATAAATACACTTGGGGCCGATTTTTTCAAAGATCAGATAGTCTATATAAAGAATGATGGGCACAGAAGTATGGGAACTGGTATCGGCACCAATCGAAATAAATGATACATCGTTAAGAAGGTAGTTTTCTATAGAATAGAATAACTAATGTGCTAGTCCTGATATACTGTCCGATTAGAGTAATCCTGCCTTGAAAATCAACTTAAGCTTTCATATAGGGCATTGGAAAAGTCGACCATAATAGCCCAGTGGTTAAGACATGCGCCTTCCAAGCGGCAGGCGTATCGCTTGCTTATCGTTTCTGGTGTGACATCTGCCTTTCGACCAATAATCAAAGGGGTTTATTTAATTCGTAAACTGTACGGTGATAGATCAAACCTTAGATATATTTGTTTATACTCATATACGCCTCGGCTCCATGTTCTACATACCACAAGTAAACACATCCTACTAAGCCACCAATTCCCATTAATTTGGTAGTTAGGTTCTGGATCAGTAATCCTATTCTCCCTCAGATACGTATCTATTTAGTTACACCTAAATCCGCACAACTTAATCCAGAATTAAACCAATCCTTATTACGCACGGAGTCTTGTCTCAGGGTTTGACAAAACCATTGATATCAAAAAACTGGACCAGTTTATAGATATTCCCCTACACTCTTGAGATAAAAGTCAACTAATTCTCATTCTGCTCACTACCCTATTCTCATTAACTAGAGATCGGCGCAATATGTACACACGTACTTTCCTTCAACTCATTTGTATGATCCTGAGAAATGTACATCATCGTACCATTTCACAGTGCCATAATGAGGTGCGATTAACGTGGCATAACACTGTTGATCCTTCCCTTAAATATGCGTGTAGCTGCTGCTCCTTTTTGGACTTAGAGCAACGGTCGTTACCAGCGGACTATGCACCTTTTAAAAGAAATCGTAAGTTGAGCTTAATAATTTAGGCTTTGAAGACTCAATATTTATTAGTTATTTATTAGCTTTTCCCATATCTATTTTCTTGCAATGTCGAAAAGTCTTTACCGAGAGGCGGAGGACGTTTAGTGGGGCGCGTCACGGGATAAATTCTATTAAATGGCATAAAAATTGAACATCGTAACTTTTTTACATTTTAGCAAAATTTTACAGCCATTTTCACTTCTCAAAATATGAACTATAATATTTGTTGTTACAAGCTAACACTTGATCCAGCCTTCTTTTAGAAGAAAATTGAATTATTTCTTCATAAGCCTCAATCATAGTGTGTTCATAAGCCTCAAGTAGAATGTCACCCAGTGTCAGTCGATTCCAAGAACATAGTACGGACAGAGTGAAATGTGACAACAAAACACATTTATTTAAGGTATTTGGTATGTGCACACTTGCCAAGACATCGAAAATTCTACTATTACTAGATATTATATAACAAAGTCGCATCTTGCCGTCTATCTGTCCCTATGTATGCTTAGATTTCTTTAACCACGCAACAGATTTCGATGCGGTTTTTTTTTTAAATAGATACAGTGATTCAAGAGGCAGTTTTATATGAATAGTATCAGCATTAAACCTGTGCGAAGCCGGGATGGGTCGCTAGTATTCTATAAACAGTAATGCAGTACCTCTTTATTTATCAGGGTAGCATATGAGAAGAGTTATCTTATTCCTCTATGGCATTAGCCATAAAAAGGGTGAACACTGCATGTCGTCATGGCCAAGAAATGTCGAAGAAAGCCCAATCAAAGTTGTCGGTTGAAAATGTACTAGCACCATTACGATTTTTATTTCCTTCTCTTCAATTTACTTTACGTCTTTTAAGAATAGGAGACCCTTCAGGCCATGCTTCATTAAAATCTCAATTTTCTTTAATAGATTTATCTTGTTCATTGTCGCAAAGAATTCTTGTTTTGCTTTTCTTTATAATTGCTATTATTGTTTCAATCTTTTTCATGGTATATTTATTAATTTCGATATTGATATTGTTCATCTCTTTGTTACAATGGAGATATTAGTGATAATGATTAACAATTAACGGTATCGATTACCGATTTGTCGAACATTAAATTATTGTGAATTTGACGATATAATTTTATAAATTTTCCTGGCCGTCACTCACACCCTGCGTAATTCTTTTGATAACTATACTGCAAAAAATAGTTGCCTAATTTAATACCTCAACATCGGACATTAATCAGAAATATACTCATATTTATCAGCTCATAGAGCGCATACATATTAAAGAACTTGTCTACCCACCTTACAGAAAAATAACAAATAAATAGTTGATCCTTGTTTTTTCACCTGTTGTCGATCATTTTTTTAGCTGAACCCCACGAAGCAGCGAACCAGCTAGTTCGCTGCTTCATGGCTGAACCATAACGTCGTTATGACCATCGATTATATTTCCTGGATCTTTTTTTCGTTTAACTATATCGTCATTGAAAGCTATTGTGATTAAAAGTGCTTCGGACCAAAGTAGTGTCGGTCGAATGCCTTGTCGATAAAATGTTCGATCGGTTAAAGATTCTTCGGGCAAAAGTAATGTCGTCTAGAAGTAATATCGGTCAAAAATTCTGTCGGCCAAATGTCCGTCGGGCAACTGTTTGTCGCACTTCCGTTATAATTTCCATTTTACCTACACAAACTAAAAGTACCCAAGCACTAAATTTAGATTAAAGATTTAAGATTTAACTCTGTCAGAATTGACACTGGCCGGCACCAAACCTTGGTTATTGATTACTATAAATCGAACGCATGTTTCAATATCAAACTAAATAAATTTACAAAGAAAAATTGGTATTGTTGTTTTTTTTTCCAATTTCAGAACTGATACTTATACAAATATAATTGAGTTTTCGTAACTTTATTGTATACTTACTTGAGAGACGACAAAAGTTGTAATCAAAGTTTGTTCACACTCTGTTTTGGGATTTCTCGAAGCGATGATGAAAGCATGAGCAGGTAAACAACTTTATTTTCCAAAAAAAGAAAAACTTTATAAAATTTTTAATATTTACAAGTAAAAAAGTCTTCAAGCCCAATGAATTACAGGGAATTTGTATAAAATAAAACCTCTTATAGACTGTAGTTACAGTATTCATTTTTGCGAAAAGTTTCAGTATTTTCGCATGAGAATCATAAATTCAGTTTTTCAATATTTGTCTGGCCGTGCCTTATACTCGTACCTTGACAGAGGTATATAAAGGAGGAGTTATTGAGAGGGAACAAGAGGTCAGTTTTGAAAGCCGTAAATCGTTCGGAACCAATCTAGTCTACTCATGGTTTCCGTTGTCGGAACTTTTCCGAACGGTAGACGTTCGCGATGACGAAGGTATAAAGTATGATAGGTTTGTTGGATGAAATGAAATGTTGGACGTAAATAGAATGACTATGGAAATATCACAGAATAATACTGTCTCAAATTTTGGTACCATTTCGAGATCAAATAATTACTCGGAAAATTTTTGATATCCCAATCATCTGGGCATGGTTATGCTAACTCGTATGTAATGCAAACAGCTAAGGAGTGGAACCGGGTTAGTGTAGTGTTCTTCAATAGTGATATTTTTTTATCGAAAGGAGGATATTTATGTGCCTTTCACCTGTGTATCGTGACAGTAGGCGTTTTGATCGATCCACTCTCTTTAATTGTAAAGATTAATTTAGGCAATGTCCTGTATATCGACGATAAGCACCGAGCTTCAGGTCTTATTTTATAATATGGGGCAGAGTCCTAGCGGGAATCTTCATTTCTCGCGATAAGATTTTTTGCTTCCTAATGGGGTTTCGACGAATTCTGGCTTAAACAGCCTTAGTAATTCTAACAGCGGCCGCCCCGATCTTTTCTGGTCTTCGACAGTGTTGTTGTATATGTTGATAGTACTATATACGAACATATGGCTGAAACAAGTACCAAGCTTTTGAAGTGTCTGGAATATGATCGACGGCTCCATACCCACTTTATGCAAGGCGATTACTGCAATCCTATTTTCTTTATTCTTTAACCCCTCCCTTCCATATTGTAATTTGATATTGCGCGAGGGGGTAATGTAACGTTGTTACAAATATTTCATATATTTTAATTATTCAATTCATTATAAGATAGTTCTTATGACAATATCTTAGTACGTTTTATCGTTATTGATTTATAATAAACATGTATAAACGTATTTTAATATTCGGCGTAGTAAATAGGTACATTACTAAATCACAATTAGAATCGTTGAATGCGACGCTTCATACAATCGAGCCTTTTCCCCTTTCCGCTACCTCAGAGGCCAGCAGTGAGGATCGGGGGCAGCAAGTGTCGACCGCCGGCGCACATTCTCAGACCACGGCAGACGACTGCCAGCTACGAGAGCATCTACGCGTTCGCAATCGGTACATTTTCCTACCGTTGCGTCTTCTTGCGCGACAAATGTCTTGTGTCATGTAATTTTATTTTAATACCAAAACTTATCCGTGATTTAGTGATAATCCCCAAATTGGGTAAGTGTTGAGCAATTTATAAATATCTAATGTAGTAGTAACGCCTTATTTTGTATTCAAATTGTAACGTATAGCCGTTAGTGTACCTTCAGTGCTTGTTCATTTTGTTTGAAAATCATAGTAACGATCATCAGCGATTCATCATCATTATGAATATAGATTATAATGTATTTAATGTAGTATTTGAGGAGATGGTAATCCGTATTGCCATTTCTTTATTGTATGTATTGAAACAGTAATGATCAGGTAGAATTTGTAACTCCGATCTGATTTGTGATATTTCCACTCACCATTATTTAGTAGGTACTTGGTAACTGTCACAATCATAATCGGAGGAGTTGAGAGGGTCGTTCCTGACATGGTGGAAATAAATTCCAGGGTCCCTTGTACCGGATCGAAGTTACGGCGAACTTGCTGCTGGGCCGCTTATACTATTCATCGGGCGAACCTGGCCGGACGCCGCGTACCCACTAACCTACGCGCAACAATTCTACTTACCTACGCGCAACATATCTACTTACCTTCGCACAACTACTACTATTCCGAGTCGGCGGGATTACGTGACGAGCCAGGGAAGTACCTACGCTACGATATCTCACGGGAACTTGTGACGGGCATTTATGTACCAACGACCCTAATAAATTTATTGTCGACCTAGGTCTTGGTGTCTTATTTATCTCACACCTAGTTGTCACTACATTATCACCATTATAAGTATAAGTCAAATAACCCCAGAGATAAGTTCGAGTTTGATTTACTACGTAAACGATGTCATAAGCTACAGAAAAAATGCTATAAAGTTTATATACAAAGAGTTGAGTCCAATCTTGAGAAAAACAGTATCTGTTTCTGGAGGTATATCAAAGACAAGAAAAATAATAAATCGTTTATACCCTCGGAGATGCACTTGGATAACGACCGTGCCAGTAATTGTTCGGAAGTAGCCAACTTATTTGCCAAACACTTTTCCTCAGTATATTCTACCTGGTCGCTGGCGGGATTAACTGGCTCCGAGAGTGACGGGGATCAGTTGAATAATATTGGATTTTTAAAGCTTCAGGAACGGGACGTTCTAAAGAGTTTGAAACTGCTTGATGATCGAAAAGGTGCGGGCCCGGATGGTATTCCCCCTGTGTTTATTAAACGATGCGCACGGGCGCTGGCATTACCGCTAACCATAATTTTTAATTCTTCTCTAGCACATGGCACGTTCTCTGGGGAGTGGAAAAAGGCACGTATACTCCCGATTCATAAAATGTACGAGCAGTCAAATATTAAAAATTATCGGCCCATCTCTCTACTGTCTTCTTTTTCAAAGGTATTTGAATCTCTCGTATATCCAGTCATTTCTCGTTACGTCAAGTCAAGGATTACACCTAACCAACACGGTTTCATGAAGGGTCGCTCAGTACTAACAAATCTGATGACATATCTCTCTGAGATTTGTGTTATTGTAGACAAGAATATACAAGTTGACGCGGTTTATACCGACCTATCCAGCGCCTTTGACAAGATGAGTCATTACTTATTGTTAGGGAAGCTCCGATCTTTTGGTATTCATGGTAAATTACTCGATTGGTTCCGCAGCTACTCGTATCTTGAGGAACGTCCCCAGACTGTTGTTGTCAATGGCTCGGAGTCTAATATGTATTATGCCACATCGGGTATCCCCCAAGGTTCACACTTGGGTCCGGTGTTGTTTCAAATATTTATCAATGACATTACCATTCACCTAAAGCACTGTAAATATTCACTGTTTGCGGATGACCTTAAAATATACAAGGTTATAATATCTGAGGACGATATTCATAAGATGCAGGAGGATCTGGATAGAATTTGTCATTGGTGTGAGGTTAATGGCATGTGTATAAACTCAAAAAAGTGTTGCCATATTACATTTTCGCGAAAGAGATGTGTGTTACCCTCAACATATTGCATTGACGGCAAAAGACTGGGAGAAGTTACTCAGGTGCGAGACTTGGGAGTGCTTTTGGATGGCAAGCTGAGTTTCAGACCACATATAGATGCCATTGTTGGTAAGGCTGCACAAATGCTTGGATTTTTAAGTTCTTCTTAAATAAGTACGAAATCCTTTAATAAAATATCGACTAGAATGATACTCTACAACGCTTTGGTTCGGAGTCACTTAGAATATGCCTGTCAGGTCTGGTCTCCGTTCTATGCTAATCACTCTTCACGTATAGAGAGTCCAACGCGCATTTACCCGCCACTTGGCGTTTATATCGCCCAATATCTCCCACAGATGTCCTTATGATCAAAGGCTAAAGTTTTTTGGGATGCAGACTTTGCACAACAGACGATTATCTCATGACGTAATCCTATTGGTAAAATTGATCGGTGGTCAAATCGACTGCAGTGATTTATTGCGTGATATCCACATCTCTGTTCCTCGTTCCCGTCCACGCTTTCAGGTCAAGTCACTGTTCCACATCCCTCCCTCTAGGACAAATTTGGGGTCGTCCTGTCCGATAAAAAGACTGTGCAGTAGCTACAATCGTGTCATGGGAATGCTGAAGTCCAATAATATGGACATTGATATTTTTTTGTGACTCGATTTCTGTTATGCGAGGAGTGTTGGGGAAGTGTCTATAATGGGTATTTTTGAAGTTAGCTGTAGGCACATAAATATGCATGTTCAAGTATTGGCTCTTTTTTACTTTGGTAACAATGTTAGCTCAATCTGGGGTGAGTTTCATGGAATAGCTGCTATGCCTGATTTCGCAACTAACATTTATTGTATGCAGTGACACAGATGGTGTAGTCATACATATAGTAGCTGGCGCCCTCCATGAAACACACTCCACTATAATATTATCTATGAATGATGTAGCACACCTATAATTGGCACATACATCAGATTTTTAGTTGTAAGTGTAATTATTGTTGCTCTTAATGTATGTTCTGTAAGTGTGTCTAAATAAATAAATAAAATAAAATAAATTATGTACCCATATTTAAGCAAATAAATGATCTGAATCTGAATCTGATAATGATCACGATAAAATATGTGAAATTGCTCAAAATCGAAAGAAGTTTGTAAAATAATATACGTGTTGACATACATACATATAATAACATTTTTCTCCCTTACGGGCTGGGTAGATCACCAAGGACCGATAGAGCCACATGGTGCCACTTCTGACCAATTTTGAGGGTATAGTTGAGATGTAAACATATCAAATTCAAAATAATTAAATAGTTGAAAAGAAGAAAAGTTTTTATGTAACAGTATTTATGGCCAGACTAGTTAGATGCAATTGGCGCTAACACGTACATTTCAACAAATAATTGCCCACTATATGTAGTGATACTATTCCAAATTGCTTAGAAATGCATTTATAGCAATCAGAAAAAAATATGTTTTGTATTTTAATTTTAATCACTAATCTTCAAAACCTTTCGTAGACACATACTCTGTATTAGGTATTTTCATTGCACTTTGCTTAAATTTTTAGGTTAGATACATATAGGTAATACGTAAGTGTGTACCCATAAAACCATAGAGTACACATAAGCTACGAGTCTAAGGATTTTCTGAAATTCTCAGGGCAAAGGAAAAAAACGAAACAACGCGAACAAAGTTGTGGCCGCAGTGCGGAATATACTTATAGATATGAATAATACTATAGAATCAAGATAACCCTTTTCATTCAAGTGCGATTAATTTACCAGTGGTCATCTTAATTCGGCCGGGGTGCCATAAATCGCTGAGGCTGGACGGAGATAGCTGACAGGGATTGATATAGCGACGTCTTGGAGCTTACCTTTCAGTTTGGAGGGATATGAATTATATTTTTCATTTTAGTTAAGAACATAACATTTCACAGGCGTTTTAATAATGATTTTTCTAAGGCAGTAATTATTATAATCATACCTATATTATTATTAAGCATGTGTACTTTCTTATCCGTATTATTATCATCAGTAACATACCATATTTAATGCAAATAAATACATTATTATAATGTAAACATAAAAACAAAAAGTCAAGTTGGCAATGCGCAATAGCTTTTAAAAAATGCGTAGTCTTCCTGAACAAACATCAGATTCGTTAAAATTATTTGAAGCATAAAGTCAAGATAAATAAGCTTCCGTTTAATTTTTCATAATATTTAATGAATAAATTCAATTACCCGTTCCTTTGTGCGCAAACAAAGACTTTTGGGCTTCCTTTATCAATCACGAACTCCTTTCACAGTCTTTACTCAATATAACTTGTTGATTAATCAATTTATGATGTAAATGTCTGTATCATATTCAAGTTGAGAAAACACGGTCAAATAACGAAGGCGCAGTGAACCGCGTAATGCACGACACGATCTGAAAATCCTCCCACAAAATCAAGAGATCTAACTACAAAAATCTTTTTTATCACTAACATCATTCACTACAACGTAGGTATTATATTTAAAGCGTGTGTATCTTAATCTACATCCTCTTAAAACTTACTTTATCTTACTTACCTACTCATACATAGAGCGGAGATTAATTCAGGTAAACAACAGTTAACGTTGAAATAATGCATATTTTAAAAATTAAGAACATTTATTGAAGGTATTACAATTCACCAAACATGAGTACAATAAATACGTCTTTATTTTTGTCTCCGAAGGTACAAAACCAAATTAGGGCTCCTTAATTTGTATAGCGACTAACGCCCAGATCAGGTTACCGAATAAGTTTATCGAACTCCTGACTCTAATCCGTATACTTAGAGCATCCGCGACTCTGGCAAATTGAATTTTGTACTTGATTAACCCTATCACGGTACGCATAGCGCCGCATAAACTCCCTCCCTACATTGCTGGCATGCTGGTACTTTCAGGATTTATAACGAATGTGTGGATGCTTTTTAATTTTCTCTTTAAACAAAATTTTAAATAAATATTTATAATTAAATATGTATTCAATAAAGAAACATTCCCGTATAAAAATAATTATGTGAAATGCGGAGCGAGTTTTATTGTGAGTAAAATGAACGTTCTTTCCATCTTTACTAAAAGATCTAAGAAAGCAATAAGAAAAATTAGTACAATTAAGAAACGTAAGGTACCTTGTAAAACAGATCGAAATAAAAATATTTGACTCGTTTGTCATTTTTTAGAAGTTATTCCTTCAATATTTTCTCAATTTTTATTAATACCTACTCGATTCCTATAAATCCGTTCTCCATATTTCCGCGTAAGGCCCTTGTTATCTCCGCCACTTCAAGCATTATTTTACCTTGTAAAGGAAAATATTTTCCATATTTTACTCGTACAATACAAAGTTTTGTAAACGAGCGACTAAACATGTGACAAGCAGTACAAATTGAAGATCATTATATAGATATTTTTTTCTTTATGCCTTTCAAAAATTATATTAAAGTTATTACTTTCAAGGATATGACAATGAGAGCTTTTATTATACGTTATTGTGTACAGTAAAGTTTTCACGCTGGCCGCGTGGTGCCGGCAGAGTAGAATTCGTACCACCCCATGTCTGCCCGTGGGTATCGTACGAGGCGATTAAGGGCTTCCGGGAGGTGGGCAGCAGCGCCTCCCGTGTTGACAACATAGTCCAAAATACAAACTGCGGTCACCAACCCGCCTGCCCAGCGTGGTGACTATGGGCAAATACCCCCCATGGCAGTCTTGTGGTGTGTCCCGGGGGAGGCCTACGTCCAGCAGTGGACTACAATAGGCTGATGATGATGATGATGATGAAAGTTTTCACAAATAAAGTTGGGAAGTTAAAAATATTTCAATGATGTAATATTTTCCATTTAGATTAGTCATCGGTATAGGTTCTCCTTCCATATTCATCATCAGCCTCTAGCAGTCCAGTGCCGGACGTAGGCACCACATAGCACACCACAAAGTTCGATCTGTGGGGCAAGTACAAACCTCTCGATAATCCGTAACGCTATCGTCACACTGTCATATCTCATAGATTTAGCTTGTGAGTCTATAGCATTACGGCGCGTAAAAAGGTTCATGCTTACCCTACTGTAGTGTGAGTTAGTAGCTCGTCTATCACAGCCTTCAGCAAAGTAGTGCTCCCAGAATATGCGCAGAAAGTTATCTCATGTCTTAGAAATAAAACATTTTCTAACCGTGGACTTAACTTTATCTTCAAAAGCACTTTGAGGCCATTTGGATTATTGTTTGTAGTTTTCTTCCATTACAAATTTAATTGGGTGAGTGGTTTGCAAAAAAATATTTTTATTTATACATACACACACACACACACACACACACCAATACGGCTGTGTTCCAAAAATGGGGTAGCCAGAACTGCAGGATCACAAAACAAGATCCCACTATCACGTTCAGCCAGATGTATATTATGACTGGCAACTAGCATATTGCCTAAGAGGACTGGCACGGGAGGAATTGCAGTTGATGTATTCTAGTGAAATCTCGCATCAGCTTAGGGCATATAAGGCTAAGTAACTTAATAAGTATCCTATTTCACAAAACCACGCAATATTTTAACTCGCATCATCCATCGCTAAACTTCGTAGAACAGTTCCGACCACAGCCCACAGTGTCAATTAAACTGTTCGACGTGACGATTTGAAGCGTTTTTAGCAATTTATCTAATTGTCCTCCGAGGGACCCAATTCTTAGATCATTCGACAATTTCCGAATTCCAACTCTTTGCACTACGGATTGGGAAATATACAATTTTGATATATATTAAAATTATCAGTATAAATCAATATTTAAAAAAATATCGGTATAAAATAAAATTAAAGAAAAACCGTACAATGTTTTAAATATTGTATACGAGTATTTTCTGATGCTTCTTTGAAATCTTTAAAAATTCGGATCGAAGGACAAGTGAAACTAAAACGAACTAAATGTCGACCTTCGACTTTCTTACTGGATATGAACTGTTACTAGTCCGAAAAGAGCATAATATGGCCAATAGCGACATAATTCGCCAGATTGTTTGATTTTGATCCTTTATCTATGATAACTATAAAAGAGTTCAGAGTTAATATGCGACTTGCGTATTTGAAGTCGATCACCAGCGTTGTCGGCTGTGAGATATTATCTCAGATATTATATAGGCTAATTCAGAATCGGGTATTTTCGCGAACCGAGCCAATGACAAATATCTGCAGTGGCTGAGTGTGCGTAATCACGCCTCGGCTTGAGGAAGATTAATTAAGGCGAGGAACATCAATCAATGGGTATAGCCCGTGGCAGCTTCACTTACGTTATTTCGCCTGCCGGCACGTATGTTTGGTGCCTAATTACCACGTATGGTGGAGATTGGAATTGGATATCTGGTACTATGATAATTTTTGGAAGTCAGCTTTCTTAATTAAGCTTTTTAAAAAACTCTTTAATCATTGGATTCATATGTGTTTGCTATTTCTAGACATAGATTTTAGATTTTTTTTTTCTCAGAATAAAATCTACGAGTATACGTTTAAAATGCTTTGTCATGAATGACTGACTGACGAATCAACCTTAATCGCTGATCGTAGACACCTGACACTTCAAGAATGTGTTCTTTACATGATGTATCTACATATCTAATAAAAATGGATTTTCCGAACGAAAATAATAATAATGGAATTTCCAAAGTTACTGCGGACGAAATCGTAAATTACATTTTCTTCTGTGGTTCACGCAAATTGAATCTGGCTCGATGGCCAGTATGGCAAAATTAAATTTTAAAAAAATCTGTCAGAGCCCACATAACGTACCAGTACTGCTTCACCTTGCATTAATTCCAGAGTAAAAGGCTCTCAAACCGAAATGGGCTAAATTGATGGTGGTTGATATAATGGCCACGTCCTACACACAAAGGAGTCAGAACATATTTATGAAGCCTGGCATTGAATAAAATATAATCTAAGTAAGTACATATAGGAACGGCCATTTTCCTGAAATGGGGTAGCCTTAACTGCAGGAGCATAAGGGAAATCCCACATGCACGTTTAGTATAGCTGGGACATTATGACAAGTTTCTAGCTTTCATCGCCTGAGAGAATGTTAAAGCTCCTTCGGGTCGACTCTTACGATATGCACGGAAGGAAATGCAGCTGATGTATTCTAGCATTCCCCGCATCAGCATTGGATATCATATTTAAAAATTAAACTATTTGATCACTTCATCTGTAAGATTTTTAGCTTAGAGTTTTTTTTTAGATTTTGACTAAGAACTCAACTTAAGTACTTAGAAGGTTATAATAGCTATCATCATCATCATCAGCCTATTGCAATCCACTGCTGGACGTAGGCATCCCCCAGGGCACGCCACAAGACTGCCATGAGGGGTTATTTGCCCATAGTCACCACACTGGGCAGGCGGGTTGGTGACCGCAGTTTGTATTTCAGACTATGTTGTCAACATGGGAGGCGCTGCTGCCCACCTCCCGGAAACCCTTAATCGCCTCGTACGATACCCACGGGCAGACATGGAGTGGTACGAATTCTACTCTGCCGGCACCACGCGGCTAATTTAAGCCATATGATAATTTAAAGGCAGACTTTAAGCAGAAACATTGTGATCAACCTTGTTTTACAACTTATCATAGTTACTACATCCTGAATAAAGTATACGTTTGATACAATATCTAAACATGAAATTTATTACACCGTCTTCACACCTGCGTCTTGTTTAAGGTCTTTACACACCACACTCGTCGATTTATCTGTGTCAGCTATTTGTTCCGTGTAATCTATATTTATATAGTCATTCATGATAGATAAGTTGTTTTATGTTACGATAATACTGAATAAATACAATTGTTTTGAGTTATACGACAGTGTTATTACTCGCAGGAAATGCATTTTTAATCTTATTATCCACATTGTTTGCTTTCCACGCCATATGTATCGGGCTATCCTGTGACTAGACAAATGGTACTATTGGTTATTACGTGATATATTGCTGTTTTTTGGATAACGTCAAAAGTCAGTATCTAAGGCCTACTTAAAATAATTACCAAATTTTTTTACTGGAAAATGAAAAAAAAAAATCCGGAAAATTTTGGATGTATCCATGCAAAATTCGTTAGTGGTTTTCGCCTCAGAATCATGATCTAGAGTTGCCATATCAATATTTGCCTGGTTATCTATCACGTTCACCCTACAAAGATAACCGAGAAACAATAGTTTAGAAAAGACAATTGTTATGGTCATTCTCGCATACTCTCGGTTGCTGCAAGCGATAGTGTAGAAACACCATTATGTAAATAGCCTCAAATATTCTCGTTCATAATGTAACTATGCTGTAGACTCTTATATGTCAGTTCTCCTGAGAATAATAAGGTAATTTCGTCCTTGCAAAATGTACCTAAAATATGTAAGTAATAATATTATTTTAAGCTACTTTATCCTGTTGGGAATGACTTCTACAAGGTAGCTTAGTTAACCTTTAATTCAATATGACGTTCCATTTTTTATGCATAAAGGCTCGAGCCCACCGGATGCGTATGCGTGCACGGAAGCATAGACGTACACGTACCTCTGAGTTTAATGTATGGAAATGTCACCGCTTGACGTCTATGCTTACGTCTACACATACGCATCCGGTCTGCCCGTGCCTATAGATACAGTTCCATACATTACAGGCTCGAGCACACCGGATGCGGGTGCGTGCACGTAAGCGTAGACGTATACGTACCTCTGAGTTGTAATCTATGGAACTGTATAGGCACGGGCAGACTGGATGCGTATGCGTAGACGTAAGCATAGACGTCAAGCAGTGACAGTTCTATACATTAAACTCAGAGGTACGTGTACGTCTACGCTTACGTGCACGCATACGCATCCGGTGTGCTCGAGCTTTAAGACGTTTATCGTTAGACGTATTATCTGAATAAAAGAAAGACGGCATATGTATGTACCTCGTATGTACCTACATTTATTACATCTTCAGAATATTTTAATGTTAGAAGGTAGATCTTGTACTATGCGGATTATTTGAAGTTATTATTTTTTTTAATGAAAAAGATTATATGATATACGCAAATCTCGATCTCAAGGATTTCAATTTTATCCCTCCAAAATTCCTTTAATGATTCCACTTTGACTATTATTTGGTTTTGATATCTTTACCCAGGTTAAGAGAAAACTAAGAGGACAAACTGACACTGTTAATTAAACAACACGTGCCTACATAGACGAGGGTGACTTGATTTAACCATTCAATCAACCAATCGAATTATAGTGAGAGATAGTAGAGATCTGCATTTGACATTGAACAAACGCAACGAAGAAAATCCCTCGCTCTCATACTAAAAATTCTTATTAGATGTAAAAGGTCATAGCTCTTACCGAGTTATAACACAAAAATTCAAACGTTGCCTAGATTTTTGAGCACGAATGGCTGGTAGGAAAAAAGTAAAAATTCAAACGAGAAATGCCAGTCAAAACCGCGAAATACAATATTACAATGCACGTATCTACCTACGTGTATATTTGTCCGACTTCTGTCCCGCCGCGCCGTACTGTATTTTACCTATAGAGGATAATTTTTGGTCGTCAACGTTCCCGAAAACTACGGAATCTCCTCATCATCACGATCATTTTTCTCCATGGAAGCATACCTGGGAAGTGTCTGGTTCCCAAGATATTAGAGTCCAAAGTTAAGTAAATAGACAGCGTTTTTCTGCATAAATGCACATAGACGCGCGTAGCAAGATTTTTTCACAAGAAATAATAATTATCCGTCTATGAAAAAACTAGGATAAACACTGGACACTATAAATTTCGCCCGATCAAGATTTTTTTTTTTCAAAATATTTATTTGCATAAACTTACTTTATTTGATCTTCGTTAAGGGTGGCAACGAGAAAACACCCTGTATAGGTAGGTACATTACCTAAAGCCTAAGTCCCGATTCTCGCTGTCCTCTACATCATCTCTAAAGTCAACATAAGTATCTTTACAAATTCGAATAATTTTAACAGCTGCCATTATGGAGTTTTTTGTAGCCTTAGATGAACTTGCTACGGTTTGTAGTCAGCAAGCTTTAAACTTCAGCAAGTGTTCAACTGCTAGTAAGCATTGAAGATAAATGGCGAATGCTAGTGGTGCTACATCTACCTACTTACTACACGCTACAGAAATTATCAACTAATCATAAATCTGCTGTCTTTGTTCTAATTCACATCACATGTAGTGTAGATTTAATATGTTTCTAGCATATATGTTATATACAAATAAGTCGAGTATTCGTAATATTTCGAGGTATGCGAGAATAAGGGCTCAATTATGCAACCGCGACGGTGTTTCATAATTCAAAGTAGTATAAACTGACATGACGGTGAACGAATTCTCAACGTTTCTTCGTGCGAGATAAATAAGATTTTACATCTACAAAAGAGATCTACACACGTGCCAGGTTTAAAGGAAAAAGTCAAGAGCATTTGTTGCTACACGAGCCATTTCATCCACTTTTGAGCTCATTGCCTCCCAATGTCCCACAATTCTTTCTAAAGTGTGATACAACGATTTCACAAGAGACATCACTGCACCCTAAAGACACTGTTGTCAAGGAAAAACACTTTCCCTATCGTATATACCTATGTAGTTTATTAAGCATGTGCTGGATAATGAGAGGCTTTAAATAAATACATCAACTACATCTCCTTCCATACATGTCGTAGGAGTCGACATTCTCTCACGTGATGTCGCTGATATGTTACATCTGGCCAACAATGCTAGACGTACCGCTTTCTTGGTTCCGCACTTCTGACTTCTCTATTTTATTAGAGTGTATGTATGTATGTATGTCACTTCCGTGCTAACAACATAGTCCAAAAATTAAACTGCGATCACTAACCTACCTGCCCAGCGTGGTGACTATGGGCTAAAACCCCCCTATGGCAGTAGCAGTGGACGTAGCCGATATATGTCATTTATTAATAAATCAGGCAGACTGATTAATGATAGTTATTCCACGTCCAATATATTAATGTATATCAGAATTATAATCTAACATTTTAGCCGAAACAAAAACTTTGACGGGCACATTGCTGGGCGGAATATATTTTAAAGGTCGTTACTCCCATGTCAGCCAGTGATGTATTCCCGTCATTTCAATATTGGGGCATCCCTGAATATATTAGGGACTCTGTCACTATATTACATAGAAATATATATACTACATAGATACATAATAATTTGGTGATATACCACGTACGGGACATGCAATAGCTTGAATCTCAATTATATCTTGTGTTGAAAGAGTCTTTATGCTAATTATTAAAGCAACTTTGCGTATACGAAAAAAAATGTAGATACATAATTAATATGTATTTAATAATTTGCACATTAAATATAAAAACAGCTTGTAAAATGTAAAAAACTAAATCACTTTCAGGAATATTAATAGCATATACTATTACTTAATATATTTTTATTTTCATAAAATAAATAGAGACAGGAAAATAATTAAAATGCACAAAATATACAACATTACTTATTGTAAACTGAAGTACCTAACTACTATTTTTTTGAATTACAAAACATATAAGTATTTACATACTTTAATGTATAGATAGGAATATAGGTCGTCGTCAGCCTATTGCAGTCCACTGCTGGACGTAAGCCTCCCCCAGTGTATGCCACATGTCTCGATCACCCGTTTTTGCCATCCGGTCACTACCAGCCATCTTCTTTAAGTCATCGGTCCATCTGGCTGGAGAGCGTCCGACGCTACACTTGCCGAGGAGCGGTCTCCATTCGAGAACCCGTTTACTCCACCGTCCATCGTTTCTACGACAGATGTGGCCTGCCCACTGCCACTTCAGTCTGCTACATTTCGAGACTATGTCTGTCACTTTGGACTTCTGCCGGATAATATCGTTTCGTTAAATATTGAATTGTATCAGGCGTCACTATTCGGAAGTTCAAATCTCTATTGAGGGATCGCCCACCACCGGGCCCTATACCCTCCGCTGACCCTCGGATCTGCCTACTCATGATCACGAACACAAGACACTACAGTCGCAACGAGAAGCCAGATCCAAGCACCTAGCATGCAACCATAAATACATAGCTGCTAATCCGAAAACCAATTAAAATTTTAATCGACATATGTTTCGCCAACACCCGTGGCATCATCAGGATTAGTTTTCCATGTTAGTTCTATCTACCGAACCAACTAACTAACAACTAAAACCAATGTATTGCAAATCATTTTTATACCCTCAATCAACATAAAAAAATAAATGTTAATACCTACATATTAGTTTAGAAATGTAAAATTATTATAGATAAATAAATATTAAAAATATACATTAGTTATTAATTGTTAAATTATTAGAAGAAAAATAAATTTATAATAATATTAAATATATATAAAAAAAGACCATATCAAGGCTGTACGACAAAGTCATTACCTTTGTCCGATCCTATTGACTTTGACATTGACAGATTGCAGCCAAAACTGGGCTAGTGTTTACAAAATCTATTTGATTATTTACCAAATTAATACCTGAAAATTTTGCTTTCACCTACCCATACAGATGTCACAATACCGGTTGATTCTTTCCACCCATGGCAACATAAATTAGCGGCTTATAAGTCTATGATACATAGACTGGTAACTTTACCGCTTAACATTACAATTATAATAAAGAATTTAATACCATTGTTCAAATTGCCAGATCTAATGGGTACAGTCCTCAATTAATTTATAATCTGGTCAATAAAAAGGAAAACATTTTGGTTAAACAAATGTTATACCCTAAAGTTGATCAGATTCAAAAACCATACACTGGTAGTTTGACATATTATGGAGGTTTTTCAGAAAAATTATCTAAATTATTAAAAAAAGAAGACATATTTGTGGCGTTTAGGACTTATAATTCATTACAAAAGTTAATTAACACAAAACAAAAGTTGGAACTTAAAAAGAAATCAGGTGTATACCAGTTGAAGTGTGATGAATGTGATGCTTGTTACATTGGACAAACTGGTCGCAGTTTTAATGTTCGATACAAGGAACATATATCAGCTTTTAGAAATGGTAATCCTAATAAATCCAACTTTGCCGAACATTTACTCCAGGCGGGCCACTCCCTGGCAGATAATAATGAGTTAAGAGTTCTACATGTTGCAGATAAAGGCATCCGTCTGTCTATTTTAGAAAAACTAGAAATTATGAAAGCAAAATTTTCAGGTATTAATTTGGTAAATAATCAAATAGATTTTGTAAACACGAGTCCAGTTTTGGCTGCAATCTGTCAATGTCAAAGTCAATAGGATCGGACAAAGGTAATGACTTTGTCGTACAGCCTTGATATGGTCTTTTTTTATATATATTTAATATTATTATAAATTTATTTTTCTTCTAATAATTTAACAATTAATAACTAATGTATATTTTTAATATTTATTTATCTATAATAATTTTACATTTCTAAACTAATATGTAGGTATTAACATTTATTTTTTTATGTTGATTGAGGGTATAAAAATGATTTGCAATACATTGGTTTTAGTTGTTAGTTAGTTGGTTCGGTAGATAGAACTAACATGGAAAACTAATCCTGATGATGCCACGGGTGTTGGCGAAACATATGTCGATTAAAATTTTAATTGGTTTTCGGATTAGCAGCTATGTATTTATGGTTGCATGCTAGGTGCTTGGATCTGGCTTCTCGTTGCGACTGTAGTGTCTTGTGTTCGTGATCATGAGTAGGCAGATCCGAGGGTCAGCGGAGGGTATAGGGCCCGGTGGTGGGCGATCCCTCAATAGAGAATATCGTTTCGGACTTTGTTCAATAGCGAGATTCCGAGCATTGACATTTCCATAGCTCTCTGAGTGACATGCAATCGGTGAGCCAGTCCCACCGTCAGGTTCCACGTTTCGAGGAAGGTTTATAGGAACATAGGTACATAGTTTAAATTTCAAAAATCTATTTACGTATTTTGGTAACGGTGACTAAATATAATATTATTCGCCAATTTATTGTTATTATTATTCATAAAGAAACTTAAATTTTCGGAGATCGCTTTTACTATATATAATCTGATATTCTAGGAATAAAAGGATAAAGGAGCTGGTTTTAATTAAATTTTCAGAAACCTTTTAATTAAAAATCGTTTGATTCTTTCTAAAATTACATATCATATTAAAATATTTTTAATACGATATAATATTGACCTATTAATAGTAAATATTTTATAAACTATAACTGACCCGGTGGCTTAGTGGTTATAGCGGCCGGCACGGTTTGCAGCGGTCGTGGGTTCGATTCCCACTCGGGTGAAGAATTTTTTCCATTTTCTTTATTAATAATTTTATTTTATAAACTATCTATCTAGCTAGGCCAAGTACCTATTTAGGTTATAAGAAGTACAGTACATTTTCTTAGCGTAGCAACACGGTCAGCATTTATGTATTGACCCAAAATATGTATTACGAGTAGTTTATTATAAGTTAGTAATGTAAGTATGTAGAGAGTTCTCGCTCAACCACCAACCAACCGTGTCGCGTTACCATTAACTATTTACCAATATAATTATCTTCTGCATCTCAGCCTGTGTTTTTACCACGGAAATGTCATGGTCGTGTCATTGTCGAGTAGTGTAGTGGAAAAACGCCCAATTTATAAAGTCATACGAGTGGCCGAAACAATTACCGCGGAATGCAAATATTGAGATTGTAATAATCAGATTGAAAATACACTTCCTGCAATAACAAAAAATAATACTGACGTCAAAATACTCAACATAATGGTACGCATGTACCTGTCACACACACCTTGTATGTGCTTTGTAGTAGATACGTTAGGAAATCTAATTTTAATATTATTCATCACATGCCCTTTACACTGTGACAGCCTCACAAAAGCCCTTATATCCTGAAGGATCGTATGTAAAAGCAAAAACCAAGAGCACGAACGTTCGGAAAATATAAGAGGTGGATTTTATGGCGGCTGTAAGTGGGTTCGACCGTCATTATGTTTTCCAATCCTGGTGAACTGGCCCCAAAAGGGCCATAGGCCACCTGCGCCTCGTACTGCCATGTGGTACGTGCGTAATTTCTGAACTGTACCTACCTTCGGTATGAATGTATGACTTCATTAGTGTATACAGATAGAAAGATTGGGTTATGTTATATGATAAAGATTTATCAATTAACAGGTTGGAGAAAAGTTTGTCTAACAAAATATATATGAATTAAATTGAAGACATATTGCTTTTTATTATAAAGTTTTTAATAGGAAATGTTTAAATTGTGTTCGTGAAAAATGTTTGTTACACGCGTCTGTGTACATAAAAAAATTTCAACTTTGGACCTTAATATCTTGGAACCCGGATACTTCGATGGAAGAAAATGTTCGTGGCTATAAGGAAAATGCAAAGTAGTCGAAAACATTGACAACCAAAAAACACCCTGTATGTATGCAAAATTTATAGAAATTTGGTTGAGTCAATAAAGCGTGAAGAGATAACAAACAAATTAACTTATTATTGCTTTTATAATAGTTAGGATATGTTTGTACATCTTAACTATACACTAAAAATTGGTTAGAAGTGGCACCGTGTGGTTCTATCGGCCCTTGGTGCTCAGCCTACCCCGTAAGGGATAAAGGCGTGATTATATATATTTATGTATGTATATTTGATGCAAAACGCAGAAATCATGTAGTTCCCAACAAACAGATGTAACATGTCCATTTGAGAATACTTTAAATCCTCATAAATAAAGACCCTAAGGCGTATAGTAAATATTCATACAAACGCGACACCGGACTGGATAAGGTTTGTAATACCGGCGATAAGCCAGAAATGTGGCCCAGAACCAATAGGCCGTCCCAAATAAATGTCAAATAGCGCGGCCTTAACTAAAATAAACAACGGGCCAATCGGAAAGCAGTGGCCATGTCGCGTAGAATGGATACAATAACAATAAATAATGATTCCGAGAGGATGGATCAGTAGGCACGTTTGGTCGAAACTGGAATTGAACGCATCGGTGAATGAGCGAACTATTTTGAATTTGAGATAGTCTTCGTGGAACTAGAGTGCATTCTAACGCGATTATACACGTAGGTATGGCTTTATACATGAGCAATGGGATTAATAAACTGTACACGTCCCTGATTTCTGTGAAATTCGCTAACCAGTACAGTTTATTAATCCCATTGCTAAGTTATTAAAGGATTTTGTAAATGAATTTATTGGTTATAATTGCTATTGTTGGGTGTCTTGCAACAACGAACAGGCATACATGCATACATACATTTCGGCTGTGCTCCCGAAATGGGGAAGCCATAAGTGCAGAATCATAAAGGAGACGACGAACGTCGATGCCAAACGTTGTTACATTGGTTAAACATTCTCAAAGCAGCTGTAGTTGCTACTTAATATTTTCGGAGCAGGATAAATGTGCAAAGATATAAAGCACATAATTAGATTATAAAGTTACATTCCGAGAGGTTTTCCTATACTCTAACGCACCTATAAAATTATAAATGTAAAAGTTCGTGAGAATGGATGTGTTTCTTTGTGTATGTTTATTACTCTTTCACACAAAAACGGGACTAGGATTAAACTTTTCAGTAATAAACGTACATCAGAATAACAATGTTATAATGATTGTATAGGTACTAGGTTACAAGTATAAAGTATTTCCTTAAAATTCCCACGGTAACGGAAAAGTGGGGTTTACATTACGGCAGTGGTCTCCCGGACGAAACCGCGGGTGGCCGCTAGTAAATAATATAGTTGTGTAATAGACCATTTCAGTTATGAATGCAGCCGTGATTCCGCATGCGACAGTCCGTCGCAATGCCGGAATAGTAATCATTTTGTCCAATGAATGATTTAGTAGTTTTTCGAAGCCAGCATTGCAGAAAAAATGTAACGATGCTTTTTATGTCTGACGATCCATTTAGGGCTTGATCACATTGACTGTTTGCCGTAATTATCGTACCTTCCTTCCCTCCGCTGTAACTACAATTAATTTTCATAGATAACTAAGAAGTAAAACGTTACATATATATTTTACGAAAGTCAAGTAAGTAAACTTGAAATAACGAGATTAACACGGTATTTTACCGAAAAATCAAATAAACAAATGCTTTATCAGAATTCCATAAAAAGGGTTTAAAAAATCTCAAACAGTATAAAACTTCCATGGAATTTCAATGAGCCTTTTCACAGATCCCACAAAATTACATGGGCCTGCCCTCAACCTATCTCCCCTGTGTAATGAACTAGAATTAAGCCCAACTTCACGCAGATTTAACCGGTTTTTGTCGTATCCGTACACTGGTCACGTATACGTATGTACGGTCAGACAGAAAATTATTTACAAGTCCCTAATTTACGAGAGACATTCAGACGTCCGTCCGACAAAGTACTTTGCTTGTAACGGACACGGTACAGTCGGTTACCTAAATTAAACGAAGCCTAGTCTTGTTAGGCTTAGTTCGTATTAGGCTGATCAATCTTCAGTGTCAAGTTACTGCAACATATCAAGGGACAACTTGTTAAATGTTTTAACAGATTCTTGAAGCTTACATCGGTTATAATGCACTACAACCACACTTGACATATTTTGATAAACAGCTGAATGAATGAATGAATGAATTTATTTGCCATTGTATGGTACATAATAGGTGATGGAATATACATTACAAAGAATCTCCTACACAGCCGTAATATAGAGCATGCAAAATTACATAATAAAATACAGTAGGTAGTCAAAATATAGCACGTAATATATCAGAATATAATTAAATCGATGATAACTTATAATGTAATTATGAACTATAAAAGAAGATCAAACAAAATTTGCAGACCAACAGCCCTAAGAAAATTAACAATAATATTTACTCTTTTCTTTCAGAGACGCTGGTTATATACGCCTGGAATAACAAATGAAAATAAATTATCCATAGTACAATAAAGCAAGTATGTATGACCATCGGTAAATAAGCTTTAATAACCAATAAATTATTTAGACTAAGGGCACATTTTTTCAATAGTAAGATAGCGTAACTGAAGAATAAATTTGAGATCATCTTTGTCTAAAATTTTATCAGGCTAAAGACAGCATCAACTTTTTTTTTTCAATAGTTAGATAGCGTAACTAAAGAATAAATTTGAGATTGATTATCTTTTTCTAAAACTATACCAGGTAAAAGACAGCATTAACTTTATATTTCAGATAGGCTATCTGACCATTGGAAAAATCGGCCCTTAAATATAACAAACCAAGTCCAATTTTTTTTTCATTTAGTTTAAATAAAATAAAAATCATTTATTTTCAGACCAAAGATCAATAGAATGTTAGTAACAATATAATAGTTTATATACTATGTTAGTAGTACATGATAGGATTTCTGTGTAAATCTGACCCACAGGCTACTCGTGTAAAATGTCTGACAGTAGGCTTCAAAAGCGTGATTTTGCCACTTGGACATGTGTCCCTTTCCTTCTATATCTTGGGTAATCGACTGTACGCATTATAGCTGTGGTGTGTAGCACATAGTTGTGTAATGTGAAGTAAGCTCAGCTAATTTGTCCGTGGCTTTTGGGATACAGTCTAATGATTTCATATGGACGATGTTTGTAGTCTGTCAAGATTAGCCGAGTAATAGAACTCTGTATACAATTTATTATCATTTCGCCTTATAGGGTTAGGATGAGATCCAACGATAATTTACAAAACATGTACAGTCTGTAAATTAGGGTTCTTAACCACAAAGGATACGAGTTTAGACCCCTTGGTGTGAGATTCCTCAATCATTCTTACCCGCATTTTCATTTATGCAAGCAATTTTACTGTTTACTTAACAAAACTATAGTACTTATAACAAAAATAAATACTTAGAACAAAAACTAAAGAGTACATTGCTAACTAAAGAGTTATCGTAAACTCTCAAATAATGCCTTCAATAACGCCTTTGCATGCATTTCTTTTGTAAATTTATCTGTATTTATTGTAATGTTTTGTGTACAATAAAGAATAAGAATAACGTGATGACAACTGCGCGGGAGATAATATAGTGCACATCATCATCATCATCAACAGCCTATTGCAGTCCACTGCTGAATGTAGGCCTCCCCCAGGGCCACGCCACAAGACTGCCATGGGGGGAATTTGCCCATAGTCACCACGCTGGGCAGGCGGGCTGGTGACCGCAGTTTGTATTTTGGACTATGTTGTCAACACGGGAAGCGCTGCTGCCCACCTCCCGGAAACCCTTAATCGCCTCATACGATACCCACGGGCAGACATGGGGTGGTACGAATTCTACTCTGCCGGCACCACGCAGCCTATATTGTGCACAAGTATATTTTATTACTTTCTTATGTAACCAAGTTAGCTGGTAGAGAATGCCTTGCAAGGCATTAAGCTCGCCCTTATACAGAATGTTTTTTGTAGGACAATAAAGAATTTTATCATCTATCTATGCAAACACAGGTGCATTTTTTTTTTCACTTCACAACTTCCTTTCACTAACTCTCATAGTTGATGGGACAAAAGCCGACATGACCAGAGAGATCAGGCGCAGAACCATCAATTTGCGTACGTATTTTCCGAGGTACGACCAAAACGATAAAAATATAACGGACATCATTATCTCACGAATCGGACTTAAATAGCTTTACTTCAAACTTGGATAAATATAACCAATTTAATAGAATCTGAGATAAAATTCTTTTTTTATATTTTGGTATGAAAAAGACGGTTAAATAACAACTTCTTACTATTGTATACCAATATACTTACATTTGATGTTATTTTTATCCTTTAGTATGTATACTATTTATCTATGCTTATCTATGTTTATGTGTTTTATTTAGGTATTTATGTTTATGTAGTCTATTTAGGTATTTTTGTTTATTTTAGGTTTATGTCTTTTCTTTTATTTAATTATTTAGTTTATTGGTCTGTTTGTGTGCACAAGTACCTACCTCTTATGTTAATTTCTCTTTCACGATTGGTTTGCTGGAAGAAATCTCTTTTAGAGATAAGCACGCCTTTGTACATTTTCTTTGTCATAAACTTTATTTGTGAAAACTTTACTATGTACAATAAAGCATTAGAACTTTGAATCTAAAAGTGATGATTATCTCCGATGAAGGTAGAATGGATTAATCCTAGTTTGAAGTTAATTCTTTTATCATTCATGAACTTTCATAATAATTAATTTTCTTTAAGAATCTTATCCGACCTGAGGTTTATTCAACTGAGGGTTATGAGTTTAATGTTAGTACAATCGACAGGGTGTAACAAAAGAAGTATGTTAAGCGAAAATCCATAACAATAGCCCAAAATCAAGGACCTATTTATTACTCGTAAAATTTGAGACTCAAAATCATATGTTTATTTTTCATGATTGTATGAACTTAAATTTGTTAGGAATTCTAGATACTATTTGGAAAAATAATAGAATATTAGGCTGTTCTCATAGTATTTCGCTAAATGTACTCCTTTTGTTACAGTCTGAATATCTTTAAGCAGTATCATCATTCACAAATAGGTTCCAAAGTAATAAGAGATCATAGAATATTAAACATGCTCCATTACCTTTATTTTGGAACAATAACAATTTCTAAAGAATTCTTTTCCTTTTATCGGAAACTTTACTTCCTATTATATTGTAAAGAAACACAAATTGGATGATGGCACAAGGAAGTACTTGAGGGCTTTTTAAACAATGAGGGATTTTCTGTTAAAACATCTCCTACCTAGCTCTCCCCTCCCTTCACCTCTCCATACAGAATTTCGGGGGGATTCGCTTACGCCATATATCAAGGCGATTTGCAAATTTTTTTTTACTTTTAATATTTGTCAGAAAATCTCTCATTACGACAAGTACACAATGCTACGGTGAGTAGATTTTCGTAGCAGTTACTACGCAGCGATTCGTTCGTAGCAACATGCTACGAAATAATTTAATTAAAAGTTGATTTGTAGACTGATTCAAGAAAACAAAAAAAAACCTGTATGTACTACATATGTATACATAGATAGATGTTCTCTGAAACATCATTAAATAATGCACATACTTGCAGGGCGTGAGTGACAACCTGGTAAATATTTAATCGACAGTGTTTTTACTCTCAGAAAATGCACTTTTAATTTTCGCGTCAATGGCATCGGGCAATCATGTGACGCCCTAATCAGTTATATTATGTGATACATTGCTGCTTTTTTGATGATGATGATGATGTAAGGCCCAAATTAACGAACTGCACTATTTGGATCCTGAATAAATTAAAAAGAAGAAAGATAATTACGGAATTTTCATGTCAAATTAATCGTGATGTTCACTTAAGAATAATGGATGCCTGGCTGTCACTTACGCCCTGTATAAGGAAAGAAAATAATGTTAATAGTATGCTGAAATAAAGATTACACAGTTTCTATTAAAAAACATTTATTCTGGGAACCTAAACCATTTTTTGATCCTATAAAAACAATAATTCGGCAAACAACTCGCACAATCTACTTTAGGAAAATAAAAAGCATGCGTTTGCTTTTAAAGTAAAGTCTGCCTTTAAGAGTAGTTTTTTTTCCTTTTCGGTATCTATAAATACAGTTCAAATAACACTAATAGCTTTTGAACAAGGTTTTCGAACTTTCCATTTTATCAGGATACCATACAAGTCCCTAGAAGGAGTCATCAATGACAAATGTATGTCGGGAAGTGAAGAAAAAAACGATGCGATAATCCCGCATCTTCCGCTCTTCTAAACCGCGGCTTGTTGCCAAATCGGGAAATATTACTCACTTTTTAGCCTAGTGTATTCGAAGTCACTGTTTAGGCTGGATCTTCTATGAGACCGGGTATTTATAATCTATTATAAAACTTATAGCGATACGTAGCTGTACTTGACGTTCTCAGCTATCTCAAACCGAGTTTATTTATTATATATTTTACCGGCATATTAAATAACACAGTTATTAATAGAAACAACCACTACGCGCCTGGTTTACAGCTGTGCTTCACATTCATTACTCAGGTACAGTCGAGTAACAGAGAGGTACACCCGGGGTACAGACAAGTACACCCGAGTATCGGAGAGTTCCCTCGAACTTCTAACTATCATAATTGCGATATAACTTTGGAAGATGAACTTTAAGACTATGTTGTAAGGGGTAAATTATTTTATCGAGAACTTTAGAGACCGAGACTACGCACACCTAACGTATGAATTATTAAATTATGGTTAACCAATGCGAAATGATATTTATTTAAGGCTTTTCTCACGTGGTTTGAACCATGCCATTTATCTACTCGAAGTATATTTAATTAAATCAATGTAATACTAAAAGTGGGCACTTAAATATGTTTGCTTTCATTTTGATTAGGCAAATCTTCTGTGAATAAAACTTTGTCTCACTTTGTTATCTGGTATGCTAGAAGAAATTTCTTGCAGAGATAAGCACGCTGCTGTATTAATTTCTCTTGAAGATTTCGGATTCTTTCTACTTCAACATAAAATGAGGTATACCTATAGTACACGCATATCCTCTTTTACACCTATCTACAGTTAACACTCAAAATTACCTTCCAATGCTTGCCGGTACGTGATCTCCACTTTAGAACCCTTCGCCCACCATCGGTTCTTGCAGCTATGTGCCTTTCTTTTTGGATAGGTAAACCATTATTTTGTTCTGACTGAGTGTCTCCCAAAGACTAATGAATAAGCATTACCAATCTTATGAGCCACCTTAACAGGTTTCCGGCATCACATCAAAGAGGCCTTAAATAAATTTGGGGTAAAAGTGACAAACGTCATATAAACCTTGTATAAACCTACGCACAGCAAATGAGGGCTTACTGCATTGATCGTAAACTCCGGTGTGATATAGGTGATACAAATTCTCGTGGCAAATTATGAACAATGCACTCAAACCATGAATTACACATATGAACATTATATACTGTATTACTGTTAGTTTATTTGATAATTGGGCCATAATTGATCTGTAACCAAATAATAGCTAATTTAGTGATGTGTTTAGGCGAAAAGTTATTGCTGTTTGCAACATAATATCTCCACACGTAATATATCTATAGAGTTATTAGAGAAATTATGATCATAAATAATTATTTACGAAAGTCGATTCATGTCTATAATTGGTTAGATGATTTATTTTTCAGAACTTACTAGCTACAATAGACATCATATAAATAAGAAATAGTAAATAACTTTAAATTTGTATTTAGCTTTGACAAAATAGAATTTTACTGATGTACTAATATTAGAGCTGCCTGGTAAATAACTTAAATCTTAAACAAATTTATAGATTAAATACTGCCTGCAGCAATTAAAGATATCTTTAAATTATTTTCCTTCTTCAGCCTATTGCAGTCCACTGCTGGACGTAGGCCTCCCACAGGGGGATTTTGCCCATAGTCACCACGCTAGGCACGCTAATAACGTCGAAATATTATCATTGTACGATTGATATAACATATATTTCACGAGCTTTTGGTACAGCTATAAAGCTCTTTTTACGAGGATATAACAGAAGGTGTAGGACCATTAACCAACCTTTAAAGGATGTCAAGAAGCCCTTAAAATATAATTCTGCAGGTTATTTAAGGCTTGAGAGCGTTTTAAGGGAAGTTCCTTAATGATTATAAAAAAATCTCGTTAACCCTTCAAGTTTCCCAAAATCATCGTCTGACACAAATACATATTAAATACTATTAAATTATATTTATCTAAGTAATATATTCTGAGTTAACGCTGATACATCTTTTCGCACATGTCGTGAGTCAACCCTATAATCACGTCACTGGAGTCAACTAAGGAGTTTAAGGCGGTTTTCTCAGGCGATGAGCTAGCAATGTGGCACTTATCATACACTTCTAGCCCGCTACGTTATATGTAGCTGTAGAAATTTCATTTGTGATCCTGCAGTTCTCATTATCCCATTTTTGTGACATAGCCGTAAGTATTATATGAGTAATATAACTTTCAAAGTACATATTATTAGTAACGGCAGAAAATAATGGGCTAAAGTCAGGGGCAAAAGGCGGTAGTTTTCTTGTTTGACCTTCAAAAACGACCTTACAGACTATATTTACAAACAAAACTTACGTTTAAATCATGCGCACGGAATTCAAATGGGCGCCTACTGATTCCCTAATTACACGATTGACCGACTCCGATTCGGCATAATGTTGAGTGGATAAGAAAAGTTATATTACTTTTGTTCAATCTGTCTTGATTCTCCCTCATTCTTGATTAGCAGGTAACTAGTCTGAGTCGATTCGATACGCCTCCGTGATTGCGTTATTAGTTGACGAATTTCGGCATATTCAGAGCACATTAGAACCATTTGGCACCGGATTAACCGCAGTTCAAAAATATAGCCCCGGATATATTTTTACAGCGTAATCATAGGTTTTGAAATAACTCCTTTTTAATTTCTATTCTACCTATAGATTTAACCACAACATAGATAAGAGTTTTTTGTCAAATATATCGCCATACTCGCCTGGTCATTCATATGAGTTTCTTATTGTCGTGCCATATTTGGAGCGGTAAATCTACCCATAGCAATAATTTCATCTAAAGCCATCTAAAACTCATCAAAAAATTCCATTTTAAATTTAATAACTGCATACCTTCTGGTACCTGTGCTAAAATTTTAAAATTCCACGGCAAATTTATCTCGCGTGCAACGTGAGATTAATCATTCTAAAAGTTAGTGCCAAAAATATTCCAACATTGGCAATAGAAGTTTGTACTTCATATAAATAATAGAAGGGGTATGTTAAGCGAAATATTATGAAATACAATAGTCCACTATTATAGAACCTACTCGTAGCCCCAATGTTGGAAACTCGAAATCACTTTCATTTATTTATCAGATAGTATAAAAAAATATATAGTCAACTCAGGAATGTTCATACAATTTGAAAAATATAGGTACGTGATTACGTACCTGATTTTGAAGTGATAGTAACTATATACTTTCATAATACTAACGTGACCTAAAATACCGTGAAATGTAATCAGGACATAACACGGACCTACAAAAATACCTACCCATATTCGATAACTAGATAGGTGATCGTATCATATGATCTGCAGATACTTCCATCGTTATAATAAAGAATGATCGAGAACATGAAAAGGAACTGCTATGAGATTACAGATCTCGTTTCCTTTGTAGTGACCACGTCCAATTTTCCAATATAGTCTATTATTATTATTTTTTTATTGCAATTAATTCAGTTTAACATCCTATGGTAACCGAAGATAATTACTACCTACATTACCTACGTTTATTTTGTTACTGTAGAAAGAAGTTCTGTTATGTTACGTGAAATCAAATGAAAACATAGGTAGTTTACTGTAAGGTACTTATCCACTTTGAGACTTGATATAAAGTTTATTTTTCTAGATAATTAGACATATGCCATACTCGAGACCGCTTCAAATATTCTTGAAAATTAAACATTTAACTTTTTAAGTCTCTGAGACAACCCCCTTTTAAAAATAAGATAAAAGTGTTTTTGGCAGTGCACAGGATCTTATGGGCAATTCACACAACATTTCGCTTAACTTGATTCGCTTCCATCACACCCTGTATAGGTACAGCTGTTATTCTAATTATTTTCATACCACTCTGAGCCAGGCAAGTACAGCAAGGTAAATTATGGATATCGTCTTACGTCGTGTTTTCCGATTTATTTACTAATTTTATTTAATTATAATTTTATTTCATTGTTAGCGATAAAGTTTACATTATTACAAAAATAATCTTGAAAAGGCAATTTAGTCCTAAAATGATAGTTCTTTAGTACCAATGGGATGAGGAGTAGACTCGTCAAGGTATTTAAGTACCTAATATAAATTGGAAGAAAACTATTATTAAAGCCGATATGAGATCTTGACCAAATAACATTTTAATGCAGTCCACACTTGTCACACCCTCTTGGTAAAAGAGCTGAAGATGTTTTATTAATATCTGGCATTCATCGTCCATTAGAAAAGCCTAACACAGCGAGTATTTTATTACAAACTAGCGGTAGCCCACGACTTCGTCCGTGTAAATTTCGGGAAATCCTTCCTTATCGGTTAGGTTGACTTACGTCATACAAAGAACACACCCTCCAAGAATCACGTCTCCAAAATCAGCGGTTATTGAACTAGAAGCCAGAAGTTTAACCCTGCTACTTATAAACTGCGCGTAAAGTAACACTCTCGTTGGAATATGGAATATCTGTCAAATTAATCTAAATATAGCTTATACCTAGTTAAAAGCTTTTTATCAGTAATTTAAACATTCTAACATTACAAATCGCGATTAAATCATTTTCTATTCTCCTCTAGGGATCAAAGTAATGTCTGTCATTAAAAACAATCCTAGACGTTATCACTTAAACGAGGATATCGGATTAGGATATTGGTACTTAAACTTATACGAGGTAACCTATCTGAAAATCGGTTTAATACGTCCAAAATTGCCTTAAGAGCATGCCGAAGTCAAGCCAAAGGGTACCGTAGCGAAACTTATGAATATGTTAGTGTGGCTGTAATATTGTTACAATTTATGATGCATAAAATGAAATTTCAATCGGAAAAGCTCGAATATTGCAGATTCTAATAATGAAATGTCGGCACTCTTAATCCTTCAATACTGGAGCCAGGTTGAACAATAAGAAGACTTATGCCTGTAAGTATTAATATATGTTAGGAGCAGGATAAGTATGTATGATATAAAGGTAGATTTCTATAGTAGAAAACGTGAATTGAAGGTATTAAACTCAGAAAACGCATTAGTTTAAGAGGTTAGATATATGTTTGTCCAAGAATATTTACCTACAATTAAATACAATGGGCTTAGTGATATTTTCTGGAGGGTTTTGGGTTTTATAATGGTCCTTTTTTATTTTCATAGCATAAAGGTATTCTTGAATGGTTTAGATGGAACATGATATGGACATTTAAGTAATCAACTTTTGTTATCGGAAAATTGCAAGCGGAACCCTAAAAGAATCGAACAAGGAACAGAGATCGGCGACAACCATTCTTTACAAACAGTCGATTCAAAACCAGTCCATTTGGACTCTCTCCATGTCGTTAGGGAAAGTAATTTATTGTTATGGGCTCCTTGAGGATTTTTTCGAATCAGACCAAAGGTTGTTTTGTATCCGAAATGTTTTACGCTTTGTCTGCAGATGAAGAAAAGATAGAGTAGGTAGATCGAATATAAAGGAAAGAAATTAAGGGGGTTTTGAGGTATGGGTAAATACTACTGCCACATAACAAGAATTACAATAAATTATATAAAAAATTTAGGAAATGATTATCTATTTTTATTTATTATTTATTTATTTATTAACTTTACAGTTTACAAATTGTGATTGTACAATATCCTGCAAAACTGTTATAACAGTTTGACTGCAGGAACGTGTCAAGCAAGTTACTGTAGATACATTACCAAAAGTTGCACACCGAGATATTAGATTATTATATATTTAGACTGAGGTAGTATCGCTTCAGCTTATTTAAAAAAATTATATTATTAGGTTCAAGGCGTATGTCGTCTCTATCGTATCTATGTCGCATACTGTTTAATAGGTAGGGTAAGCGTTTTTTTAACGTTCTATCACCATAATAATTGTTTACTCTGGGAACTTCAAGTTTGCCAGCCGACACAGACCTTGTGCAGTAGCTATGACTCACCCTAGTTAGGTCGTGCGCTCCATTGTTACGGTTGTTTATAGCCAAAAAGATATTCTTTTCTATGAAGTATAAATGTATAAGAACACCGAGGAAAACATTATAAGCCTATTCGTGTCTTGACGAAAAACGTGATTTGCAACATTGTTGAAATTCATTATTTATCTATAAGTTTTTTTAATTAGTTCAAATTTAGCTTCAATACTTATTTAAGTATTGTATTGCTAATGTCGAAACCCATGTGAATAATGTGACAATAACATGGCTTTGTGCTTGTAAGTTACTAAATCCGTGATTAGTATTGGTTAGTAGATTAGTTGCAATGTATCGTTATATTATTACGCCCGCCACTCACAGTCGTAAAATTAACGAGCCTAAATGTAATCTAAATAAGACCTATTTCGATTCCGAATGTATTGTACTAAGTTCGTCGCTAAGTTGGAGCTTTTCTATGCATTAGGTCAAATTAAAACTTTTTTTTTAATGAGAGAATAATCATATTTTTAGTATGTACTTAAAACTCCAAAATTCAGTGATATTAAATAGATTTTTGTAAATAGCTTGTAACAACTATATTGCAAACGATAAATGAATGGGTATCTAATGCTAAACTAAGCTTAACTATAGTTAAATTCGTAGAACACCCTTAATATTGGGGTTTAAGGGAATATGGAGGTTATTTAAGCCTTCGGATTAATGTTGTTAAATTATGCAAATTCCATGGAGAAGGGTATCTATTCCTTCGATAATAACAAAGGAAATAAGTTAAGAACATAGTGGATAATAAAAATTTTTGCGTTCTAAGGAAACTGCATATCAACTTGTTTTCTTTCTTCCTGTGCTTGTGCGGTGCTTCTCTAGAATATATCGGCAGCATCTCCTTCCGTGCATATCGTAAGAATCGACTAAGGAACTCGGGTGAAAAATATCATTCATCTGAGGGTGAAAAGCTTAGATTAATGATAGGTCTTCGCTCAAGCGGATCGAATCTTTATTCTAAGGTGAAAAGCTACCAACTTGTCATTGATAATAAAATTGACATCTGTCCACGCTTTGCTAAAACGTGACTATGAAGATACCAAATCCTGCTATGAAATCAGTCTGTGAAACTGATAAAGGATCAGGATCTACAGTTCCGCCCCCTAATTCTAATTGCAATAGCAAAGCCGAAGCAATGCGATAGCGAAAATTGTACAATATGCGCCTTGAACTGTCAATGTTCCTTGAACGCGCTAATCTCAGGAACTACTAGTAAGATTTGTAAAATTCTTTAAGTTTTAGATAGCCCATTTATCGAGGGAGGCTATAGGCTATATAGCAACCCGCCCCGGCTTTGCACGGGTGCTCACGCGGACGAAGTCGTAGGCGGCCGCTAGTAAATGAAATAAATAACTCGAGCCAACACTTCGCGTAACTAAACAAGGTTTAACACGCAACTCCACAATTCTTCTCTTTATCGTGCTCTAACCACATTACGCTATGAAATCAATTTTCGCTCCTTCTCGCCAATTATTGCCGCCTGTTGCGTGCAGTCCACACCACACGTTTGTGAGTGCATACGCGGCGGATGCAGTCAGCAATACGCCTGGCTTGAAATGACCTAAATTCAGTATATTATAAATAGAAATAAAATTTAGTAAATTTAGTAAATCTAAATCTGTGTACGTACTGATGAAATATCCGATACGCAACTTTAACTGACAAAACATTCGATTACTAAGAGCAAGTTGTTTGCAGTCCGCAGTCAAAAAATGACAAAAATACTATAGCTTGACAGACATTTTTGACTATAGTAAGCTTACTACTAATAAAACTATTTGCAGGAAAACGGGCCATACTATTTAATACATTTTTGTTTACAAAAAAGCCGTGGTCGTGTCGTGGTCGTGCCGTGGCCGTGTCGTCTAGTGGAAAAACGCTCAATCTCTTTTATGCAGCTATCATGGTCTGGCACGTCTACGTATTATGAATCTTGTGAGTATACGTACACCCACGGTCCTCAGTTAGACGCTGGGAGCTATATGAATCCTTCCAGGTCCTCACGCGTTAAAGGTATCCACATGCGGAAACTTAGGAGTCCTCACTGACACGGGATCTGTCATTGACGATTTATTAAGTATCCGTAGCGTTTCCGTTCATTTTTTATAGTTGTTCGTGTGAATTCATGCTTATGAAGACCTTATTTTTACATTAAAACGGCATAGACATCTGAGAGCATAAAATAAAACTCGCTCCCTAAAAGCTTTATTTAGTACCTACATCCTTATCTACTAACACAAATTAATATCAAATCTATCAACTCCCCTAAAGTTATTAATTTCGTTCCCCTATTTAGCTGCATAACTGATAGCTTATGCGTTTCCTTCAGATGTTTCCAAAAAAAACAACATTGTTCCACGCAACCATTACGCTGATTTTATAATTTTATAATATACTGGAAAGCATAAAAATAGAAGGTTCTGCAGGTTTAGAAAATAAAACAGTCACATAACTTTATTATGTAATATCATAATGAAATCAGATAGCTATACTCTGATTTTTAATTCCGTACAATTCTGAAAGCTGTCACTTTTAGACATATCAGAGGTTTCAAACCTTTTTGGGCGAGTGCATCTTTTTTACGATACACATCTATATTAAAAAGTACTTTTTAGGTTAAGTACGGGCGATTTGTTTACAAAAATTGTCTCGTTTTATTGGCCATGCTATAAACAAGTCAGTCTGTTCATTTAAAAATGTGTGGATTTCATTTTGTATAGATTTTTTTTTTTTAGTTTATCCCGAAGGAAAGGCAAGGGGAACTAAGTCCATACAGCCTAATCATTGTTTAGTAAAATGTATTCTGAATTTATGATGAATGACAATGATGATGAATGGAAACGTCGGGAAAATCCTCAAGAACAAATGTAAAGTTAGTCAAAATGAAAAATTATTGCAGAAACAACTTACATGCGCCCATGAAGAGATCGTAATCCGGCTAAAGTTTTACTTAGCTTACCTGCGTATAAAACCATGCACACGCACTAGATTCACACCACAAGTAATCAAAATATAACTTATCTACCAGAAAACATCACCTTACGGACACATGCAAGCCATTTACAAATAATTTTTGATTTTCACACGAAAATTACACCTGCACCCTTCCAGCTTTTCCCGCCGAATCCTTTTGTATAGATTCGTTGCAGTGATCTCCACTCGAAATTTTTTTACCCCAAAAATTTATTTAAGAATTATTATTTAAATAGTGAAACACATTTTAAAGCTACATATCAGCATATTCATTTAACAATTAATGTAGTATAAGTATAACCTTTTTTGTATTCATGGGTAATAAATAACATCGTCGTCATTTTGTCTAATTTAAACTTATAACCACACACTAAGAGAACATTATTTTTACTAGTAACATCTAGAAACGTCAGAATTGTACGGAATTAAAAATCAGAGTATAGTTAGGCATATTTTATCTATGCTGCAATTTAGGAAATACACACAGAGATGGCTGTGTTATTTAAGCAGGGTAGCCAGAGCTACAAAATCATTAAGGAGATTACGTTTAATATAATGAAGCCAAATGTATGCGATCAGTGCTAGTACAAGTTGCTAGCCCATCGCCTGAGAGAACACCCCTGAGTTTAACTCTTATGTGCACGAGAGTAGATGAGTAGTAACGAGGTCTAGTATTTAGAAAATATTATCTCGTATAATACCTACTGTATTAAAGTCTGAATAGTGGAATTTTTTAGTTCTCGGTATAAACTGACTTGAGAAAACTTTACATAATACTTTTACTCAAGAGGTCTACTACTATTAACTAACCTCAGAAAAAGGGATTGAGAAACAGGTAAGTATCTAACAAAAACATTTATTACGAAAAATTTAAAAAATATCAGGTAACTGTACAAAAAACTTAAACTGAACCACGAAATAGATAGATAGACAGGCTACTTTCGACAAAATTGTGATACTTATAAAAAATTATATTTCACAATCTCCTATAAAGTCTGAAAAAATAATCCGATTTCGCGTAGACTCTTCCAACAACTTTACGGGACCCCAAAGAATAAATGTGTAGCATCACCGGAGTTAATGACCTCTCGTTTGTTATACACCCTCTGATAGCGTCAAATAAAACCCAAATTCAAATAACTTTTATTTAAAAAGATGTAAAAAAAAGTCTACATTTTACAATTTCTACAACAATGTAGTGGGTACATTATAAATTTTAACAGCTATGGCTTAATTAATGAAATGAGTTACATACTTTTTTGACAGAATATCTTAGGTTATCCAATAGATTCACTTGCACCAAATCTCTTAAATCCTGATTTAAATACTTTTACCACGAATTAAAACACACCACCTCGCTAATTTAACATAACAGAGGTAATCCTGTTAATAGACGTCCCTTAAAATTTACACTAACATTGAAGATTTGTTGCAAGTACCTACACCTACCTTAAAGCTTTAAACTTTAAAAAGTATTATAACTGAACTAAAAGGTCCAACAGTTTACATGGTGAAATTTTGGAGAATTTTACACAGTCATATGAAAGAACCCTTATTTTATTGAACAATGATATGCCTTTGCTGCGGTCTTCTATTTATTAGCAAATGTACAATATATAAAGGATTTGGGGCAATTTCAGTGAAAGCCTGCTATATGGCATGCCTATATTGAATTCCAAACACAAAATTTAAGCGACTGATTATTTTAATTCGAGATAACAATTTACTATCGTTCATTACTAACTGAAAACAAGCGAACAAATCGAAGACAATTCAAATTCAAAATCATTTATTCGACATGAAAGCATTAACAACTTGTTTGTCGATAGTTTTTTTATATGTTACTGTAATGTTATGCAAAAGATAATGTCATCCTCATATTCGGAAATTCATGTTTAATTGCATTTAAACCAAAATTATGTCAAATGTGCATCTCGATCTTATAGTTGTGTGTCCAAAGTATTTTAGATGTTCTTTTTCCAGTGATGTCTTTTTCAGATAAAATCTCACTTCGCCGACTATGACGTAAATGCGTTTCCTTTATTTTGCGATGTATGTGACATTGCCAAAATCCCGTATTTCCGGATAAATTTCCTTTTTTCATTTTACAGTTTTGCGTTAAGTAAACGCAAAGTCTAAATAAGTTTTCTATGTATAAAATGATATGCTTGTTGTAATTTTAATTGAGTACATAGAGGATAGCTAATAGGTATTATGAATGTATGCAATTTGAATGGCTTCGAATTATAGAAATAACGACGTCCGTTTTAAAAATGCTCGCAATTATGTAAATGACGGAAGCAAATTGATACTGCGCCGGCATATCGTCTGTTCTAGCATATTACATGTTTCCCAGGCATTTTGAATAGTATAAGAGATTTTTTTAAATATCCTCTTCACACTCCTTTGGCCAGCTCGCTTCTCTAACTTGCATAACTGCGAAGATTGTAAGAGCTGTATAATCATATACAGGATGTAACAGAAAGGGTATGTTAAGCGAAAAGCTATGTAAATAGCCCCCTATAGAGATCCAATTTCCAAAATTTGAGACTCGAAATTACATTTTTATTTTTCAAGTTTGTATGGACATTCCTGAGTTGTTTCGGAATTCTTCGTACTATCTGGAAAAATAAAAATGTGAATTTGAGTCGGAGTCTGAAATTTTGGAAATAGGTTCTCTATAGTGTTAGGTTCTCTAACATACTCCTTTTGTTACACCCTGTAGATTACTTGCAACACACATGTAATATTTAAATGCACTTATCACAAACAGGAAGATGATAATTTTAATACAATTTTAAAAATATGGATTCAAAAGATAATTCTTTTCAGGATATCCTCATTGACATATCTCTTGTTGACAGCTCATCTCGCCTACACGTCAAATAGTCTGTTAATTACATTATGTTTATTAAGTTATATTATTAAATTACATTGATACTATACATTATTATCCTGATATCTTAATAAAATTACTATAATATTAATACAGTAGATTTCATAAATTGTGCTAATGTTTTAAACATGTCATTATGTGCTAAGAATATTTGATTTCTAAATTTTACTCAGTATCTACGAGTAATGAAATCAACTTGTATATTTATTTTGCATAATGTTGGACTTTCAAAAAAAAAATAATTTTAATATCTTATAATAGTTTAGGTATAATTACTTGATATGACTAGGTTACAAAAACAGACAGATTTCCGAACGTGCTACCTTTTTCTCTAGCACTATTGCAATTTTTGATCGTGTATCGATTTATGGCTCCAAACTATCTGTGTACCATATTTCATTGAAATCCATTCAGTAGTTTTAGCGTGAAAACAAGACAAGACAGACAGAGTTACTTTTTCATTTATAATATTAGTAAGAATTTGAAATTAATAGAAAACAGTTGAAGAATAAATCTGAGATATATAAAAAATCACGTAAGGTCGGTAACTGAAATCCGCTGCTAACTGACATTTTTCTAATTATGATTCTGTCTGTTAACCTGTTATACAAATTAACTACGTAAGTTAAATATAATTTAAGTTATTGCACCAAGATTTCAGATAATTCTTGTATGCCATAACATACAGGATCTGATCGTAAGACTATCTACATTTGAAAGATAAAAAATCAAAGGTGAAGTGTGTGAATAAAAAAATAATTTAAAAAAAATCGGTTAAGCATTAGGTACTAATTTTTTCTGGAATAGCGAATATATACGCAGGTCTGATCGGACCCTAATTACGTATATTGCAACAGCAATGCGACAACAAAAAATATAATATAGCTATCGCAAATTAGATCGCTTATAAAATTCGTAATACGTGAATTACATAACGTTTTTGAGTTTTGCTGTTGCGATGTGATAATTGTGCATGGTTTTTTAATGCAACAAACGTACCTAATAATGTCTGGTATTTTATTTATTAAGTCCACTAGGACGCCGGCGACTCCGTCCGCGTGGACTATACAGAAAAAACAAAATGTCGAAAATATCCGGGATAAACACATTTTTCCAGGATAAAAAGTAGCCTATATGTTAAGTGGGACCTGTCACAATATATTCCTGAAGTGCATCGAAATCGGTCCAGCCGTTTCAGAGATTAGCGTGCACAAACATCGATCCGTTATAATTTTATTATATGTATATAGAAGATAGAAGAAGATAGGCTGTGGATACATAGCGAACTAATGATGCAAGCCCGATATTGTGCGGTTGTGGTTAAAAATGGCTGTCTACAACCATTTCGGGTCACGTCACTGGGTGATATACACTAAAATACAAATATGGTTTCTGTATGTAAACAGAGCTATACCCGAAGTTATCCAAATATATCATAGTTTAAAATACTTTAAGGAACTCGGGCGATAGCTAGCAACTTGTCACTATCAGGTAAATCCGTGTCCGTTATACTTAACGTGGATATGGGATCTATTCTTTTCAATCTCCCTTATGATCCCACAGTTTTGGCAACTCTATTCCGGGAATTTTCCGCGTGATGCCAGCAGAGTAGAATTTGTATCACCCCATGCCTGCCCGTGGGTATCGTACGAGGCGATTAAGGGTTTCCGGGAGGCGCCTCCCGTGCTAACAACGTAGCCCGAAAATCACACTGCGGTCACGAATCCGCCTGCCCAGCGTAGTGACTATGGGCAAAACCCCCCTGTGGCAGTAGCCTAGAGGCGCGCCCTGGAGGAGGCCTACGTCCAGCAGTGGACTGCAGTAGGCTGAAGACAGATTCCAGGAACACAGCCGTGAGTATATGTTTTACTTTCATGTCTATGCTTCATATCACTACATATTATAAAACAAAGTCGCTTGCCGCTGTCTGTCCATCCCTATGTATAGAGTGATTTACGAGGAAGGTTTATATGTATAGAATCAGCACTGCAACCGTGCGAAGCCGGAGCGGGTCGCTAGTAATATTATAAACGCGAAATTATGTAAGTATGCACTGAGCATGGATAAACTAAACGGCTAAAGCGATTTTAAAAAGTTTTGTATGGAGTTAGCTGACACCCTGGATTAACTGCAACTTTTTATCCCGGAAAAATATTTTCATCCCGGATAATTTTGATATTTTATTTTTTCTACAGTCCACGCCGACGAAGTCGCGGGCGTCCACTAGTATATAATAAAATAAATGGTACACGAGAAAGTGGGAGTCTCGAAAGTAACGGACTGTGGTAAATTATTTTAAATATAATTCTAGAACCTATATAATATCATAAAAAATCTCTAAATACAAAACAGCTTTTGAAGCGCAATATTTACATCACATCTCACTAAAAACAATATGTCCGCGATGAATCGTCACACACATTATCTTGCCGCTGTCAGCCATAATAGTACTGCGAATTATATCCCAAGCTCTTAGGACTCATAGTTATATCTGGGTCCACTCGTTCCTCTTTACTATTACCTCTGCTGAACCTCCCAGGACATGGTGGAACCTCCCTAGCTTGCGGAGGTACATAGTCCACGTTCCCATACATACTTGCCCCCGCACAGGGGTATATAGTTGACAAGGGCCTCATAGCACGAAGAGTACCTTTACTACCCGGTACATCTCTATACAGGATCATGTCTGGATGTAAAGGATCGTAGAATGTTCCAGATATGTGGCTGACATCGATGTCGTTGTCTACATCGGAGACAGCATCGTTGAAGACGTTGGGAGCGTCAGTGGTGAACAGGTCGTCAGTTTTGGAGATCCTGGTCGATCTTCGACTGACGTAGCATCGGATGCCAAGGGAAATGAGGACTAAAAATAGGAAGATGCAAACCCCGACCCCGACGTATATAAATATCAGCTTGCTTTTCGTTTGCGATGGTGGAACTGGAACAAAATATTCTATTGTATTTACTTGTTAAAATACAGAGCAAGAATATCGACCAATTTTCAATTAACTTATTATCAGAGGAGTATAAAGAAAGTCATTAATTTCATTAACAAAATGAGCCAGTAAAGTAAGTATAGGCCTTTGTAATAGAGTAACATTTTGACTAAAGATACCGATCAATAAATCATTCGATTCGATAAATAGAGTTCCGTTCGTAAATATATCCGTATCCGATCTACGGCCAATCAAAAGGCATTCATTATATTGGTAGAGCTGGAATAAATAGGAGGAAAACTTCACGATTTATTTCAAGAGGTTTAGTAAAGATCAATGTATGAAGCAATAGCCCGTGACTTCGTTCGCATTAACTACCTATATAGGTAGCCAAGGAGTAACTCATTCAGTCACTTATGTCTGCAATGTAGAGGTTACCTTTTTTAAATTTAATCAAAATCCCTTCGCAAATATTTGGATGAGACGTAACAAAAATCTCATCATTTGTACAATAACCTTGTATTTGTATAATAATTTTTCACTGACTGAAAAAAGAGAGGAGGTTACTCAATTTGACCGTATGTGATGACGATGACGATGATGTGTTTTTTATAGGATGCAGTTGCATTATATTATCTCTTGTACCTAATATTAGTATACTTAAATATTAACTAGAATTATCTAATATTGTAGATTGTGGTAGATCGTCAAAGGCAAAAGCAGACATACTTACTCTCATGAAGAATAACCTTCGGCTTATTAATAGAAGAAGGCTTTTCGTCTACTCGAGGGAAGTCTTGGGGTAATGGCTGCAGCGCTGGATTCGCTATTGGAGGTACATTTGTTTCTCCCCACTTTTCTCCCGGATCCTCTGATAAAACAATAACAATGATTTAATTAGTAACCTAACTAGTTATAATGAGTGAAACAAAAAAATAAGACGTAATACTTACATAATATCTTTGAAACTTTAGGTCTATGGGCAATTATTAACTAACACTAATTAGAGATCTTTTAGATTTCTTGGACTATACTTTTTATTGGCACCAAATCTAGATCTGACATAGTAATGAGAATTATGAGGGGATAGTGATATTTCTGTAAATTATAAATATGTACGTACAGTTCTTAATGTAGTTGGATGAGTTGTGGTTTATAAAGAACTAGAAGTAGGTATATCGATATAGCCTCAAGCCCAGCAGTGAACTAGAAAAACACTTACCAGACTCGTCGAAAAGGTCTTGCTCGCGATTCAAGTCGTTCCTGTCATCAAGAATTTCATCCTTTTCTGATGGACTCTCGAAACGCTCTAATAATACGCCAAGGGGTACTAAAATAAAAAATACTAGTTAATGATTGTAATATAAATATATATCACATATTTTAAACACATTAACCTAGTCCCACAGTAAGATCCTAAATGTCTTATGTAGCTGTGGGATGTCGTTTATGATTCTGCATTACTAAGTACCCCATTTCGGGAACACAGCTATGTGTATATTTATGTATCTAATATTACTTATCCAAAACATGTGGGATATATGATTCGTAAAAAGGAAAAATAGGTAAGACTGCGGAAAAAATAAAATGTCGATATTATCCGAGATAAAAACATTTTCCCGTGATAAAAAGTAGCCTATATGTTAAGTGGGACCTGTCACAATACAGGATGTTTTTTTGTGGCCACCTTTAACGAAGGGTACGTATTCTATACATGAAATAAAGTAAATGCCAAATACTGGGAAAATGAAATTTTTTTTAAAATGTGCGAAATGTATAATGTCTAGTGTGTTAGTTTATAGACAGATATTAATTATTTTTCGTGAAAAAATCCTGCTACGCGCGTCTATGCATTTATGCAGAAAAACGCAGTCTATTTACTCAACTTGGACCCTAATATTTTAAACCAGACACTCCCAGGTATGCTTCCATGGAGAAAAATGATCGTGATGATGAGGAGACCGTTTTGTTGACGACCAAAAATCACCCTGTATATTCCTGAAATTTGCATCGAAATCAGTCCAGCCGTTTCTGAGATTAGCGTGCACAAACATCGATCCGTTACAATTTTATTATATGTATAGAATAGATAGAAGATAGATTTAGTTACACCTATCTATCTATCTATAAAAGAAAGTCGTGTTAGTTACACTGTTAATAATTCGAGAACGGCTATACCGATTTGAATGAAATTATACAGATAATCTAGAGTCTGTGAAAGGACATAGGCTACTTTTTATCCCGGGAAAATATTTTCATCTCGGATTTAGACATTTTAGTGTTTCTGCACGCGGACGGAGTGGACGCCCACTAGTTTAGATATAATTACTTACCACAAGCGTAAATGACAGTCAAATACAGGCTGGAGTTGAAGTTGCACCTCGTGGCTGTGGTGAAGGTGTACCGGTTGGCCGGCAGCTGACAGCGACGCTTGCCGTGACACAGCTCCATTGCTCGCTCGGTAGCGTGCGGTGCTTGACATGCTGGGATAAAAGAAGCAATGTATTACGTATCTAAAATTCTTCTTCTTCTTCAGCCTATTACAGTCCACTGCTGGGAGTAGGGCCCCCCCAGGGCACGGCACAAGGCTACTGCCACTGGCTAACTTTTCTCACGACCGACCTGAATTTATCTACCTATCAGTTTTTCTAAATCAACCGCTTACGAGAATATCAATCTGTTACCGGCTATTAAATATTGAATAACTATAACTATTTGCACAGCGTATGAATCCATTAAATTCATCGAGAAAAACGTACACACGTCCAGGCTATTTAAATTCAGAACACGGTACGGCAGCTGTTCAAAATGCTTAATCAATATCTTCGAGTGCAATACAAAAACCTGCATTTTGTGCGCTCAATAAAGTTTAACAAGTAAGTATGAGTACTTATATTGAAAACTTGTTACGTGCATGTTTTATTAATAGATTCCATATTCCATATCCATGCAAAAACGCAGTTTAAAATATAACATGGAACTAAAATCTTTGTCTATGGTTCCTATAAAGGGTGTTTGTTAAAACAAATCAGCACAATTATGCCTCTGTGACAAAGAAAACAGTTCTACTATCTCTTACTTGAGTTCTTAACGGAAAAGTTGAAGAATACGTGCATCAAAGCAGCAAAAATCATTATCCTTTCATAATATGGATGTTTCTAGTGTTTCTACCACACCATCACTACATATTCTAAAACAAATTCGTCCCGCTGTTGTCTGTCCCTGTTTTTTTAATAGACAGAGACAATAAACTAGGAACATGTCATTGATCATTTATGTCCCCGCTTATCTAAACGTGGCTGTGGGGTCTCCTTTACCCGCACTTATTGTTACCCCATTTCAGGCACAGAGGCGTGTATACAGGGTGTAAAAAGACAACGATGTTTTTTTTATACCTCGTATTTTTTGTAAGGTTACGATCATTTTCTTCTATGGAACCAACCCTGGGAAACGACAAAAAAAATATGAAAAAAATATTGTCATTTTACTGCAAGCAATGTATTCGTTTGATGCTCAAAGTATAAATGTACCTACAAAACTAACATTATAACATTTTGACATGGTGTCTTTGGAAAAAATGTCTGTTAACCGATTTCAGATGGATTTATGTAAAAAAAAAATGATAATATTAATGTAACATTGGACCTCAATATTTTGGAAACCCGTGGTTTCCCAGGGGTGCTTCCATAGAAAAAATAATCGTGATGTTACAAAGAATACGAGATATTAAAAGAACAAAGTTGTCTTTTTACACCCAGTATGTACGAGTTTGTATAAGTCTCAATGTGTGGGACTGATCAGTCAGTGGTCTCTAAAAAAGGGTATTTCTCCAGGGGAGTAACAATTTGTTCACAGTTACTAACTCGAATCTCTGGTGTGCTCAATTTAGTTTATATGGTCAACTTTTATTAAATGTTTCGTTGGTTTTAACTTTGGAAATTATTTATATTAAAGGGACCACCAGTTGCCTACTCCCAGGGGATGAAGTTTGAGTATCTATTTATAGCGAGTAACTAATATTCCGGCCTAGGCGACATTTTCAGTTGTCACTTTAGAGTCATGGGCTAAAATTATTATTTGCCTAGCTAGATATAAAAGCTTTTTCGACTTTAAATATTACTTAAGTATTAAAATTATTAATTATTAATTTCTATACATTACGAGTATTATGACAAACATTGTCGATGACACTACTGGATTAATTAATTACATTTACGGATATTAGTATACTAATATTGTCCTTTATAAATGTTATAAATAATTATGTAATTATAATTTAATTAAGTGGGTATCGTACGAGGCGATTTACGGTTTCCGGGAGGTGGGCAGCAGCGCCTCCCGTACTGACAACATAGTCCGAAAATGACACTGCGGTCACCAACCCGCCTGCCCGGCGTGGTGAAGCAAACCCCCCTGTGGCAGTACGTAGCCTTGTGGCGTGCTCTGGGAGAGGCCTACGTCCAGCAGTGCCCTGCAATAGGCTGAAGAAGAAGAAGAATATTGTTCTTTAGCAACCCGAGGAAGATTGACTTCTAGTCGGCCGTAAAATAAACGCCAAATCCTTGACAATATGAATTTCGAAAGAAAGAAACCATATCAATGGGATAAGGGCAGAAAGATGATAATAATTACTAGGAGACTAGGTTATCCTGCTCATATTTGTAGTGTTGGCAAAATCACGCAATTTATTTTAATGACATAATATACTAGCATAATTATAAGTAACTTGTCCCCTATAGACTTACACAACGTACTTTCATCTCGAACCTTCGGCGTCTGTGGGCAGGACACCGCCTCCAGAGCCGTCCTGCCAAATTTGGCTTCGAAGATAGCCACCCTGGAGTGTGGGTTGCAGCTCAGCTTGATGACGTCATCCTCGCAGCCAGTCCGACTTCGAAACTCATCTGTGGAATCATAAATATAGATATATCTTTGCCTATTATTGTCGTCGTCGTCAGCCTATTACAGTCCACTGCTGGACGTAGGCCTCCCCCAAAGCACGTCACAAGGGTCCATTACTCTACTTGTGTCTCAAGGTAATCGAATCCATTTTTTTTTATTGTGAATACCAAACCAAACAAGCTCTTTCCCGAGTGATCATCAAGCTTACAAAACCATCAAGCTTGAAAGACCAAACAACGTATTAAACTTAGGTAGAGAGAATTTTTCAATAACATGTTAAACAATATAACCTTAGATTAATGATTGGTCTTCGCTCCGCTCTGACTAGATGGAGTACTATCAATAAACAATAGCTCCGTGAATGCGGCAATTTTATCATGATTGATGACATGACTGACATGACAATCATCAATGACAATTTGCAAGGATGCTGGTATGCGTGAAGGATTGTGTTGCCAACTGCTTAACTGTTACCCGAATTAAGGAAAACTAATGCAGAAATAAAATTTTGCAATAAATTAAAATTGATTATGATATCAAGAGAATTGGGTGGTGTGAAAGAAGACGTACTCGTAGTGACAAGAATAGAGTAAGGTACGCTTGGATGGTTTGGTCATTTGAAGAATATGGATACATATATTCACATATTCACACAATTAATATCTGTCTATGAAAAAACTAGCATAAACACTATAAATTTCACCCGATCAAGTAATTAATTTTTTTAAGCATTTTTTTTTTGCCATAAACTTACTTTATTTGATGTACAGAGTACGTACCCTCCGTTAAGGGTGGCAACGAAAAAACACCCTGTATATATAAGCAGTCTTTCAATTATGGGGCTCGTGAATGAATTTCGGTATGTTTAGAGATGCGAAAAGACAATAAATGCAGTCAGCTACATATTTCCAAGTAGATATAACACTCTTATGCTGCTCTGGGAGTGAAATAAAAACGTATAATACTACAGCTGCTTCTCGGGTATACTGTACACGTCAGTAGAGGGACAAGAGGGTCTTGGTATTTTGTAGGCGATGGGCTGACTACCTGTCACTACTAACCGAACTTGTACATTTCAACTATACCCTCAAAATTGGTCAGAAGTGGCACCATGTGATCCTGTCGGCCCTTGGTGCTCTGCCTACCTCATAAGGAATAAAGGCGTGTGTATGTATGTATGTATGTATGTAGATATAACACGTTTCAAATTGTCACCATTAAAATGTCAATACCATAAATATATAAAAAGGTAATGGATATTAAGTTCCAACCATATTAACAGCAGCTCTCTTTCAGGAAAACTAATGTCACTTCTCGGTTCAATTAATAGTGCAATCGATTATTGATACTGGTTACCTAAATATAGGCGGTGCCCATTTTGTGCAAACGTTGCTTCTAACCCATTAGCGGGTAATACGATACCTTTACGTACTATAAGTGTAATCAATTAGTATAAGTGTTCTTATGTACTTGTAACTATGTTTCAGCAGACGAGCGGTTTATAGTCAAAACGACGATAGTTTTTCACCAGTTACATAAGTTCCGGATAACCTATCTGACACTTATTTTGACAGAAACCCCTTACAATGAACTGTAAAAAAAATACCTGATAGGTTATTCGGAACTTATCAGCAAGCGGAGAAACTGGTATCAAGATAAATAGGCAACTAACTTCTAGCTTCGCATGTATGTCTAAATGACATAAAAATGGGGGGGTTCCATATAAAAATCAATAAAAGGCGCAATGTGAATTCTTTGAATAATATACATTATGCAAGCCTAAAAGATGATCTGCAATAATAATAAACGATCAAAGCTGTTTTACTATATACACTTCTGTAGTCAATTACGAAAAAGATTGAATTCATAGAAAACATTGCCATTTGATTTTAGCCAGTATTTTAACTTATTCTTCTTCACTTAATTTAAATTGTGAATGTTTTAAGCCCAATTATTGAACAAAAACTTTCTTATCGTTCGCTTTGATACCCGTATTTAAATCCTAGATTAAACTTTAAGCGTATTTATTTAGCTTATTGAAATTAGCAACTAATCCAAGCAATCATAGAGTCACCGAGCAAACGCTCGCACAAAACGCCGCAGTCAACTTGCTGGTCTACCCACAATAATAGGACCACACCTTGGCACTCCTTAACCGGCGCACCCTTAGGGCGGTGACCCCAGGAATTTATTAACCCCGCATAAATCACGGCAATACACTTACAGGACTGTCATAAAAAGTGACCGCACGCGACTATGCGCTCTGCTTACTGTCAGACTAATGTGTATTGTAATAGGTGAATTCATCAAAAATTACGTAGATTCAATGGCGTTTCATGCTAAGTAGATGTTGATGGATTTGTTTGATATTTCCTTCAATTGTTTTACCAAATAGGTACTCCGCACGTCGTAAGTGACAAACTACGTAAAGTTGTATACTTACCTACCTATTTTTTCACATTTTCGTTAAAACTGTTAAACCAGCCATGATGAATGATGGAGAATACGAAACTAGGTAGGGTTTGAGGTATCTGTTAAATGATGAAAAAATTTTTTTTGTATTTAGGTAAACAGTATATAAAAAGACCTTCTATTAATAATTTATAATAATTTAAAAAGACCTTCTATTTTTATTACGGCCTTTGTTACGAAGCTGTAGTTAAGCGGGGTATAGCCAGTAAGTATAAGTTCAATGTTTAATTACAATTTTATTCTGAGCGACGACGCGGCAGTAAGTACTACGTGGAACTTCAAATATAGTGAAAAATGAGTGTCATTTCCTCATTTATGTTAAATTTTCAGATAATGGGCATCCATGTATGTATGCTATTACGTAAATAGATTATTGATTAGAATACTTATCCTACCTATATTCTATCAAAACCTTTATACTCTGCAGAAGTAGCTATTTTAAGCATCTAAATCAAACTCACGACTCAAGAACAGAATATAAATCCAATAACGTTTTTCTAATCTAATATCTCTTTTCTTTTTATTTATCTCTTATAGACCAAAGGTAAATCTGCTACAAGGTAAATTCCATTTGATATTTTTTGTGAAAGAAATACAAAATGAGACGCATGTTTACGCTCCATCAAGTTATTTATTATTTTAATTTTCTTCTCTTTTTTATGATTTGTTGAATCGTAAAAAATATACCTTTTCATGACAAATATGCCTACATTTTCTAAAATATTTAATCCCTTAAATTATATCTAGGTATTTATACAGCCTTACAGCACCTACTGCTGAGTAAAAGGCCTTATCTTTGCTACACCATTTACCAGCAGTTTTCAGCAGTTGTTCTTATGAGTGTGACTAGAGCGAGAAAATTTACTTAGTATCTCTGTACAGAGCTCGAAAACGAGCAGACGCTCTATGATAGACTACGAAGCTTATTTGTGTAGATATGTTATTGTGTATCACCCTTTACGAACCAGTATTTTACAGACTGTATTGAACGGTACCATTCATTAAGATGGAGTCGGAAAGTAGAATTATACAGAAACGCTGGACGGATGAGAAAAGGCTGCTTGTCTTTATGTCCTATCTCAGCTTTAAATAAACTATCTCTATATTCAAAAAGCACTTGTAATTTCGTAGTTTTCATAAATTCAGAACGTTACAAAACATAGTTTTCTGAATACAGAGCCAGACAGGTTTTATGGACAGATTCAAGTTAATAGCGTCCTTTAAAATTCACACCTTTGTTCACATATTCAAAATATTTTAACAGGCGAGGAGAGAAAATACAATTCGGTTGTATTGAAATATTTGTGGTTTATTCGAGTTTTGGTCACTACATAAAATACCTATAGTGTGTGTGCAAATTCGATATGGTTTCATGAAAATGTTCTCGATGAAAATATCAAATAGAACATGATCGCTGACAGCTGTAATCACCAGCAACTTCATCTGCATGAACCGGAAAATTTAAAAATACGGAAGACAAGCAAATTCATATCATTTAATCGTTTAATCTACGAATGCATATACTTATAAATTATTTACTTCTATACAAATTTGTTTGTTTAATTTGTTTGAACGTAGCGCGTGGAAGTAACTAGTCCGATTTGAAAAAGAAATCAGTTTTAAATAGCCAATTTATCTAGAAAGGCTATATAGCAACCCGCCCCGGCTTCGCACGGGTACAATGCCTCCTTACGAGGACGATTCGCAGGCGACTGCTAGTTAACAAAAAAAACGAACCAAACCAAGTAAGTAAACTTCGCAAAATCGCATATTTTACAAGCGCTCATTACGAGAGGTATGGCGACAAAAGTTTAGTCCGTTAGGAACTAATATTTTTTTATGCAGTGACACAGAAAATGTGGTCATACACGTAGTAACTAGCGCCATCATCCATCGGAACTATACGGTAAAACGCAATTTTACTTGTGTAGTTCACTGGCAGAATTCATATGGACACACGTTTACAACAAATACGTTTACAAGATATTTGTTTCTTACATTAATAGTTCGCTATTTGTATTGTAATTCATGGTACGTTGGTGTATGCTATCACACTGTGAAATTATTATTCTAATAAATAAATAAGTATGGAGGCGACTGCCATGCGAAACTAAGTCCTAACCTAACTACTCCAAGATCCATTGAAAATTAAAATTGTTTTGAAAACTATTGGTGAAAACTCATTCATTCATTAAATTTCATGTAATTTTCCCTTTGAAATATAATTATATTTTCCTCTGTGGATAAAAGGATTCACCGAAAATTCATACGGAGTCGCTCTATTCCACGAGATTGTTGCCCAGTCATTAATTTTAGTACACTAAAGTTAGATTAGTCCATACTGTAGTAGTTGGTATTACCCACTACCGACTTCAAATAAGTTTACTAATTACTTGGTTTTTGCTGGAAAATAAATTGAAAAATTCTTAAAATAATCAAGCGTTCAAACATCAGTTGTTTAATTTTTTTTATGTGCTTACGGGTATGGTCCCGTGCTAATGAGGAGCTTAGATGAAATAGATCAAAGAAATTTATCAGCTGCATCTCTTTCTGTTTATATCGTAAGTGTCGACTTACTCGGGCATTCTTACATACGGAAATTAGGTATATCATCAACCTCAGCTCATTTAAAAGTTTCCTCTATAATTCCTCGCTGCTCCAATCCTATATTCCTATTATTTATATGCCTCTTGTTTTTCCCAGATTGTGATCCACATGATGTGACCTTGGTGATTCTAGGCGATCTTTAGTATTTAAAATCACCTATGTGTATAGAGGCGACCCCAATAAAAATTATTATTTTGATATCATTTCGGTAGCAGGTGATATCATCCAGGTGATCGTGGAATAAACGCCCCAGATTGATCGTTGAGTGCACCCCTAACATTTCTTCTCTACTATACCGTACTGCTATATTATTTTCTCCATTTTCGTTACAGTTACAGCCAAACATTAGTGCACGGCGCTGGTCTCTGGCTAAATATTAACTAAATATAGTAAAGGTTAACGAACTAAAACCTATTTGCTTTGTCCGACCATTTGCGGTTCGTCTGTATGAGATAAGCTATTTTATCTATGAATATTATAATGAACAGATATAGGGGGTTAATTTTAAAACATCAATAACCTCGCAAGACTAGGTAGCTACCATCATAAACAACAACATTTGTTCCACGAGTTTTGGTAATTTGTCACATTTTGCTTTCATACAAAAATAAATACTAATTTAATATTACCTCTGAATGTTCTTAAGGGGCTTGTTCCCAAAGGTCCACGACTCTATTGTTTTCAAAAAATGTAAGTTCATACTATAATTTCCAACAGGTAGATACACGATATTGAAAAATAATAAACATTTTCTTTCCCAACGGGTACAATCAGCAGGAAAATCTGGGTCAATTTATTATGAAATAAAAGACAATTAATAGTTTAGATGAACAAAGAGTCTTTATTGTGTCAGACTGTCTCTTTGCATTAAAATAGGCTTATACTTAAAGGCATTAAAATAATAGTTTCGGAAAAACAAAAAATAATCTCAATCTTACACTGACCGTCCATGGTCTTTGTCGTCTGCTGACTGACCTAAGCATTAAAAAAACACTGTTTTGGTATCGTGCCTCGGAAAGCACGTAAACCGTTAGTCCTGCGCCTGATCTCTCTCCGATCGTGTCGGTTTTCCGTCCCATCGGACTATGAGAGTAACGGAATAGAGAGTGCATCTGTGTTTGCGCACACACTTGTGCACTATAATATCTCCTGCGTACCTGGCCAATCTGCGTAGAGATTGGTCGCCTTGGCCGAAATACGGTCGGAGATCATCATCATCAGGTAGTAAATCATCTCAATCTTATGTTAAATAGACATAAGCATTAAAATCACAGTTTCGAAATATCACAAAAATCATCTCGATCTTACCGTCCATGGTCTTTGTCGTCTGCTGACTGACCTAAGCATTAAAAAAACACTGTTTTGGTATAATCATAGGTAGTAAATCATCTCAATCTTACAGTAAAATATACTTAATATACAAATAGCACAAACTCTCTTATATCGTTTTTGCTGATTGTACTTAGGATAAATATCGTGGACCCGTTGGAAATTCGTATATGAAAGTTTTAAAATATATTTTACAAATTTCATGGGCCCCCGGTGGTAAAAGAAGAACAATAGAGTTTTGAACCTTTAGGAACAAGCCTTCTTAAGTCTGTACATAATATTGTGCGCGCGCGATCGCGGGCGTCAATCTTTTCGTATACCTACGAATGGAACATGCATACAAATGTCACGACAGTACAGTAAAAGCTTGGAAAATCATTTATAATTAATGTATTGAGTTATGATAAAACTCGTAGAACAAATGTTATTGTTTATGATTTTAGCTATCTAGTCCTGCGAGGTTATTGATGTTTTAAAATTAACCCTGTATATTTAGATTCATCATCATCATCATTTTACCCCTGGGAAGTCCACTGCTGGGCATAGGCCTCCCCCAACAACCTCCATAACGACCGGTCGGAAGCAGCCTGCATACAACCGACGCCCGCGACCTGGGCCAGGTCGTCCGTCAATCTCGCGGATGGCCTTCCCAGCGGCGTTTGCCGATATGTGTTATCCACTCTAGAACTTTAGGAATAGATGAAGTGAATTAAAATTTCATATACTATACCTATACATATGTACACAACTGTGTTGTCAAAAATGGAATAGCCAAAACTGCAGGATAACCGGTAGAGCAATCGATTTTAAAAGGTTTTAACAAAAATTAATATTACAAACAGAGCCGAAATGATTTATTAGATAAACCAAATGCTGAATCGACCATTTTATTTGTAAGCGGCATGAATAAATCGCATATAAATCTATAACAGCTCGCCAGTCGATCAGCAAGTGAAACAAAGGTACCCAATAACTCTCGATAATGGTCTCGTAGTTTAGGGTATGACTCCAGCGCTGAACAAAATCGATATAGGGATATAGGTATAATTTTTGTAAGGCCGACGCACAAAGTAACTTTGCACTTACCTTACTGTATGAAATGCCAATTGATACTTGACAGATCATAAGTGTCGAATATATAAATTTATTTCTGGCTGAGGAGGACTGGAGTTGACTAAATGAAATAATACTCGTAATATCAGTCCAGTGCAGATGGTCTTATACCATATTTAACAGTTCTTTCAATTTAAAGACCATTTGAATAAAATAGTGTGAACAGGCGACTTTTATATAAGACCAGCAAACATTACCTTTCCCTATAGCACTCAATATGACTATTTAGATTAAATAACTTAGCCGGCGAAGTGCTTTGAATATAAGTAGTGTTCTTTCGCTTGCCTTGTCTTGGCAGATCACTACCGTGCGCTCAGACTCTTCTATGGCTCAGATAACCGAAATGATAGCATGATATTCGCTTTACATTGGACAACCGGAATTTTTTTCTTCCCTCTTGCAGAGAATATTATGGCTGTTATTCGATGTAATATTTATTCTGGCGACGAACATTGATATCAAACTGAGGGGCAAATAACTACTTCGATTTATCTGTTCCCACGAATGGACTGGTTATTATACATAATGCTACGAACGCAGAGAGTTATCTTCTGAGGTCCTATCATGTTATTGTTCGTACTATGAATATTGTGAAAATATTAGATTCCACGACCCCATAGATATACTATAAGTATTACCCCCTGTATCTTACTACAAAGGGTAAAGATAATAATCGATCTTCCGCTGAATGGCAGCTTTCCGCTGGCATGCTTTTCGAGCACACCGGATCCGCTGTACCTTTGAGTTTAATGTATAGAACTTTCCTATGCTTATGTACGCATCTCCGGTCTGCCCGTGTCTATATATAGGTAGTTCCATACATTACAACTCAGAGGTACGTGTACGTCTACGCTTACGTGCACGCATACGCATCCGGTGTACTCGAGGCTTTAATACATAGATAGTGATTCAAGAGAAAGGTATATATGTAAAACTAGAGACCCGCCCCGGCTTCGCACGGGTGCGAAAGCGAAGTCGTAGGCGGCCGCAAGTTATACACAAATATTCCATCATCGATAGGTACCTTACTATACTGCTTAGCTAAAAGAGAATGCTATGTGGCATTAAGCTCGTTTTGGTATAATTTTTTTACAGTGGAATAAAAAAAATTCTTATCATATCTTACCTGGAGATCTGTAGTTTCTGCCTACCTCTATGAGATATAGGCGTGAGGTTATGTATATTATCTTACCTTGTAAAGTACTAATAAATAAACTAGGATAGTTTACTTACAAGGGCGACATTTGTAGGCAACTTCTACGAACTTCTTGGCTAGCGGACAAGGGTCTATTATGTTCTGTTTCGGCTTCGTGTTGAACTTGCACTGCGGCTTCTTCTGGCAAGCTTCCACCACCGTTTGGAGCAACGAGTACTGGAGAAATAATACAAACGTATATTATTATTAGCCGCGTGGTGCGGCAGAGTAGAGTTTGTACAGCCCAGCGTGGTGAGTATGGGCAAAATCCCCCCATGGTAGTAGCCTTGAGGCGGGCCCTGGGGGTGGCCTACTCGTATGTCCAGCAGTGGACTGCAATAGGGTGAAGAAATATTATTATACTCAGGCTTTAATATGAGAAGTACATAAAAGGAAAGAAATTAAACATGGAGTGGAAGGAAGCCCTTGATCCGCCTCTTACGATACCCACAGGCAGACCAGATGGAGGAGGCAGATTGGGTTGGTGTTATTCTACTCTGCCGACACCACACAGCTGTACCCACCCACTACATAATCATCATCATCAGCCTATTGCAGTCCACTGCTGGACGTAGGCCTCCCCCAGGGCACGCCACAAGACTGCCATGGGGGGTATTTGCCCATAGTCACCACGCTGGGCAGGCGGGTTGGTGACCGCAGTTTGTATTTTGGACTATGTTGTCAACACGGGAGGCGCTGCTGCCCACCTCCCGGAAACCCTTAATCGCCTCGTACGATACCCGCGGGCAGACATGGGGTGGTACGAATTCTACTCTGCCGGCACCACGCGGCCAGCATTTAATAAATTATGAAGGATTTATTCATGAAAGTAATTAATCATATCTTAGCACAGTACACAAAATTTCTTATAACATACTTGTTGAACTTATATTTAAAAAACTAGACACAGTTATGTGCAAGGAATAGATAAATAAATAAATTTCACTATATTGTCTTATGTTTGTGTGTACAATAAAGAATACAAGAAAAACTTTTGATTTTTTATTACCTTTACAACAGATATACAGAGATATTTAAATTAATTTTAAAAACTAGCTACCTACTCGTACGTGCTAAAATTATTAATAATAAAATCTACACCTACGTACTAAAATTAGGGCTACAAAATAAAATAAAGTTTTCAAATAAAAAACTGCTTGCTGCAAATAAATAAAAAATAAGGTATTAGATATCGTGTCACATTAGCATTCATGACTATGATTTGATGTGGAATGGGAAAGACTAACATTAAGCATGTAAATTACGTTAAAAATCCGAGATAATCCGGGTTTTAGAGTGAAAACGTACGTAAATCTCGCCTCTTTAAATGCTGATTTCCCTAAAGCGTTTTAATTTTTGTCAGACTTTTTGAAACTGCTTTATCGAGTGTAGTATAGGTATTAGATACGTTTAATAGGCAGACAAATATATATATATGAGATTTTAATATACCCGATAGAGAAACATACCCTAATAACTTAATATTTACGTCCACTAAGATCTCGGAAATCAATATTTAAAAAAATAATTCCATAATTATAGGCATTATAGTAATATAATAACTTAAATATATAATATTGCTTTCCCTGAATACTCCCTCACTACAATATCTAATCAGCCAAAAATTTCACTTAACATTTTACAACAATGTACCTAATAAACAAACCTGCATAGAGTTTGGCCACAAGCACTTCTCTTCCCCGACCACTTCGACATTGTTCTTCTCGGGGACGCATCCATCAGGTCTGGCGTTCCCGTACTGTGCCACTTGTATGCTGATGGAGGTGCCTCGGGGACACGCCAGGGCCACCACCTCGTCATCGCAGGCAGCTCTCTGCATCGTCTTGAGGGTTCCAGCTAGAAGCGCTGGAATAAAAATATTATAGTTATAGTCCTGTGCCGTAAAACAAATGGCAAATCTTTGGGAATGTGAGACTCGAAAGAAACCATGTTACGCTGACAATAGGATATGGGCTTCGTTAGAATACATCTTATTCTTATTCTTTATTGCACATACACAAAAAGAAATATGAAATACAACATTAAAGAAGAGATGCATGTACAATGGCAAGCTTATCTCTATCTCTTCCAGCAAGCCAAGCAAGTAAAGAGAAATTGTTAACAACAGGGTAATATGTGCAATTAAACAAATTCTAAGAAACTACAAAACTACATTAAGAAAAAATAGGAGAGAACAGCATTCCCTAAATGTGCCAACAGTGCGACAATCTCTAACCGTGTGGGGTAATTCATTCCAGAGCTTAACCGCCCGAACCGAGAAAGAATACCCAAAAGCCCCGTCACATCTGCTCCATCACCTTCCTCCATAAGTTAGCAACTGTCACTGCTGTATTAAATCTAGTCCCGTTATGCTAAACGTGTCTGTAGGAGCTCTTTCTTGATCCTGCAGTTGTGACTACCCCAATTTGGGAACACAGTCCTGTACAAATGTATGTATACAATAATGTATGTACCTATATGTCAGTTGGTGAACTTTTCTTAATCGATTTTACAAAAATGAAGCATAAAATGATTATTAGTTATTACTAAAAACAATGTACATAGGCAATCCTCACTTAAACATTGTGACCAAAGTGTGAATTTATTCCTATTTATTAATACCCTACATCCATAAGAAAGCCTTAGTTTAGCGATCATGTGCTTTTAAAATATTGAGCACCTGTGTCACAGTCCCAATGGGGTAGTTTCCTATGGTTGAATCTTATTAACATCTTATTCTTATCAGAGTAAATAATCAAAATCATACCTACTCGTATCTGTAAAATAACAATATGATTTATGTGTTAAAATGAGGTAGTAGTAGTAATAAGCCTTCAAAGTTAAGTGGGCAAGTCCATTTTTCAAATGTGAAATTAATTGAAAATTACATCATTACATGTTCACCTGCATCATTTACACCATCTTTTGTTTTGTTAGCATATTTATAAACGCAATATTTAATATAGCAGTAGAACAAAACTTCTTTTACACACATACAAGTTGCTTAATAGAGCGACGTCACGTCGTGGTAGCCTTTTGTATAGAGCTTTTTTTGGCAAGTCTAAAATTATGATTTTAAAATCGTTATCCCCCGGAAAGTTTTCACGCAAGCGAAGTTTTTCTTTTGTAAATGTTTATTTTATTTTATGATCTTTCGATATAAGTACAAATAAAAAAAACTGTAAACGACCCTATTGTTTAGTCTTTCCTTTATGATGTGTAGGTACCTACTAAAAACGACCCACTTATCGAAGATTTAGGCACATACAGGGTGATTTTTCGTTGCCACCCTTAACGAAGGGTACGTACTCTATACATCAAATAAAGCAAGTTTGTGCCAAATATAAAAAAATGCTGGGAAACGATGTAAATTTTTTTGAAATTAAAAAATAATGAAATGGCTGAAATTTGCTGTGTCCAGTGTTTTTGCTAGTTTTTTCATAAACAGATATTAATTATTTGTCGTGAAAAAAACTTGCTACGTGCGTCAATGTGCGTTTATGCAGAAAAAACGCAGTTTATTTACTCAACTTTGGACCCTAATATCTTGGGAACCAGACACTTCCCAGGTATGCTTCTATTAAGATAAATGATCGTGATGATGAGGAGATTCTGTAGTTTTCGAGAACGTTGACGACCAAAAAACATCCTGTATATTCGAAGCACCTGGACCTTAATCTTCCCACGTATTATTTGCCTTACTTACGTTATCTGGGTTAACACCATGGAGGAATTTAGAAGAGGAGAGGGCCTAATCCACGTGGCATTTAGCTATGTAGCGCAGTACGAGCCAATCACTAGCTAAGATATGCCTTTACCATGCCTAACGTCATCCTGGCGACTGTCACCTAAGCAACGGCGATGTAGCGCAGTATGATCCAATCAGTATTTATAAAGGTTGTGAGTTTTTCAGGGGTGGGGGGGACACTTTGTCTCCTCCATGGTCGGCACACGTGTCACCCTTTTCATATTACCTGATAATAAGAATAATAGGGACTCTGGGAAGAAGCCATTGTCATACGGTGTTGTATATTCTATTGTCGTGAGATATCTCAAATGTCTTTAGGATGTTATCAAAGATGTAATACGTAGAGAAAAGTAAAGTGTGTTTAATTGTTGATAGCAGATACGAAAGTGATCTTTGCTGTTTATGATAATAGCCATCTAAGATGTAGGTATGGGCATTGGGATTTTCTGTTTTTTTTTTTAGATTACGTAATCTTTAAAATTCAAATTGTAAAATTTAAAATTTCCTGAAGGAATCTAAAAACAACACCTTTCTATAGCGGCCGCCACGACTTTGTCCATGAAAGGGCATTACACTCGTGCAAAGCCAGGGCGGATCCCTAGTTAGTCATAAAATCGTCGATCTGTCAAAACGTCACTCAATCTATAATATTTTTAGGTGCATATTTTAATTTTGAAAATAAAACCTTCGTGCGAGGTGGAAACAGATTAAACAATTTTATTTCTCCTAAAGATGCCGTAAAGTTTATTTTAATATACAAGGTGTTCATATTTTGGAAAAAATTCCTCACGGGTGGGAATCGAACCCACGACCTCTGCATTCCGCTTATCAGTGCTCTATCCACTGAGCTTATTTAGAGATTAGATAGATGGCAAATTTTCAATATACAAAAAGTTATTATACTTAGGGCTACCAGAGTAATCTGTTAATCCGTTTATTAAAGTAAAATGTAACCTTTTCTCACCACCATTGAAATCGATAGTTTACCGGCCTAGTTAAAAATAAGCCCCTCACCCCAGCTTATGCAAACGAGTGGTCATGCATACGCAACATTATCTAGGTAGGTAACTAACTACGAGCTACGTAGATTGTTCGTAGTTAATACAGAGTGTTGGCGACGTATTTATAAAAACAATACTTATTTTATATAAATTTTACTTATTTACAAGGAATCAGGATACCCGACATACTTTCTCACAAGGGCCTTTTTGAACTACAATTTTACTGGGCTATTAGAAAATATTAGAAATTTAGCGTAATGTTGAAATTACAGCTAAACAAAACTCGGATACGCACTAATCTCTGATTAGCGTGCTTCGATATTTTAATTTCTGGAAAAAAGATGCATTCCGTTTTGCATATGTAAGTTTGTACGAATATTCGTGATCATATTCGGCAAATACGAATATTTCGTAAAAGCTGATATTTGGCGACGAATATTCGTATTAGTTACATCCCTAAAATTTAGTTACATCACTAAAATATGTTTACAACTCTTGCCTTAGCTGAAGCATGCTTACTCTACTTTGCCTTATTACTGGTATAACTTTATCGTATATGTTTATAAAACTTAAGCACTTGTATAACTATGATCATTTCCGCGAGAAACTTGACTATATGTAAAGATTGCATCAAACAACCAACGCTCCTTTGTCGTGTATTTACATCTTTAAGACGGTTTCCGTTACTATCCGGTAGTAAATCTCAAAATTTCTTACATCCATATCTAAGAAGTGAAACAATCTGCTCATAAATACTAATAAAACTCTAGTACTCGTACCAATCTTGAATATCCACCGATTGTTTGCTGTTTACGGTTACAACAATACATTCCCTACATAGGTACCATTCGTTTATTTTTAAACTGATTCAAACAAAACGCTCGATTTTCTAACCGTCCATCAACACACATCACAAAAATGCAAAAAAAATATTTAAAGTTAAATGTTAACAGAGCCGTTCGTTACGTAATCAATTATTATTTCAACTTCGGCGAATAGCTTATGACGATTGCCGTTGCTTTCCAACAGTGAATCTTAAAATATCTTTATCTATATAAAGGAGGAGGAGTCATCAAAATAGAATTACCTATTTGCTCTCATTCATAAAAACCATTTTTATTTAATCACAAAGTAGCATCGTAACAAGTTCTCATCGTATTGATCCATTACTCATTCAAAAACCTTAACACTAACTTCAAACTGAAACTACAGTAAAAGGAAACGTTCAGTATGCAGTAAAAAAGAAATTTAAATACCGACTCCGTCCGGTCATTGTGTAATAATAGTAGAAAATCTTTACATAGGCCTATTATACATATAGGTACTATTTTTTTAAGAGGTATGTTTGATAGCCATGGCAGTAAATACCAGAAAAATTAGACTTGCTCTAGGTTGACTTCCTTCTCAATGTTTTAATTTACGTACATATTTTTTATATGGCACCATGTGGTTCTGTCGGCCTTTGGTGCTCTGCCTACCTCATAAGGGATAAAGGCGTGATTATATGTATGTATGTGTGTATATTTTTTATGGCTACTAGGTGTGATTGATATTTATCCTTTATAAAATTACCCTACTTAATGTTATAATAGTAACGACCCTTTTGCTAGTAAACAAAACCTGTCCTTAAGGTAACAAACATTCGCGGATATCATCATCATCACTGCTGGACGTAGGCCTCCCCCAGGGCACGCCACAAGACTGGCATGGGTGGTATTTGCCCATGGTCACCACGCTGGGCAGGCGGGTTGGTGACCGCAGTTTGTATTTTGGACTATGTTGTCAACACGGGAGGCGATTAAGGGTTTCCGGGAGGTGGAAAGCAGCACCTCCTGTCACAACATAGTCCAAAAATCACACTGCGGTCACCAACCCGCCTGCCCAGCATGGTGACTACGAGTATGGACCCCCATATGGCAGTAGCCTTGTAGCGTGCCCTGGGGGAGGTCTACGTCCAGCAGTGGATGGCAATAGGCTAAAGACGATATAGCAAGTGTTACCAAATTGTTCTATATGTCTGTTGCCTCGGTGTTGTCACCTCACGGGTAGGTGATGTTGATGAATTCGAAAGGTTTTAGTCATATCCACCGAAACCTATACAAACCTACTATTTATGTCACACTATGTAGTCCAATGCATTCATTATTCCTGGCAGTAATACAACCGCATTTTAACTCCAGAACTTTCCGCTCTTTTCAGGGTTCCACTGGCATTGCGAAAAGTTTTTAGTACGAAAGTAAAAACCAATGGTAAAAACGTTGTTTCCTTAACTTCAATTTGTTCCAAAGCAGATTATTCAGACTTTTGATTCTTTGATTTGGTTAGTGGAGGAATCTTTGATTTCTTTCTTTCTTCTTCTTCTTTTTCAGCCTATTGCAGTCCACTGCTGGACGTAGGCCTCCCCCAGGGCATACCACAAGGCTACTGCCACAGGGGGCTTTTACCCATAGTCACCACGCTGGGCAGACGGGCAGATCTTTGATTTAGTTAGACAATATTAATTAAAAAGTTTATTTTTTTTAACTGACTTCCGGCCCTATTGTAGGTAGACCCTAAGGAGTTTCACTACCCTATATGGCTGTATCATTAGAGCCTGTTATTATTCAATAATACAAATACTAGTACAAAATGTGAGTTTCGCGAAACCAATAGAATCGAACCGACGACATGACATTCGAAGGGTTCAAGTTGCTAAAGACTTTCATCATACGTTTTTCAGCATGTCCAACTAAAAAAAAGCGCTAACATATATTTAAAAAAGGCATAAAAATTCCTCGGTAAATCGATAACCTTTTTTTTTGGAGGCCCCTCTTTCGACTTTCGCCTCTATAAACCAAAAGTACAAAATACAAAATAAATAAATAAAAACTATTACCTACAAGAGAGGAATCGAACCTGACACTTCTAGCAGTAGGTACTAAACTGTCACAAGACCTAACCGTGTCGAATAAGACTAGATGAAGAGCAAAAGCCTATGTGCATTTTTTTTTGTATAGACTTTTATAATTAACGTTGGATGAAAGAAACTGCAAAGTAAATAAATACAAGGTATTTTTCACGTCATTTCGCGTTAATTTGAATGCTACAGAATTACTTGGTTTGTCCATTAGCTTGGATCACGAAGAACGAAATACAGCGGAATTGGCGACATCGGAATTTGAGACAGTCAATAAAAGTTTTTTAAGAACACCATTCACGGGACGAGACGTATCAGGGAGTCTATGACACTTTATATTCAGTGTGCTTAGAGGACGATAAAAGTAAGGTTTTTAGTTTTATGCCGCATATATATGCTATCACAAGTTATGGAGTAACTCTGTAAGACTAAATAAAAGTTTCAAAGAAAGATCTGCTCAAAAATAAACCGACGAGCTTGTAAAGCGAAAAAGGTATGTCAAGACCGCACCAAATGGATGTTCATGAGTCTCCTACTTCCTATAACTCTTCTGATAAGAAGCATGATTATTTATATAGGTAGGTGTGTGAAATAATAAAGTCACAATGACACTGTAATGCAAGGAAAACATAAAAACCCTGTTAAGTTTCTTTGCCGTTCTTCTCGTGCAGGAGTGACAGAACTGGCGGATTATTTTTTGTGTAATATATTATAAATTAAAATGTTTGCATACCACATTTTTTGGCAAAACATGTCGCTGATCTAATAATGTAACAATAACCTTCATGTACCATGTTTTGAGCAAATAAATAATCATTTCATTTCAAAATAGCGAGACAGCCCCATAAAGCCCGCCTCCGTGGAGATACTTAGATATTTTTCTTGTAGCCGTCAGAAAAGAATGAAAATATGAATGTAATTGGAATAATTTGATTGAAAGCTCGACAATATTTTGGGAATTCGTTACTTTACGCTTTTGGCAGTGAGTTTAGATTAATGCATTCCCAGAAATAGGTGATCAGATAAATTCAAATATAATATTAATTTCTAACGACTTATTTTGTTTGAAAAATGATAGGTACTCTGCCTCTTTTAGTCGATTTTCGCAAAGCTTGCGAAACATTTCTACAAATTGCGGTTCGCGTTGATTACAATGATGATAAACGAGCATGCTAAATAAAGGCTGCCTATTGGAGGAAATCATAGAATTATATGAGGAAATGTTTAACTTTGCAAACATCACTATCGCTCGTAATTTGTTACATTGTCTAAGCCTCGCAGGCTTATTTTGTACTAGGATAAAAATATTTTCCCGAGATAAAAAGTTGCCTATGTGTTAATCCAGGGTGTCAGCTAACTCCAAACCAATTTATTTTTAAATTGTGAAATTAATTACGTGAAAGAGTAACAAACATCCATCCATCCATACTTATAAACTTTCGCGTTAATAATATTACTAGGATAGGATGCGTCAAACTTTACTAACATCAAAGATATCACAAAGATTCAAAGAATCCTATTTCTACGTATTTTGTAAACTATCGTTATTCGCTGTGTGTGGGGGAACCACGAATCCATCGCAGCGCCCGCGGTGGCCAAACATGGAAAACTCGGAGGACTATCTGTCGCTTTTTACTATAGCGGAATATAAATAAACATGGGTCACGATACCTGCTGCGTAGTTAACTTAATGATAAATTATATAAATATAAATTTCCACAATCGAGTTAGAAACGAGAACAACGAATGAAATGGATAATCGCTGTCAAGAGTCAAAGTGTCATGTTTGACAGCAACTATTGCAAGTTAGAAAATTAGCCTGCAGTGCATAGTTTACGCCACACTTGTACTATTAACAGTTGCAACTGGGTATATACGGACGTAGTTATGCAAACGGGAACCAACCCACATAAACAATAACATCGAATTCTAACAAAAATTACAGATTATTTTGATGTTTACAAGGTTGATAGAAAGTTCATTTTTGAATGCTAATGTAGCCTAAAATTTTATTTCATACATTAGTGGGTTGGTTCCCGTTTGCATAACTACGTCCATACCTATAGATAGTTATCGATATAATAACTCCTTTTCTCACACAGTGAGTAAAAATGAAATTTTCAGAGTGCAAGCAATAACTCTGCCAGAAACGCTTGCAGCTGAAAGAGCGTTCTAATTAATATAAAGTTCCTACATTCCCTAGTAGGTACGCTGAAATGAGCGAGTGTACCGGTCGTGTGCTCCATTCATATTAATTTGTATAAAGTAACTATTTTAATAACATATAACTTATGCCATTTTGAGACATTATGGGATAACTTTTATCTCATGTATAGGTAGGTAGATTTATAGGCACATAGGTTAAAAAATAATGGCCGTGACTATATGTACCAATGTATGTTATGTATTCTTAGTACCTACCTACCTAAGTATCTATGCAAAAATATCTATCTCTTCAATTCAGTTACGGATGAAAATAAGTAGCCAAATATTCCCAAAAACTCCGCGTCGAGTCTAAAAAAGTACCTTTATAATTTCCATTTTTAAAACCGAGGCGGCCGCGTCAGTGCGTGTCGGTAGAAGTGCCCCTTTAAGGCGGGCTAATTGATGAATTTCATATAAGCTCGGTACAAAAGGGCTCGGCCGCACCCACTCGTATATTAATTAAAAACGTGACACCCGCGAATTTAGCCCTTTTCATGCCTCACTCTGCTGAAACAATGTTTAATGCATCGCCTGTTGTTTATGGTGATCTGGTACTTTAATATACCGGGGTAATGGCGGCGATGACGATTCCGCGTAGTTAACCGAGTTGGATTCTTAGATATTATTTATTGTACACGCATAAATATAAAATATTGCAATTATAAAACATCGGGAAAATGTACAATGGCGAGCTTATCTCCTAGGTAAGAAGATTGCAAGAAAAGTCAATTAGCAAGTCAGCACAAATTAGAAGTACCAAAATATAAAAGGGAGTTATTTTATAATATATTACTATTACATCCGAGTAGTGAAAATAAAAGCTTGGAAAAGCGACTAATATTTTGCTATCAAAGTAGGTAGGTAGATATTTTATCTAGCCACGTAATGCAACTTTAAAACAACTAAAAGCTTTTTCGTGTGCTTAATAAAAAAATGTACAATGATACGCAATGGAAGCGTCTCCTAAATTATAATAACTTAGGTAGATTAGGTACACTAAAAATATTTTTGTGGATATACGTGTTTTTCTGTGTGTATTTACCATATATGTCCAAAATATGTTACGTAATATGAAAATATAACTAGTTTTTAGACTACAAACCTAGAACAAGTCGTTAGATCGCCTCAACACATCAAAGTGCTCAAGTCCTAACAATTAAAGCAGTGATAAAATTTGTTTTTCTCGCATTTTAATTAAAATGTAGATACGTAACAAATTTTGTTAGTTCGGTGATGTGTGTTGTTTACAAACAAGTTCACGCAAATAATATCTCAAGGTAAGCGCATATTATTTTTACATAACAATTTATATTTATTTATTATTCAAAACATTTTCAAAGCATCACGTATTAAAATTATCCTTACTAATAATATTAATAAATACGAAATTAACTCTGCCTGTCTGTCTGTCCGGCTTTCACGCTAAAAGTACCGAACCCATTTAAATAAAATTTGGCGCAAAGATAGTTTAGGGCCTGAGGACAAACAGAGGCAACTTTTACCCTGTGAAAATATTTTTATCCCGGAAAATTTCAACATTTTGTTTTTACTGCAGACCACGAGGACGTAGTCGCGGCCATCCACTACATACTATAAAGTTTAGTAAACACAGTGATATAGCTACCCTATTTATGTCAGAGGAGTTATAATTATAACTGAAGAGAAGGGTACCTACCTAATAATAAAAGCAGAAAAACACCCTCTAGTAGGAGTAGTACGGTTGACCGAACTTGGGCAACTTTTGAGTAGCAATAATTCGGTTGACAATAATCTCCGAACTTTTGAAACTCAATATTTCCAGTCGTTCAATTATAATTTAATTATTCACTTTAATTAAAATTACAAAAAAGTGTTTCTAAGAGCCTCTTAGGACCTTTATTTAAGTAAGTTAAATATATTAAAAATACCAATGATTATCTTTATAAGTTTCCTAAAAATGCCCGTAACTTTATACTGTACGTACGGTAATTGCTCAACCAATTTGCTTGAGTGTATTCTCGAAAAATTGCAAAAACACGAAATCCCCGGGTATTTCGTTGTGAGTACCTACCCGTATATATGTGAGCAGTGGTAGATACAACTTAGTAATATCTAACACTACAATGTGCGTAAATGTAGGTACCTTGGTACATACTTCCAATATTTATTTATTATTCTACAGGGTGATTTTTGGTCGTCGATGTTTCCGAAAACTACGAAATCTCCTCATCATCACGATCATTTTTCTCCATGGAAGCATACCTGGGAAGTGTCTGGTTTCCAAAATATTAGGGTCAAAGTTGAGTAAATAGACTGCGCTTTTCTACATAAATGCACATTGACGCGTGTAGCAAGATTTTTTCACGAGAAATAATTAATATCTGTCTATGAAAAAACTATCATAAACTGGAACTGGACACTAAATTTCGCACGATCAAGTAATAAAAAAAAATCAAAAAAATTTACTTCGTTTCCCATCATTTTTTGGCATAAACTTACTTTATTTGATGTATAGAGTACGTACCATTCGTTAAGGGTGGCAACGAAAAAACATCCTGTATATATAAAACTGTATCTGATCGCTGCTTGTGCGCGCAAATCTCAGAAGCGGATTAACCGATTTAAATGCAGTACGAGTATATACACTGTTTAAATGTGCAATAAAGAATTTTATTATTATTATATCTCTGTTTAAATTCTCGGGACTACAGAGTCCCCGTCCTTTGAGAGGCGTGCATCGGGCCGTGGCCAAGATGTAGAGGCCCTTTTTAGAGAACTTTTAATATGGTGTGGGATACACATGGCGGATACCATCGCCGACCGCACAATATGATACACCCGGCGATGCTCCCCGCCATGTGCAAGACTATTGGAGTGCAGATCTATGTCATGCGATAGAAAACAAAGGTCATGGGCTATGGGGCTGAGCATTGGGTGGGGTTGGGTAACTGGGCTATTGAAGGAGACTAACCAAGTCTCATAATTGTTTGGTGGCAGGCGGTGACTCGCCGACTCATTTCATGGGCCCCCTGAAACGGCCGCACGTACGGAGCGACAAAGGGGGCAACATTTGGTGAGTGGCTAGGGTGGAGGGGTACCCCTGGACTTTAAACCAAAGCCAACTTGCCACTTACTGACGGGCACGTCTACCCTCGATCTGTCATAGCTCTCGCGACTCCACTCTGCCCGGCCGGCGAAGGCAAGGCAGAGGTGAGGGAACTGTTCCTCGTCAGACCTCACTCCGCCGCCGGAGATGAGGAACAGGGTCTTCCCCCGGGAGCACTTCAGATCCGTGGGAACGCTACCTCCCAACAGCTCGCCACAAGCTGCCCTGCGGGCTTATTATTATTATTATTAGTATGCGGGAATTCGTGATGGGCATCATGTGACATTAAATTTTTTTTGTTTGCAGAGAACAGGTTACGAAATAGCTGCAGTCTACGCGGACGGAGTTGCGGGCGTTCACTAGTCTAAATCAGATTTATTAATGTTCTTCTTTTCACTAAGATAAAATATTAATCATATATATAAATCACTGCTCTGGGATGAAAAAAAACGTTATTAATGTTCTCCCGGGCATCTTTCTAGAGGGACAAGAGGGTCTTGGTGACCGTGAAACTAAGATAAAATATTAAATTGGTCAGAATACATGTGGTTCATCGGCCCTTGGTGCTCTGCCTACTCGTATATAGCGGGGACATGTGTAAATTATCAGTGGCAAGCTGCAGCTTATCGCATGCACGGAAGGGTATGCAGCTGATGTATTCTAGGGAAACCCAACATCTATATGTATAATGTGGAAATCACTTTTTTTAATAGCCTATGCCGTATCCCACTGCTGGACAAAGGCCTCCCCCATTTGAGCCCACACTTGTCTTGTTCCCGCTATAGTGGCCCAATACGGCAGAAACTTATCCAATTACTAAATATTATAAAACAAAGACGCTTCCCGCTGTCTGTTTGTCTCTACGTGTGCTTAGATCTTTAAAATTACGGATTCTGATACGGTTTTTTTTAAATAGATAGAGTGATACAAGAGGAAGGTGTGAATAGGGACCCGCCCCGGCTGGATACGGGTGCAATGCACCTTCACGCGGACGAAGTCATGGGCGGCCACTAGTCTATAATAATAAGGTAAATACGTATACGAACGATAGCAAAGCGCTTTTCTTTATTGGACTCCAATACTACGGAGCTTAAAAACATTACGGGTGTCTGTCTGCACTGGTAGCCCACCTTCGAGCTCGTAAAAAATCTAATTTGTACTACGACGTGCATTTGGTGCATTTTCATATACAGCAATGGATTCGAACTTTACATACTCTCATAGAATTTCCGCATACTTACACATATAAAATAACCAATATCATGTGCATTAGAAATAAACAATTTGAATGTAGGAAAGTAATATTATACTATTTATTTTTTACACTGCTTATAACTTGAGCCTTGCATATTCATATTAACAATAATAACCATAAAAAGAATTCCATCCATATCACAACTCGTTACAGATATAATGAGCCGCTTAATAATTTATATAAGTAGTAAGTATGTAAGTTACATAATGTAACTTACAACAAAAGCAAAAGGAATATTGCACACAAAGTAGGAGAAACTTGAAAGCTAAGCTGTTATACAAACGTATACTACACAAATAGTACATGTAGCTACAAATAAATAGTACATATAGCTACATACCCAGATTGTCGGCGATACACGACGAATTCGGCAAAGTAAGAAACGCCAGCAACACCGCTATAGCTACACACATGTTCACTTCAAAACTCGAGTTTCCTCCAACCACATCTAAGTTACAACAAAGTCAGCTTCCACTAAATACTGCGAACAAACTTACAAAGTTACGAATAGTCCGCAAAGACTAATGCGACACTTCGCGTTTATTTCTAAGTGAAATTAAAGTTTATGTATTCTCGATGATAGTTGTATCTGCAACATAGACAAAACGCAAAGTTGAGCGCGTAACGCACGGGGCGCGAACAACTGACGTTTAGTAATGTACACAAACGCACGTGGTCACGGCCGGTACTTGACGGCCGTCGTCGGGGACGTGTGACCACTTTGACTTCAAACGGGGCACTGGCGCGCCACCCTGTAGGATCGCCGGGCTCATCAATTTAACTTGACGTTTCATTGAAAACCATCCCCTTTTTTCCCTGAGGAGGAAAATTAAGCACTAACCATTGTTCAAATTATAAACTTAATGCGTACTGACGAAAGGTATTAAATGGTATCAGATTTTTATTTTAAAATATTTCTTATTTTACGAGTTGTATATTTTAAAAGATGTTCTGGATTTAAAAAAATAGTTAAAGTATCTTGATGAGTGATTGAAAGTACAGAAACAATATCAAAGGATCAATTTCCAAGGTTTTAAAACATCTTTAACTGGTTGACACGATGATTGATGAGGTCCAAGATCGAGGCCGTTCAATCGGAATCCACGACTAAGCTCCTGTGCTGATGCGAGGCTTCACTAGAATACATTAGCTGCATCTCTTTCTGTGCATGTCGTAAAAATCAACTAAGAAACTTGAGCATCCTCTTAGGCAGTCCCCGATATATTAAACGTGACTATCGGATCTATTTTATGATGCAATTTTGGCTACCTAATTTCGGGAACACTGCCGTGTATAATACGTATACAACTAAACAATAGGTAAATCATTATAAACGCACATGGCCTTTACGTTACATGAACTTAGTAGTATCCATACTCATAGTATGACTATATTTACGCAAAATATATTATAAAATTATTAATAAAGAAATGGAAAAAATTCTTCACCCGAGTGGGAATCGAACCCACGACCACTGCAAACCGTGCCAGCCGCTCTAACCTACGCAATACATTACAAAACCTATAGTCAATTTATATAGTGTACCTATTTAATGAGCTAGACTCTACTAATCGGACTTTGACGCGGCTCATTGGTTGATAACTTAATCTTCTAAGAAGCTCTTAATCTTTGTCTATTGCAAAATTCTACGTCTGCATAAGAGTCGTAAGAGCTACGTGAAGATTTTCCCAAAAATGTAACTAAAAATACGTCTATTTTTTAGTTTAGACAATGACTTTACATTATTTCCTTTGAAATATCAAGAAAATGACCCTAGGATTAGGTAATATATACCTAACACTTTTACGGAGGTATGACATCTCCAACTTTAAAGTTAAAGACGCTAAAGAAACTTTGGTCTAAAATGAATTGTACTTGTACAGACATACAAACAAAACTATATTTTTTCCACCGTCGAAACGTATAAACCACAATGGCGCTTTAGCAATTGCGTCTTTCCACTGATTTCTTTGGTACTTACTTCACCTGTCATTGAGGGGTAAAAATACCCTAGCAGCTTACACTAATTAGTTTACTGATTAGTGTATGTTGGTCAGGAAGGATGTCAGGCTAGTGATAAGGGTTGCGTATAACAGTTCTCCGGAAATAGAGCTTCAAAACTTGATTAAATTTTACTTGGTATAGTGTAAACTAATTTGAAGTTTCTTTGAAGGATAGATTTCAATCATACTTATTAGTGGACATCATCCGTCAGTAATAGTCCATTACTTCCATCCATTTCTTTTAAAATGTCGTCCGCTGTATCACCGAATTCAAACATTATCGAAGATGCAGAAAAAGTCAGGCATGTACTATACTTTAAAATATAAATGATTAAAATACTTTTAAAAAAATTAAAAAATTGACAACAGTGGCTGTGGTCGGTGGCCAGCTTGCACCAGGCCTTAATTTGTTCAGCCCCCGTATTGGCTATCTTTTTTGACAGTTCATAGTCATCAAAGAATATACTTACTCTCTAACAAGAATAGTCATGATCACTCACTGAAACACTACGCTGAGCTGGGACCATTTTGCTGGCACATCACACACCACATGATCATGTTAGTTTAAGTTTTATATTTTATTGTTGTGTTGTTTTATGTTTGCTATGTGATGTGATGTGTGTTGTTTTAGTAAATATATATTTTATGTATTATATTGTAAACATTGAACTGAGAGGGACATGTTTGTGTGTGTTGCCAAAATTTTCTTCAGAAGGCATTATGCCATGTTGAGTTTCAATTGAGTGATGATCACAATGAACTGTCAAAAAAGATAGCCAATAGGCCTGCAGAACGTTATTGTCATATCCTCAGGTCATATCTCATAGTTTGCTTGTGTGTGTGTCGATCGTATTAACAAAGTATAGGAATTTTTTTTATTACCACCCTCTTTACCAAACTGTGTGTGTATCTTCATACCTCATATATAGGTGATTAATATGGGTTTGTCGCCCTAATTGCTTTCACGAATAGTAGAGCAGCCAATTACGAGTACACTAAATAATACCAAATTGTACCTACCCGTAATGGAATAAAGGCGTGATTATATGTATGCATGTATGTACCTACTGAAGAAAATAATTAATTTAAGTAAATTTAATGAATTTAAGAGTAATATCAATTTTTGATCCATTATTTGAGGCATTAACTATTCCAGTGGGTTTAAAAAATAAGGGATATAACAAGCTATTTTTAATATAAAAACATTAAAATTATAAAAATCTTATTCGCCTAAAAACTACCTTTAGCTTTTACTCTGTGAACGTTAACGAGTATAAACCACGAAATAACGGGATCTTGGTTTTGAGTTCACCGATTTACCATCTGGGCTATTATATTTTTTTCAAAACTACCACCTAATCTGAAAATACAAAACAAAGTAAAATCGCTAGAAATGAACCGTGAAGTCTGATTTTTTTACTTTTCACTCAAGTTTCGTTCGCTAAAAGGCAAAGTAAATTGTCAAAAGGGGCTCGTCAAATATTTTGCCGGATGTCTTTTTGCAAGAAAAATGAATGGAAATATACGTACACATTCTAGGAAAATATTTGCTCGTGTTATTGTTACAATAATCGTGGATCTTACGTTTGTTTTGCATAGGTATAATATAAAAGTAGTACATACATACATACATATAATCACACCTTAATCCCTTACGAGGTAGGCAGAGAACCAAGGGGCGACAGAACCACATGGTGCCACTTCTGACCAATTTTGAGGGTATAGTTGAGATGTACAAGTTCGGTTAGTAGTGACAGGTGGTCAGCCCATCGCCTACAAAACACCAAGACCCTCTTGTCCCTCTACTGACTTGTACAGTATACCCGGGAAGAGAAGCAGCTGTAGTTATTATACTTTTATTTTTCACTCCCAGAGCAGCATAGAAGAAAAGTAGTGTCCGCCAAATTATTTGCCTGAGCAACATGGATACGTATTTTTTGCCAAAGCCGAATGACCACTGAGTTGTCTTCCTAGGAGTGTTGAATTCTTAGACAAGAGGCTACAGGTATTAACGTATAAGTTACCTGTGTCATTACCTTGTTACTTATTTCGACACTTAATTAAAAAACAAAACAAAAAACTATGTTCTTTTGCAAAATTGGGACAAAGTCTCCAGCTAATGTGGTAGATCATAAATTACTAAATGATGACATGGACATGGCATTCGCATTAAGATTTAATACAGACGAGCTTCTTATTTATTAGTACGTATCTGTACATGTATACATATATAAATTCACGCCCATCATTCCCCAAAGAGGCTGGGCAGAAGTGTCAAATTACACACTTTTTACCAGTCTATTAAGCCCCACGTGGTGAGGAGTGAGCTTACCGCCCCTACATATATGGACTAAAGGTATCCTTTCTTTTGTAGATCGCACCATGTTGCAGTAATACGAGATTGTGCTCATCTGTAAACCGCTTTGAAGTAAGCATTTGTATCAATGTGAGTTAGGTTTAGTAGGTTGTCAACCTTTTATAAATAGGACATCACCACCTCATTATCACCAACCCAATATCTTAACTACAATATCTGATGAAAGATTTAATTGTAAATAAGTGTAGGCATCATCATCTTATGAAAACCATCACGTGAAATCTCAACTAACAATTTATTTATTTTTTTCTTTAATTCAATAACAAACAATCTTAAAACTAGGTACAATGTCCCACAAAACTGCTTGCGCCATTTGTCTGTGGGATCCTTGAGTAAACAGGTAGGTACTATAATCTTATTATTATTTGTATCTCTTTTGAAATTCTCGGGACTACAGAGTCCCGGTCCTTTAAGAGGCGTGCATCGGGTCGTAGCCAAGATGTAGAGGCCCTTTTAAGAGAACTTTAATATGGTGTTGGATACACATGACGGATACCATCACCGAACGCACAACATGATACACCCGGCGATGGTCCCCGCCATGTGCAAGACTATTATTATTGAATTACAAGAGAATACGAGTACCTTAAAAAAGTGCCATTTCGCTATTTCTTTTTGGCTCGTCTGCACAGACGGTAAAAGGTACGGCGAGGTAGGCGGCGGAATAGTACAAATTTTATGTTAATTTAACATGACATAGACTCTTTCCACCCCTGCTATCTTTTTGCTTCACCCTGTACGTGACCGCGACTTGAATCGTGCACCCTCGCCATAGAGTTTAAAATTGTATGTTTTTGCACATTAGTTCACACACGCGCACACAGTCAGACATGCGATGGGGTCACGGTATGATATTACTATTATTTATGAGAAAACGTAAAAGTTAACTTTAATTTATATTTGTTAGGTTTTTAGGGTTTTATATTTAGAGTGGAGTACTATAGACACACATCCGATTGTTATAAGATCAGTGCCTAGCTGTTTTATCGACTCTTATAGTGCAACAAAGTTCTATAATGGTTTAGACAACGTCTAGAATATCAAATACAGCGAATGCACTGCCCAAACTCAGATTTATACAGTACATTACACGCTGCACGTGATTGGACTTAAGTCTGCCTAACTCATTTAACAATACTAGCGACACGAATCGAATACATAGTTTAAAATTCGATCGTAATTCAATAAATTTTAGTGTGCACACTGCACATGGGAACTTCTTAGGTCTAGGTATATTAAATAAGCAAACAACATTTCGTGTTTTTACATAATGCTTGGAATAATCTTATTTCACGTTTATTTGTACGCAGCGTAAGAAATATCATGTAACATTTGAAAAAGTTACTTCAGAATTTAGCCGATTAAATTCTCTTTCGAGAGTTAATCCAATGAAAATTATTTCAAACAACATGGATACCTTTCAAGCCTATTGAGTATCATGCTTAAATGGCCTTTATCTTTTATATTGACTAACTCGAAACCAAAAAATGTTTCTCCTTTGAACTAGAATTTCATTATTTATTATACTTTTTGAAGCTTTTATAAAATAAGTACCTACTCTTAATATTCAATTCAACAATTAAATTATTTACGAGATGCATTATTACGGGCCCGGCGGGCCTGGCCGGGTTGGCGGCGAATGTTACCGGGCCCGGCCGGTTTGAAAACATACCGGGTTGCTATCTCTAGGTCTAAAGTTGAGTAAATAGACTACGTTTTTCTGCATAAATGCACATAATCGCGCCTAGCAAGATTTTTTCACGACAAGTAATTAATATCTGTCTATGATAAAACTAGCATAAACACTGGACACTATGAATTTCGCCCGATCAAGAAATTCAAAAGAAAATACATCGTTTCCCAGCATTTTTTTTTGGCATAAACTTACTTTATTTGATGTATAGAGTACGTACCCTTCGTTAAGCGTGGTATATATTAATTAAATGCATTAATTTAAATGCACTAATATAGACCCAGGAAAGGAAGAGAGGATTTGGGGTAGGGAAGGATTATTATTTAATTATGATGAGGATATTATAGTTTTTCAGGATATAATATTTTTATGATTCTAAAGGCTTGCACGCAGCCATAAATCGCAATTGGCATGGTTTGTATCCGATCTGCTATAACTAGGCTTCATACGAAGAGTCACTCTGACAAATTTTCATCAATAGGTATTATACTATATTTCAATTCTTTGTTTATATAACCTTATTAGATTACAATTTGAATTGGACTCTCCGACAATTTGTATAAAAAGCCATTTCAATAATCAACCAATGGACAGGCATATTATTTATTTAGGATCGCCCGAACAAATCACACAGTAAACAAAATTGAACAATGCACCGTGAATTTAACAAGAATTTGGAACAGGCTTGAATACAAAGCGACTAGAACCGAATTAATTAGAGTTCTTACCATTTATTCGGAAACATTTCCCATAGGTTTCATTACTAGTCATCAGATTATTCGTGTACACAAAGCGGCAGTAGGCTCAATCGCGTGGAACAATATGATTTATGGTTTATTATAGTACTCAAATAAACCGGGACACCGTGTTTACTCAACATATTTTACACTGCATTTCTCTCTAAAATTGTAACAAATAGTAGCAAAAGTTGGAAGAACATAACGTAACACAGTATTTCTTAGTAATGGGGTAGCATTCGGGGGTATCCTACCCAGCACGTAATGGACGGTGGTAAATGTAGGCGGCGAGATCGATAAAACTATTCAAAAGTAGGCACAACAGTATCATCATGTATAAAACAAAGTTGCTTCCCGCTGTCTGTTTGTCCCTATGTATGCCTAGATCTTTTAAACTATGTTACAGATAACAATGCAGTTTCTTAAAATTGATAGAGTGATCCAAGAGGAAGGTTTATTATGTAAAACTAGGGACCTGCCACGGGTGCAACACCCACTCACGCGAACGAAGTCGAGATCTTAATAGTCCTTAATAAAACTAAAACATACTTACATCTTCTATAATAGAAAAATGAATCGCTAATTATGTTGCTAAGCGCGGATCTCAAGAACAGCTGAACCGATTTTGCAAATTCTTTTTTGGCGTATTCCTTGAAGTAAATGGTTCAGGAGGTGGTTCTTACAGAGAGAACATTTTTTTAAATTGCCTTTTTCACTTTTTTATAGCGGCGGCCCACGACTTGTCTACGTGAAAGGGCATTATACCCGTGCAAAGCCGGGGCAGATACCTAGTGATCAATAAAAACTTATTTTTCTAAATAAAATATAAACCAAACGTATGTAAAAGCGTTCTATAAATTACAGTGGCGTAGCGTGCCATCTCGGCGCCTGGGGCGGGAGACCACTTTGCCGCCCCCATTCTGTAGGTGTGTAGCGGCTGGGTTCCGCCGCCTCCAAACCACGCAACAATTGCATTGCGGATCGCTGAAAACTTGCAGCTAGGCACAGAGCAGTAAATTGCCTTTTCTACGCCCTGTGCGAGTGTCTATAACTGCGCTCTATTTAGTCCTGCCTGGTCTGGCCAAGTGACAATTCTTGCGCCCCCCAGAGTCTACGCCCTGTGCCTGGGCACCGGTGGCACCACCCTATTTACGGCACTGGCTAGGCAACGGTTATTGATAATTTGACTTGACTTTGGAATTTGCTTTTGCTATGTAAATAATTCTTATCTACCTATAGATTATATTTTGCTCATCACAAATTTACTTTCATTTAAAATCTTCACTGGGAAGGCCTGGAGCACCCTTCCCACCAATTGGTGGGAACAGGCGCTTAATTAAAATTAAATTTCACAGGCAATGAGGTACCTTTTATTGAAAGTAAAATAGGATGACCGGTTTTACAAGCGGATTTTACGGGCCTTATGAGCAGCGAAGTCAGAAATAACTTTGTCATAATCAATATTAGCAGCCAATTCTTGTTCAAGACAATATAGCCAAGTTTGATAGTCTAGCGGAGCTCTTTGTAGATCTGAGGTAATTTTTTATTAGCTTCAACTTTGAAAAACTTCTCTCACAACTTGCAATACTAATCGCCAAAGTCAAATATATACGAATCAAGATGACTTATATTTGGAACCGAAATTCCGAGATTCAGTTTATGAATGAACTGGAGGAGCTCCAGTGATCCTTTACCACTTATATCTTCCTCTGATTCAGAACAGGCAACAAATTGCTGGAGACGCTTCCGCTCTATCTGAAACTCGTCCTTGTCGATGTCTTCTAATACATGGGAAAGATCACACTCGAACTTGCTGTCCAAAAGTTTCGCTGGCATCAAAAATCCGAACTTGTCCGATATTTCTTGAATTTGCTGGAATCGAGTCGTCAATTGCTTGCGAGTTTGCAATTTATTGCGAGGGACCCAGCCCATACATGTTACGAGTATGTCTAAAATAAATGGAGTAATTCTAGGCCACGCACGATTCTAGATGGAGGAATCATATACCTACTTACACCGGAATCACTTCCACTGCTGCAGGATGTCACCGAAGACGTTAACGTGGCTTTCGAACCAGAACACGAACTGAAATATTTCAGTAATGCACCTGAGACTTCTTCGCATCTGCTTCTTTCTTAGCCTTTTTTGCGGAATTCCGCACCGCTTTCTTTGACTCTTTTCATTTTCAAAAACTAGTTCAGAGATTGGGTAAAGATCTAAATGTTCAGTTTTAGAAGATTCAACAGTGTTTAAAAGATCGAAACACAATCAAAATAACTCCGTATCCGAAACTCTCGCGAAACAAACATACGAGTAATGCGTGATTGCGTAACGGTACTTCACGATGCACTAAAACAAACAAAGTTCAGTACAAATGCATAGTACTAAATTCAATGAGTGCGAAAGAGAGGCATCGACACGGGCCGACGCGTGAAACAAAAGATTTTGTATGAGAAATTAACATAATAAGGAGTGCCGCTCAACTCGGCTGGCGCACGCCGGCGCAGCGGCGCGGCATGATGCGATGTTGCCGTTCGTAGGTAAACAAACAAACGTTATAAAGAGCTCTGTCAGTGATTTCGCAGTTTTTCTTTTAACTAATTATAAAAAATAGTTTGTGCGCAAAATTTTAGATAAAAATGGAACATCATAGTGTGTCTGACACATGTAATGAATGAATCATAGATCAGATCTCAAACCACTTCACCGGCGACATTTTGCCGCCCCCGCGGGCTGCCGCCCGGGGCGGGCCGCCCCCTCCGCCCCACCCACTCTACGCCACTGATAAATTAGTATTATTATTATTAACCCTAAAACGTAATGACTTCTATGATATCCGGATTCAGAAAAATAACGCTAGAAACATTCCCCGCTTAATTTCTAGGTTAGGAAAATACTTGATATTTTCTTACCGATCTTATAAAGTCAAAGGAATATCCATACTTCCTTTGATTCTCCACTCAGATGATTAGAAATGGATCTTCAATAATAATTCATGGAGATATCTTGAGGGGCTGCATTCAATCGGTCCAGTTCGAAGCAAATACAAGGGGGAGATATGAAATCAAGGGAGAGATTGGTATTTTTTTAAAACATTTTACATTATAAAATATTGTATTACCGGAATTCAGATGGTTAAATATTTAATTTATTAAATCATCAATATAGTCATATATTAAATCCCCAAGGTTAATCTACGCGGTACAATATCAATTGGCTTTTTTTTTCACCATAGCATGTCACGGAGTTGTCACACTGTCAATGAAATTCTTTCTTCACTAAACTGACTACAGACAACGCTCAAATGAGCATAAGAAACTTTTCGGCGTAGGTATAACAACGTATTTTGAGAAGTGTAGAGAAAAACTAAAAAATGATTTACCAAAATTCAATATGGTAACACGTTGCTAGAGCACCTCTTCTTGTACATCCTTCATAGTCCAATCCCAGTTCAAGCAAAGGCTATTTCACGTTCGTTTCACAGTTGGTTCAAACATACTCTAAGAATTTCAGAAATAAAATAGTTTTTTGAATTGAAATAATTATTATACCCACGATAAAATACCGTTACATTGAATTATATTATACATTATTTGAAATATTTCGCTAAGATTATGGCAGATATACCTAAGTTTAATTCAATGTAGGTATGTCCTGTTAATTTTATTAAATTACAATTACACAACCGGAGAGAGATCAGGCGCAGGACCAACGGTTTTTTGTGCTTTCCGAGGCACGTGCTAAGTTACAATTTTACAACATGAAAATCCGTACATACCTGAAATAAACTCATTGGTACAGGCCCAAACTTACGGCCCCGCTTGGTCTTATACTGGGTTACATCACCGTATTGGCGTATGGTTGTATCACCGCTTCAATCGTATAAACCTATAGTTTACTACTTTCTAACTAATTATTTCAGTACTACTCAAGCAACAATATATATTGATATTCCACCCCTGCGGGTTTTAGAGCCTATTCCTATTAATTTCCTATTTACATTAAAGCCACCCTGATGGATACTATGGCCCTGTGTTTTGAATTATTAAACAACCCCCGGGAGAAAAGTTATCTATTTGTACTCTCTCTCTCTTCCGAAGATGGATCTTATTGATTTATATTTTATGGAGTGCGGAGTTGCGGATGAATAAATAAATTATTGATGTAGTTTTTATTTTGTCAAGTACTTTGTAGAACGCATAATGACTTCCTGAATTAATTAAATTTTATCAGAGCTTTTGTGTACAGTAAAGGTCTCGTTTGAAGGGCAAGGGCAATATCTAAGAGACCATTGGTTTTGTCCAAGTAGCTGTGATTTACACACGAACAGCAAGACATGACGAATCTATAATGATTATAATTTTTACCATCTAACTACGGAATCCTAAAAAGAAGATTAGAGTTACGTATAAATATACATAGCGTGATAGACATAACAGAAAAATTCTAATAAAAGGTTAGACCAGTGGTTCCCAAAGTGGTCCAGGTGGATCCCCAGGGGTCCACAAGAGACTCGATGGGGGTCTACGTTGGCGTGAAAAAATGGGATTTCACAATTAATTTGTATGTGGTGTAAGCATGTAAGGGTCAACCAGAACCAGTTAACTTTTGAAAGGGGTCTATGAAAAATGAAAGTTGGGGAATCCCTGGGTTAGACAAACTGTGTTAAAGACAAAAATTAATTTATTATGTAGCAGTTAAAACATTATATTGATAAGCGGTGATAGCCCAGTGGTTAAGACGTGCACCTTCCAAGCGGGAGGCGTAAGTTCGATCCCAGTCACGGGCCTGTACCAATGAATTTATTTCATGAACAGATTTTAATGTTGCAAAATTGTCACTTAGCTTAGCACGTAAAACCGTTGGTCCTGCGCCTGATCTATCTCCGGTCGTATCGGCTTTCCGTCCCATCGGACTATGAGAGTAACGGAATAGAGAGTGCATCTGTGTTTGCGCACACACTTGTGCACTATAATATCTCTTGCGTACCTGGCTAATCTCCGTAGAGATTGGTCGCCTTGGCCGAAATACGGTCGGAGATCATCATATTGTTCTAGGAATTAAATAATCTGTAATATTAATCTCTAGTTTATGAATTGCCCATTTGGAAAAAGAAAGATGTAATTTCAAGTCTCAAATTTAGGGGATATGTTCTTTTTTGTGGGCTACCTTTTATTACCCCGTATACCCAATATAAATTACATTCTGTAGCTCACACGGGCGAAGTCACGGGTAACAGCTAGTTATTAATATTCTTGACTTATCCAGTCCACAGCACATGGATCGATGGCTCGCATAATCAGGAGGAGCATCGCAGTCTCAGTTGACCTCCTCCGGAAAGTTCAGCAAATTACCTGAAGTCGAGGCAAAAAACTTCCATGTTTTTTCCGCCATGACATCCATCATGGACCGGGGATATAAGACAAATGATCTGTAAATTTACCAAATTCGTTCGTAACGGTCCTATTTTTTTTCTCCGATTCTATTATGTTTTATTCTTCGCGAGTTCGCTTGTTTGGGTAATGGTGGGGATATTGTACTTGAAAAGCAATTTGCATTTCTCTCGCTTTAGATTGATTAATATTTCTTTTCTTAGGCCCGTGTGGCAAATCTTATGCTATAAATGTCTTATCTTTTTGCCTATTTCTTCAGTAAAATTGGTTTTCGAGTAGTAAACATTATTGAGCGCGCATATAAGTGATTGACAATATATTTATAGGTATAAAAAAGGCCTATCGAAATTTAGTGATTATCTTTTGACACGAAACTAGGTCGGTAAAAAGAAACAACTTTCATTATGGGACCAACTCCGAAATAGTGAAAAAAAATCAGCTGTTCCATACAATCTTGAATAATTACTACACTGAAATGTATGGAACAGCTGAATTTTTTTTTTTCACTATTTGGGAGTTGGTCCCATAATGAAAGTTGTTTCTTTTTACCTACCTAGTTTCGTGTCAAAAGATAATCACTAATTTTGGATAGACCTTACATATAAGCTTATCGTACCATCAAACCATTTTTTTAACTTAATCAGTAACTAGCTGTTACCCACAACTTTGTCTGTGTGGCGTGAGCTATAGAATGTAGCCTATGTACTTCTCAGTATTCCCAACAATATATAGACAAAATTTCTAGAAAATTGCTTGTGTAAATTAAGCGCGTTAACAAAGCGGTTATTATTTATGAATTCAAAAAGTCCAATTGCAGTCTAAAGCGCCTTTAAAGACTTTATTGATTACCGTCCAAATAGTTTTTTTAGTAAAGAGATCAGAAAGAGATGAATGAACTATTTATGAGATGGCAATAGTGTATGAATAGCTATGGTACATACTTTAATTTATATTAAAAAAGATACCTACTTTAGATAAACATACCTATGTTTCTTATGAAAAATATACCTACAATGATGTTTTGGGCTCTACTTTCTGATCTTTATACATATCCTATACACAATAAATAGATATTAAAGCGACAGTTTACTTAGGACCGGTGTCCACGATTGCCATTTTCCCCACCACTCCATACATAAACATTACCACCAGGTGAAACCAAGCTTTATTTATAAAGGACGAAATCAAGATGAAACGGGACGGAACAGGAAAACGCGTGTAAATCTTTTTTTTTATTCCACACGTATCATGGAACACTGATCACAGTTTTCCATCTGTTTTTCACGTAACTATTTTTATTGTCTGTTTTTCTTGTCAAAAGCGAAGGTTACTGGTAAAACACCAGACGGACAGATAGACAGACGCACGAGTGATAATGGTTTCTTTTTTAAATTCTTTTGTACGGTTCCCTAAAAATTAACTAGTAGACGCCCGCGACTCCGTCCATGTGGACTATAGAAAAAAGAAAATGTTGAAATTATCCGGGATAAAAATCTTTTCCCGGGATAATGAATTGTAGCCTATGTGTTATTCTTTTATGTATGCTATATTTTGTAAAGTTTCATCAAAATCCATTAAGTAGTTTTTGCGTGAAAGACCAACAAACAAACATACAGACATCCTCACAAACTTTCGCGTTAATATACTCATATAAATAGGATGTATTGGTACGATTTGAAGAGTTGCATTACATTGTTTTTTAAACATAACACAAGGCATACATACACATGGCTTGGTTCTCAATCAAGATGGGTTATCTAAAACTGCAGGATCACGAATGAAAAATGTATTGTAAATAAAAAGAATTATCCTATATAAAAACGCCCTTACAAAGTTTAGATTACCTACATGACATTATAATACCGTGATGCGGTCGATTTCAAACTCCGGGCAATCCTATAAATATTGAATCAGATTGAAGCCCACCAAATCAAATTTTAAACTCCGTTTACATATTCTCTAAATGAATGTTATATTTGGGGTTAATGATTTTATATGCAACAGTTGTCCAATATAAACTGAACCACACCAAAAGCATATGAGAAAAGAACATGAAGGGAGTACAAATAGGAAGTGGTTTATGGCGGCTTGTCTTCGTTAGGGTGGGAAATTATTTTTCACAGTTTCTCAATAACTACGTCGTAACTTACTTACTTACTTATTTTTAAGTAGTGAAAAAGTTTCGATGTTTAAAGTGTAAACTGTTACAGAACATTATTATTGAAGAAACGCCACACGGAGCCAATACCCAGTGCGACGCGCTGTGAACTATGTGACCGGGCCTTTACTTTTAAATGTTTACCCAGATTGGTTCATGTCGAGCTGAGCAGATAGTCTCCATTGGCGGCCGCAGATCTACAATGAAAATAGCAGCTCCTGTCTGTTATTCGTTCGTCTACACGACACAGTAATCCGGGTTTAGCGGTGGTTCTTTGATGGCAAACTTTGGGTCAAATTGGCAAACAAGATCAGTACTTTGGCCGCCTTTTCATTAAAGCGGGTGTACACTGGCTAGGTTAAGCCGAACTTAGAAAGAAACTTTATGACTAGACACTGAACATACGAGTAATAGACGTATATTTTAGTATAATCAAAGACAATTATGAGTATAATACACATATTTATTTCAACAGACTATTATGTACTTCGTATAACATTGTTTAATATACGTTCTTGTTTCGATTCTTTGCTGAAACGAATTTTAGTATATTAAGCTACTTTTTGTCAGGTTTAATTTTTTTTGTATTCACATTTTCATACTTTTATCTCAAACTTTATTCTCATTCTACCATTGAAAAACAACAGTGATTTCAAAGAAAATCAAGAACTACCATCTCTCATAGAGTATCCTTAGGATCCCTTAAATTACCACTACACGACCTTCAAAACATGTAAATCTTTGTCCCAGGTTCATGCCGTGCCATTTTTCGAGCGTTGATCTAATGCGATGTATACACCGGACAAAAACTCCCTCGTCTATTGCGAGCCTAGCTCAACATTCAAGTTATACCTTAAGCCGTGGACCGTAGGCGATCTGGGTTAATTCAGTTTTAAACTGGTTTCAAGAGATCAAGATACAGAGTTAGATTAGATCTATGATAGCTTTTAGATTATTTTAGATTACCTGACTTTTGTTTTAGTTAGGGTTTCTAATTTTATTTAAATAAATGAGACCGAATAAGGTACGAGTGTTCCGTTCTTACTTTAGATACTGAATTTAATATGATGGGTCCCATGCAATGAGTTTGTATTTTTTTTATAAGAAAGTGCAGTGGATTTTTGTTTATAAAATGCTTTGTACTCAATGAATGATTGGCGGATCAAGGCACAGCTTAAACGCCTAAAAAGCCTTTGATCTTTGATGACATAGTCATACATCCTATGAGAAGGGAATTTTTCGAAATTCCTACGGAAACCGTCTAAAGTTTACGCGGATAAAATGTCGTGGGCGGTCGCTAGTATCTATGCCTAATATCGCGAACACTGACTTTGGCAAGTACAAAGTGGCTCGGCCATATAAATCAGTCCACTTGGAAAGTTTTCAGTTTTCCATGGACATCAGCGGAAAATACTTAGTGACCTTTCCGCGAGCTCCTTCTGTCGCCTCTTATTGACCAACTTTTTCGTAAACTTTCGACGTGAAACTCGTCCCAAGTGATATATCAAAGTATGTTCATGACTATGTTCAATGTCCATGTACTACTATGGGTGATAGTCCAGTGGCTAAGACGTGCGCCTTCCAAGCAGGAGGCGTAAGTTCGATCCCAGTCACGGGCTTGTACATAGATCTATTTCTGCGCAAAATCACTTATTGCCTTTCGGACGATACGCTCTCGTCTTTCGTGCAAGGGATTGGACTAGAACGTATAGCTAGCACAGGTATGGCTCACACACTTGTGCAATAAAAGCTAAGTAGATTGGTCGTCTTTAGTATCTTAATAATTTACTGACAGTCCTGAACATAGATAAGAAAACGATAAAAATTAATTTCATTTATGCTTATCATCATCTAAACGAACTACAATATATATATATACTCAAGCCTGTAGTGGTATATAATCGGTGTTATTCGTGCCCTTGATGAAAGTTGCTAGATTTTGGGTGTAAAATTGGCAGTTTAATTTGACAAAAACTTAAACTTTAAGCGTGCAAATATCATACACTTACAGTCACAGGCTAACAGGATTCGCAGTTTAGAACATGAGAATTATTCGTCACTGCAGACCAATCAAATTTAATTATTACTTCCTATAGCCAGTCTACTTCTATACATGTATACAAGTGTGGGGGGGTGCCTGTATGACGAATGTCACTTAGTTGGCTAATGGAGTAAAAAGTCGAGTAGCCACTCATAGCCTTTTTTTCCCGAGGTCTTCCAGTCACAGTGATCGTAGATCATCTGGTACGGTGAGGCAACTCTTATATATTCTAGAAGCCTGGATATTAGTAATGACCGAAATTTGACACTCGAAGACGAGGTAGACTTTTTAAAACTCCTTACCTTAGATGTGTCGCCAGTCAAGGGCGAAGTGAATTGAAATTTCTGGGTGTTACCTCTATAATAACAAAGACAGAGACTGTTTTAAAATATATAACCCTGTCAATGTGAGTAGTTTCAAAATTTCTTCAGAACTTTTTGAACGGAGAGGCTCATGAGAGTCTAGATAAGATAATAATACATAATGACTCATACACCTCAAATGTACCCTACAACACACACAGTACAACCCCATATCATAACACACCACACTGCAGAATGTTAGGATACAGTTGTTGGTATGCATGTATTTCTGTTAGGTAAGATTAATAATGTTATTTCTTTCTCTGAGCTGTTTTTAGATAAAACAGTCTTGTAGAGCATATTTGGGCATCTTAAGTACTTATTGTTTTAACTACTATGATATTCATAAATGTCGAGGAGGGCATCTGATTCCTAAAAACAGGTGTATATCCTGTAGACAGCAGCGTTTTACCGCGCATATTTTTTTATTGTCACTGTTACTATACCTCAACATTTAATCTCAGTGCGCTTTTGTTCGGTGAGTCCCAAAATAAATTTTGTTTTATTACCAATGAATTTATTTCACGTTACAGATTATTTTTGTAAAATTATTTTTCTTGCCGTCATGTGGTTATATCTCTCTTCTATTTCGTCTATATTTATATTTGTATTTGTCATTAGCTTTAATACGAGTAGGTAGTGGTATCGTCTTGCAATATAGTACTGTTTTGTGTTTAGTTATATTTGGAATGTCTTATAGATAAAATAAACATAAAAATAGTACCTTTACCGCATTTATTGCTTGAAGTCATCATCTTTTATATGCGTAATTATTCCATGTCATTTCAAACAGTATTTAACTTTAGACGCGATTCTGTAGCCATCATCCAAAGGAACTGTTTAATGATGTGCTCTAAGAACACCGATATTCTTTTAAAATCATTTTTTAAAACGAAAAACCCGACTTCCACCCCAAAGAGCCAAAACTCGAGCTTACTAAAGTAAAATTTATTACGTTATGCCATGTACGAAGTTTAGAAGGCATAGTATTGTCAGATTTAGATGCCAGCAAATTATTAAATCGGCCACATGACGAATGGGCACAGAGAGAAATGACTAGGCTTCGAAATTTGACGTCTGACAATATAAGCAACATATAAATACACTCCTTCTTCCTGCCCTGTTCCCAATCATTTGACCTCTTCCTCTTACCATCACCATCTTACTTCGGACACGGCTTAACGCAACATATAATTACACGACTTAATTTGTTATCTTTATTATCTTATTATCTCCATCTTCATGAGCCTATTGCAGTCCACTACTGGACCTAGGCCTCCCCCTGCCTTAGGGGGATTTTGTTACTAAAAAGTTTCACTATCTGTTTTTCGGCGGCTCCATCATCTGACCCTCGTTTCCTTCATATTATGTGTAGCTGACCGAAATTCTCTATAAAAATCTAAAAACCGACTACTCGTGCCTATAATATTTGAGGATATCCCTAGATTCCTTAGAGATTCCATCATCAGATGTTATGTTTTATATGTAGGTGATCAAAACGCTCAGTAAAAGTATAAAAACAGACTACATGTGCCTACAATATTTGAGGTTGCTCTCGATTTCTCCAAGATCCCATCATCAGATCCTGATATGGTGAATATTTTATTTTATTTATTTATTTACATACCTTATATACCTTACTTCTATCTTTGCAGGTTTAACCTACCACGACAGAGTAGCAACTTTATACTTAAGTGTAACATACGATGTACATAATTATTTTTGTAAATTCATTCAAAGGACAATGGAATAGGTCAATAATATCCGCAACTTTATTGAGCGAATGCAACGTGCACGTCATTAGTGCTTTGTTTACTATATGGGACCAACTTGGAAGCATACCATGACCAACTATTTAAAAAAATGAAATCGGTTCATAAATGACGGTGTTCTGAGGTACCTAACACACATAAAAAAAATTATTTAAAGAAAAACATACAGACGAATTGATATCCTCTCCTTTTTGAAGTCGGTTAAAAATATGTAAACTAACGCATTTGTTGTAAACTATTTTGTTAAGCTCCTGAAGCTGCAGTAGGTCAATACATGATGTACGTTGTTTTTATGTTTCCACATAAGTTGATGTTATCGATATTTAATGGAGAATAGTAAAAGAAATTATGCACCAAACCCTCAATGTCATAACGTCTCTTCCTCTTTGTGTAAAAGAAAGCAAGACGACTTGGTGCTGATTCTCGGATCGTCGTAGATGATGATGAAATTGTTTTTGGCTAAAGCTCATGTTAGTGCGCGCTTCACTATTTTAATTCCTTCTCATCTAAGTAAATTTGGAATATTACCACGCTAAAACACTTCAATTTCATTACACTATAACAAGTTATTTCACCCCCGTAAGACATTGCAAAATGCAATCTACCCCATTTTCGATAAATTTACTTTAGAAGCACTTCAAGTAGTTTCATGCTAAGTTTATTAAGATTATTCTGCAACACCTAGCAATTTGCTTAGCAAGTGTACCTATTCCTGAAATAAATTTCAATAGACCTGCAATTTATCAAAGCATATCACAATGCAGATTGCAGTAGAGTGTTTTGCTTTTTATTAGGATATTATTTAATTTATCATTTATTTTTAAGTAACAGCAGCACTTTCTGTGTTTTGGTGCTAAAGTTTTTTCATATCTAGGTAATAATTTAATTTATAGATGACGAAAAATTCCCGTAACATAGTATAGGAATTTATAATTATATTTTTCTTCCATTCAGTTATTGGCCGTTACCTGTTCCTTACTCTAATATGTATTATAGGTATATTCTTTTTCACACAGTGGATCCAAACCTTCTTAAACTTTCCTCTTCCCCTAATACAAATCTACGTGCATGACCATCGATTTCTAAAAATATTTTCTTCTTCCTTTCACCTTATGTCCGCACCAATGTAAAAGTTATAAAATTGAAATAAATTGTTATTGAAATTGTATTCAAGAATCGGATTTTAGAGAGATTGGCGGAGAGTATCTTGAGCTAAGTCACGTACCTAATTATAAAGTATGGAGACTGAATAAATAAATAAAAAAGTTTTTCCTACCTCTAAAGTAAATTGCACATGCATGAATAACTCTATTTAAACAAACCTCGTGTTTCTTCCTATTTCGACGGAATTTTTAATGAATGTGTAGTGGTAGTGTACCTAAAAATACGACTTTATGCATTTGAGTTAGAGTATGTTATCCTTTACTGATGTGAAGCTTCACTAGAATACATCAGCTTTATCTCCTTCCGTGCATGTCGTAAGAGTCGACGAAGGAACTCAAAGACATCTCAGGCGACGAGCTAGCAACTTGTCACGAATCATTTTATTTACGCATGGCTCTTGTATTGAAAACGTAGCTTTAGGATTTCCTTCGTGTTCCTGCAGTTCTGGCTACCCCTTTTTCAAAACACAGCTATGTATGGATGTATGTATAACAGTTAGGTACGACATACAGAAAGCCTAAATAATAAACCGAATTAAATTTTACTGTCGTAATGCCAATTCATAATTATTAGTAAGTTATAAGTCAGAATTGGAAGCTTTCTTTGGCTTTGGTATTTTAAAATTGTGAGTCTTATCTTAAATCTTATGTTACTTATCACCATCGGGGTATGAATAAAGCCAAATATGGACAGTATAAAATGTAACATTAAACGTTCAACACAAGATCTTATGTAAAAGTAACGTATTTTCGGGCATGTGAGAAAAATATAGAAAGCGATTTATCTATGTCGCGCGCTGAAGTTTTTACCAAACGCCTTTCGGGTGCGACGCGCGAATATTTTCACAAATAACATGTGCCCATGATAAATTGTGTGAAGGGAATTAAAAGTTTATTTTTGTATAAAATAAGTTTCGTCGCGCCGCTTGAGTTCATAGGCTGAATTACTTTGATGTCCCAGTACGAGAACTAAACTCAAAATAACATCGTTCCTAGGTGACTACGCTTTGCACAAATCCTCTGATAAGTTTAATTTTGCCTGCAACGTACTGACAGATAATAATGGTTTTATTTTGATTGCACATACATACATATAATCACGCCTTTATCCCTTACGGGGTAGGCAGAGTACCAAGGGCCGATAGAACCACATGGTGCCACTTCTGACCAATTTTGAGGGTATAGTTGAAATGTACAAGTTCGGTTAGTAGTGACAGGTGGTCAGCCCATCGCCTACAAAACACCTTTTTTTTATTGCACATATGAAAAAAATAATATTTTAGACGAAACTTAATAATATTTAGGCACCTTTGTGATTTTAACAAGAGGTTTATCACGATCATCTTCCTGCCCTTATCCCATTACTTATGGGGTCGGTGCCAGTCGGTGGAATATGACTTCTATCTAAAGATCCATAGTCAAAGATCAAAACATTGCCAAACTTGCCAAAGATTTGACATTTGTTTTTACGGCCAGCAATGGAAAAACAATAAATATCAGGAAGACAATCACAGAATAAGCACAAATAGTAGAGTTACAAGATACGTGCAGACTGACGTTAAGTCACTAGGCTCCATAAATCCTTTGCCTGTGTATGCAAAAAAAAGAGAAATGTCACATTACCCCAAGTGCGTTTCCCAAAACAGCTCCTTTGGAATACGGCGCTAGTGGCTCTATGTGTGTCGACATTATCTGTATTACTGCATACAAAAAATATTAGTTCCAGAACCTAACGCGGGAATCATTCTATGAATCGGACCAAAACTAGCGTCTAAATCTTCACGTAGAAGTTATTTTGAATAGGACCACAATTTGTCAAAACAAATTATTCAGATGCCTCTTTGTGTGGAAAGGGTGTAGTTTTATTTCACTAACCCAACATTATTTCTGTTTTGTCAGAGGAACCTTGAAGGTTTTACAAAGTTCCGACCAGGGGTGAGAAAAGTTTTCACCTTTTTACACTTTTATAAAAACTCCAAACTAGATGAAGCATACTTGACTGGGTTTTAAAAGAATAGTTACTTAACTTAAATCTCACTTTATGCAGTTTTTAACGGTATTTCTTAGAAAGTTTGAAAAATCTACTAGTAGAACGGAAAAATAACTGACTCCTACGAAAACTTTAAAATTGGCCTTCAGACATGGAGAAATCCAATAACGAAATGAAGTACGTAACAACATAATATGGATTTTATAGTTTTGTATACTTACTTATTGCATTCAAGTATAATGACAAATTTAGTGTATTTTCCAGAATAGAAAACACAGGGCTAAAACTGTTAAAAAAATACTAACAACCTCCATTAGTAACTCCCATAAGTATTTATTTTTATATTTTCATTTATTTATTATTAAATAGGTAACACCTTACAGTGTAACACCAAGCCACTTTCCCGCCCAAAATGAGAAGTAAACATATAATGTAGATAAATATAAATATAGGAAAGCATTCTTTCTTAGGAACTTTATACACAACTTCCTTATAGCTCTGTCAGGGGGCATGTACGGCTGTCACAGTTAATGACGGTCATTAGTGAGTTCAGACCTTTTCACTATGGGATTGTAATATTATACGTAATATAATACTTCCCAAATTGTAAATATTATATTACACAGTGTGAATGGTCTCGTACAAAATGTATGATAAATTTTATAGCTTCAATAACGAAGTCCTGCGGATTTTCATGGAACTAGAAAAATCATTTTTCACTAATTATTTAAAGGGAGTTTTTAACCAAGGGGGTATGAAAAATAAAATTAACCTGCCTTAAAGATGCTAAGACACTATTGACGCTTATGTCGGACGACTTTATATGTGAAACCATGAACATATAAAGAATAACGGACAGAGTGTTGTCAATACACAGAGTGAGGTATTCATAATAAGCTTGGTAACGATATTCCATGGAGTAGGGATGTGTAATGTCGTCGTTATCCACCCACACATACGAGTACAAAACATAGTAAGCTCGGCGTCTACTAGAAAATACGCATACATGCGCAACGCGCCGCCATTTCGCTGCTTCAATTTGTGCATTGACAGCATTACGTCCGTTGTTCTTTATACGTTCATGGGACACTCGCCGCGTTCACTCGTGCATCATTTAGGTAGGCCTGTGTTCATAGTATTAATGTCAAAAACGATATAAAGATAAACGCAATAAATTACTACGAAATGATCATCCGAGCTCATTAACGTTGACGCGAAGTTAGAGTTTGAGCAGACGAGCGATTGTAAGGCTACTTTTTCTAATCACTTACGACACGTTCACTTGCGATAAAAAGTATTGGCGGAACTCGTTGATTCATGTGCATTCGAACTCGTCGATGTAACAGCGTTTATGTAGTCACTTCTTTATATTTCTCTTTCATGCTAGAAACGAATAAATGTTCATAAATTTACGCCATTTTCGCCATTATTCACAAGAAAACTTTACTATTAGTTACTTAAATATGGTCTTGTTCTTCTACTCGCATAAAAAATCTACACTACACCCAACTAGCGGACGCCCGTGACTTTGTCTGCGTGGACTTAATAAGTATTCTATGTCTTTCTCTGTACTCCCAGCTATATGTATGCAAAATTTCAATAAGATTTAATAAAGTAAATAAAGCGTGAATAGGTAACAAACAAACTTACTTTCGCATTTATAATTTATTATCTTAGTTGGGATGTCCTTCTCCGTACTTCTATACAAATAAGAAAGAAAGAAAGAAAGAAATTATTTATTCAGCATTCAAAAATGTTTCACAATACAGCCAAACAGAAAAACATAATTATGCTGAAATGGACCCAGCTCAGCATACAGCTGCAGACCAAAACAGATGGCCTGCAGCGCTGGTTTTCAGCTGGACCCGTATATTAGTGTTCCAGAATACACTATAAAATATAAATCAAATTTTCAATATGGTAACTACATAAATGCACAAGCTATTTATACAATTAACCTGCTGGTTAATTGGGTAAACTATAAAATCAAAACATATCTTTACATTTATTATAAAGTAAGTATATAAATATAGATAGATAAAATACAATACTATACATACAGATAAAAAATAAATAAATAAAAGTATTTAAGAATAAAACATATATCAAGTTCACAATAGGCAAAAGTAATACAAATATAATAGAATTGAGTGGGTAGTAGTAGATATTACGAACCAGAAAACGTTAAACCAGAGAGTTGCAATTCAAAAATTAATTCCTTAAAATGCTTCTTAAAAATATTTATATTTGGAAGGTAACGTATTGGGGGAGGTATATTATTCCATATTTTTGATGCAGTATATTTAAAACTACCCTTAAAAGCTGTTGTACTGTGTGGAGGAATAGCGAGGCGAGCAAGACGAATAGATGAAGACCAGGAAAGTTTACTGTATAAATATGATGGTGAACAGTTATTAATTATGCCAAATAACGGATGCGTAGTGAAAAGATCTCCTTGAGGACATGTTCAAAACTTTGGCGTCATTCAGGTAAGGCGAAACATGACTCCTAGGTGGTATATTAAAACAGAATCGGGCACAAGCATTCTGGACACGTTGTATAAGATTTTTTGTCTTCGCTAGAAGCCTTGGCCCATACACAGCATCCCCATAATTAAACTTAGATAATATTAGCGAGTCCACAAGCCGAATGCGAAGATCAACTGATAAATAACTACGAACGGTATATAAAACTTTCAAACGATAAAAACAGTTGCGAACCAGTTCCAATGTGTGTGCTTCAAACCTAAGTTCAGAGTCCATAATGAGACCTAGATTACGAGCTACAGGTGAAGAACAGATTGTTTGACCCTTTACACTCAGACACGGGTTCCTTGAAGATACTTTTAAGATTTGCTGTTTTGAACCTAAGATCATGAATTTCGTCTTACTAGGATTTAATACCAGGCTGTTACTATTTGACCATTCATCAATCCTAGCTAAGTCCTCATTTATCATTGCTACGGCACCGTCTACTTCAGTAGGTTTACAAGAAAGATATAATTGCAAGTCATCCGCATAAAGGTGAAATTTACAATTTTTTATGGAGTTCGTGATGTCAGCGGTATAGAGGATGAAAAGCAAGGGTCCCAGGATAGATCCCTGGGGTACACCTCGGTTGGTAGAGGCGATAGAGGAAGAGACTACTGTACCATTAGGATTTTCAATTTGAACAAATTGATTACGGTGACTTAAATAACTATCAAACCATTTAATCCAAATACACATACCTACATCGCGATCATGAGTTTCAGATTCAAAGGTCAGCGGTAGTAGGGTCAAAATGCCAGTTCGAATTGTATTAATAAGAATCGAATCAATTTATTTATTTTTCACAAAATATGAGTATGTGCCTAGTAATGTTACAAGTTGTTTAGCTTAATGTTTAGTCATACATATTTTGTCATGTGAGACATCTATGGTATAACAAATGATACAAATCAAACTAGACGATCAGCCGCTCGTCTACCCACGGCCTAATGTTACACCGAGTGAGCAGGAACCCAGCAGAGGGCACGGAATAACTCGATTAATAAATTACCCCAAACTCTATTTTATATTACGCCCTCGCTTTAATGGCCCCGTGTTAATTACAACATCAATTCGTTTTGAATAATTCACAGAAAGGATCGCGTTTATCACGCCGCGTTACTAAAATTATTATGACTTTCCGAAAGATGTTATTTCGAGAAGCAAAACACGACTTGGCAAAGTATAATTTCTATGAACAAATAATTAATAAAACCAGTGACGTGATTATAGGTAGACGCGGGGTTTCATAATGAAATCTTTATAAAAAGTGGCACGAGTCAATCTATATAAACGTAATAACTGCATTAGACCAGATTTTTAAACTTGAATCTTATGTAGTTAACATAAGACTCGACTTTGCTTGTATCAATTTATGACAATAGATGCCCAGCCATACATTTGAGCAGCTATTTGTCGTGCCATTTTTTGTGCGCTGTCACTGAATCTAGTTATAATTCATCTAAGAATAAAACAGATTGCTAGCATACAAAAGCCGTTCTTAAAATACCAACAGAAATATAAATTTGAAAGTAAGTTTATCTCTTCACGCTTTATTCACTGAACCAATCTTTTTGAAATTTTGCATACAAAGAAGGACGTAGGCTACATTATATAGTCCATGCGAACAAATTCGCGGGCAACAGCTAGTTATTAATAAAAATACCTTTCCAATAATATTCAATTTTGTCCATACTTGGCACTAAAGACACCATTATCGCAAATTTAATTCTACGACAAACTTGGTAAAGTGCTAATCGGCCGAGCGTCCGACCAAGTTCTGTTCAAATGACCATCCATATATAATAGATTGAAACTGAAATAGCTTTATAAACTATATCGCCTTTGTAATTTAGACCGTACTAAAATGGATCAAAGCATACATTATTGGATTCTAACTGGGGTATAGCCACGAAAGCGATTGTTTAGTGGAGCTGGAGCTATTATCGTAATCTATCTTTGACTCCATCAAAAACTCTGGATATTACACTTCTTATGTTGCCCGTCCTATCTAGATCTATTGGTAAGGAGTGATAGGTTCAGATGTGCGGCTTTTCAATTGGGAGGCGAAGGTTCAAACCCAGTGACGGATTTTTCTGTAGCACTGAAGTTATTTTAATATAATAAAATTGTGCTTCGAAAACCGCCTAAAATCGTTGGTCCTGCTCCTGATCTTTCTCCGGTCATGACGGACTGTCAAAGTGAAGGAGTAGAGACGCACACACTTGTGCACTATAACATCACCTGCGCAGTTGGCTAATCTCCGTTGAAGTTAGCAGCCATGACCGAAATATAGTCAGAGAACGTTGTTATTATTATTAGTGAGCTACCAAGTTGAATTTAATAGACTAACTGATGAAGAGTGGGTGTAGAATTAACATGCTCAACCACTCTAAAGAAAATGGGCGTGGATATTTTGTATGTGTGTATTCCTAAGTAGAACTACCGAAAATTCAAGCGGGAACGAAAAAAACTAAGTATACCCAAACGGAACTATTGGCAACGCCAGTAGTCTTCACCGGCGATCTGAAGTTGCAATCTGTATGGTAAGCATGAACCATTTTACGCGCCGTAAGCAAAATCTATGGAATATTACAGTGTGACGATAGCGTTACGGACTATCGAGAGGTTCGTGCTTGCTCCACTGATTGCTTGCATAATATCTAAAAGACAGGATCATTAAATCGAATGCAAACAGCTTCACCTCACTTCTGTCCTTCCTGGCATGACAGTGTAAGTTGCCATGCTGGCTTTTAGCTGCAACATACACATGCAATCCATTACAAGAGGACAATCGATATGTACTGTCGTGGACAATGTTCTTTCCTTTTCAATTTCATTTTCAAATTCTAAACTATTGCCATTGAAATGAAATTATAAACCAATTAGAAACATCACATCTTAATTTTTTTTTGTTGAAGGTACATTCAAATTTTCGATACAAAATAACTAATAACCTCACTAAATTACATCCATCATAAAATTATGGATAATTTTATAATTATGTAATACTCTTGGAAACTACTGGGCGAAAGAAGTTGAACATTGAAGTTGAAGTTATTGTATGTACTTTAAAAAGTGTATGGGAGCACTAACAAATTCCCTTAATTCCTATGGGAATAACGGAAATTCATAGTTTTATCGGACGAAGTCTAATTACCTTTTGAAAACAGATTCGATCAATATCTTATTTCAGTCCAGTATTTCAGAAAATGCGAGGCTTTTCTGAAATACATCACCTGCATCTCCTTCCGTGAATGGCGTAAAACTCGACTAATGGACTCGAGCATTCACTCACGCGTTAAGTTATCAACTCATTAACATCTGTCTTTGGTATGCTAAGCGTGGCTGTGGGATGTCCTATATGATCCTGCGGTTCTGGAACACAACTATGACTATGTTAATTCAAACTTGGAATTAGAATAGTAATAGCTATATAATACTACAACGGAATATACCTAGAAAATAGAAACCTAAATGTTATGCTAGATTGTGTCACCGACAGTACAAGCCGCATGTAGAAACTGGCAAGTTACCTGCTTCAAGTTTGTTTCGAAGATACTCAAACTTGTGATAGCTATCGCACATAATAAATTAGGTACAAATTAAGCTTATCTCTACAAGTCCTATTACTAAAGATATATTCTTCTTCATCAGCCTATTGCAGTCCACTGCTGGACGTAGGCCTCCCCCAGGGCACGACACAAGGCTACTGCCACAGAGGGTTTTGCCCATAGTCACCACGCTTGGTGGTAACCGCAGTGTGATTTTCGGACTATGTTGTCAGTACGGGAGGCGCTGCTGCCCACCTCCCGGAAACCCTTAATCACCTCATACGATACCCACGGGCAGGCAGGGGTGGTACAAACTCTACTCTGCCGGCACCACGCGGCTATAGATATACAGCTATATGGAAATATCAGGCAGGAAATAATTGAATTTATTAGAAACAGGTTTAGGTAGAATGTCTGTGTGTCACAATGTTATATACTTAGTTAACCAACTCGTATTCTACAAATACCAACACACAATAAACAATACCCAGATTTCAGAAAACATCACAACTGACTAGCTAACTAACCAACTACAACCACTCCAACTTTTGTTGTACCTATAGTGTGAACTTTATTATGATCTACACAAAATAATTGGAAAACATTGCATTCAATATTAAGTGAAATTAAACATGCGAAACACGCCCAAAGCTGGTAGGTACACTGAAGCTGGTTTTAAAATACAATCATAACGTATTTAGAATATGAACTTTAGGAAGTTACCGTGGAATTCATTTTTCGCTGCCCGAAATCTGATACTAGAAACCTACCCAAGTAAAAACAGAAATGTATGTTTTGCCAATTACCTAATAGTTTAGCGAATGTATGAGGGCGATTAAATTGACATACTTACCGCCTAGTTCAGGAGCTGATGTCGAAATAATATGTAGAAGAAAAAAATACTGTATTGTTTAAAAATGGATTAAAATAAAAACATATTCTTTGACTGAAAAATTCCACTGCACACATATGGCCTATGTTCAGCAGTGAACTTTTTATTCTTATAACTGGAAAAGTTGTAAGTTGGGAATTTAATGTTTATTCCATTACCTGTCATGCCCTTTCGCAAAACACTGAATCCAAAAAAATTGTCTGATGTCACCTAATCTTACTGGTATGGAAATTGATACGTATAAATTTTAGATGTGTGTGTACAGTTGTTCTAGATTAATAATGGGCATCGCAAAACATCGAAAACAATCGTACAACACTACAAACACAATTTAAAAAGGTAGTTTAAGAAAATACTCCTGAATTTCAACTTTATCAAGCAACAAATAAACCGGTGATGGGTGACCCCTCAATAGAGATTTGAACTTCCGAATAGTGACGCCTGATACAATTAAATATTTAAAAATAAAATATCAATGTCATTTCTTTGAGAAGCAAATTAGCAAGTAAATATGAAGTAAGTCCTTGCCAATAACCATGTTTTTATACGTTTTATCACGGATTCGATCCCGCACTTGCTCCGCTTCAGTGTACAAAAGAGATTATGAAATCAAATTCACTCAGCTCCTCACCTATCGTACTACCGCACCTAGAAAGTTCATGACTTTGTTTATTGGTAGAGCATGCCATTAGCTTCCATCCACAGACGAGTTTCGTTTCATACTACGATATTTCTATTCCATTGTAACAACAATACGAGTATACGAGTAACTCAACGTTCATATGTTACTGTGAATTATTATCTCAGTTAAAATATGGTACTTAAGAACTTGTACATCTCAACTATACCCTCAAAATTGGTCAGAAGTGTCACCATGTGGTTCTATCGGCCCTTGGTGCTCTGTCTACCACGAAAGAGATAAAGGCGTGATTATATGTATGTATGTAAAATAAAGTTATGGGAGGATGTGTCGCACTTTCTCGCCAGAGGATGAATTAACTGCACGCAGATTTTATTATTAAAATTGCATGCAGATTTTTATTACATTAATCATAGAGGAATAAGATTTATTCCTATATGTTTTGGTTTAAGATTAGTAATAAAATAATGTTAGATACTCGTATATAAAAAGCTTTAAGACGTTCCGTTGAATTTGAAAACTGGGTAGTAATCAATTCGCACGAAATTTAAAATTTGAAATTAAGATATTCATAAGAATAATATTATTTTAGTAGGCGTTTCGCCCGAATGTTTTGTAATCTATCTACTAATATAATGTAGTTTACAATACATTCGGGCGAAACGCCTACTAAAATAATATTATTTTTGAAAGGAGACGTTTGGCACGTTCGTGCGAACAAATTTCGTGCGAATCGACTACTAACCCTGAAAACTTTGTGACTTTTCATTTTATATCAATGAATGGGTAACAGGGGCGGTAGGCTCACTCCTTACCATATGGGGCTTGATAGGCTAACTGGTGAAAAGTGGGTGTGTAATTTGTACACTTTTTCCTAACCTCTTTGGAAGATAATGGGCGTGACTATATATATATATATATATATATATATGTGTGTGTGTGTGTGTGCATGAATGGGTAGCAAACTTTGTGACTTCATTTTATATCAATGAATGGGAGAGATATTTGTAACAAATCTTCTGTCCAATATTGTAAAATATGGGAGACGCATTGTTTCTCGGGGGTATTCATTTACTTCATGACCAACATGCAAAAAGATAGGTTAATGGTAGGTCAGATACCTACAAGTATTTTACCGTGTGGTACCAACATTTGAAATTTTATACACACATTGTAAGTAACCATTTTCAGGGTATGTCTGTCCCATCTTTCACTATTGATCAATATTATGTATTTAAGCGTACAAGTAACAAAAATACACATACTCGTAGACCTATTTATAACCGGGGCATTTCGCAACCACTCAGCAGTTTCGTACTCTCTTGTTAAATCTTAATTAAACTCTGCATCTACATAATTAAGGTACGTTTTCGTAAACCTCGGTCATTAATGTCCCTTTTAAAGTACCTACTTAGATAATGGAACCTTTCTTAACCTATTTTATTCTACTCGTCATCCTCGAACGCCGATCGGGAGGTAATTTATTCCCGCCGCGACTCTGAAAGAACAAGCGTGAACAAGCCTCGAAAGGATCAAGTACTCGTCACCTGTTCGGAAGAAACTCGTATATTTTTGTACGCCGATGGGATTAATGGATCGGGCTTCACTTGTGGTTATAATTTATTCCGTATTTTTAGCATATATTTAGGCCATGGTGGTAAAATAACGACTCTTTTGCTCAAAAGAACAAAAATCTTCGGCGTGAACAAGCCATTTTCGAAATTCGGTCATCATCAATCCCGTCATGCCTTCGGTCCAGGATTAATATAGATTATGTTCTACCTGTTCGGAAGAAACTACAAGGTTATACGTGCTTTCCGAGGCACGAGCCAAGTGACAATTTTGCAACATTAAAATCTGTACATGAAATAAATTAATTGGTACAGGCCCGTGACTGGGATCGAACTTACTGGGCTATCACATAGTACCTCATTCAGCATAATATGATATAAAAATGCTATATTTCGACGTTTTAGACTGATAATCTCGTAGGTGTAGAAAAATACTTTTCAGGAAGTGTAAAAAAACTGAATGCTGTATTTTGTGCGGTGCGTTTTATATTTTTCATTAATTTGCACTCCGAGAAGTCGAACTTTCTCTAAGGCATCGATTTAGTTTTAATATTAGTGTCAACTGCATTTCATATGTCGAGTTGGCCATGGACGGACATTTGCTGGACGTAAAACTTTCGCGTCCGCGTCAATTCAAAATTTGGTCGTGAGTATGGTGTGGGATCATCGCTCCAGAGTTTTAAATCACCGAGCGCTATAACTATACAAATAGATAAAGGGAACTACAGGCCGATATTCCCAAACGTCAGATAGCCTATCAGACGAATAAAGTTCATGCTGTCTCTATCATGATCAAGTTTTAGAGAAAGGCAGCATCAACTTTATTCTTCTGACAAATAGAGAACAATATTAAATTTTCATTTATAGCGAAAGGATTAAAGTTGTATCAAAATATAAAGCAGAGTAAAATATTTATTAATTACATACATGTAAGCATTATTATGTGTTTTAAAATCGGTATGTTTGTTTTAAAATAATATAAATAATAAATAATAATATTTTTACTCGAATAGGTATGGTTTTATCATGTTCCATTGATAAATAAACATTGTTTTATTTATTTCCATTAATATCTACAGTTTGATGGATTTTAAATTGTTAAAAATTTATTTATCTACTACCTACCTACTAGAATCTATATAATAACGCCTGATACAATTAAATATTTACTAGAACCTACTTACAAAATTCAGACTCGAGAATACATGTATATGTATATCTACCAGATAGCAAGGTGAATTTCTAAATAACTCTATATAATATATAATAAATAAATAAATAAATATATAATAAATAAATGTATTGGGTTTTAGAGGTTCATAATAATTAGTGGTTTACTAATTTACTAATTTCTATAATCCTGAGGATGCCACGGTTGTTGGCGAAACATATGTAGATTATTTATCTAGTTTTTGATTTCGGAATAGTGCAATGTATTGTCTTGCATGCTAGGTGCTCGGGTCTGGTTTCTCGTGGCGATTGTAGTTAGTGCAAGTGCTTGATTTCGCGGTTATGAGTTATCAGATCCGAGGGTCAGTGGAGGATGTAGGGCCCGGTGGTGGGCGCACCCAAAGTGAAATAAGTCATTTCACACAATCTTAAATATGTGATTTCAAGTATAAATTTTAAGGATAAATTCTTCACAGTGTGCTATTTTTTTGGCTATTAGATACCCTTTTTCTTATACCATTAGGTATAAATATTATACGTAAGTACGGCACAAAAAGAACAGGCAAAAGAATCAAATTTCATTATGTCCTAAACGGCCCACGTCGGTTCCTATCCTTTTTCTACCTCTCAATAACCAGCTAACTCAGCTCGGTTAGTTTTTTGAACCCTCAATACCCTTGTACAGTTTCGCTTTGTCATCGCCAGGCAATTTGAGATTTAAATCTATTCGAATTATTTTAGCGGAAAAAAAATCTGTTAGACGAACCTAATAGACCGTCGCCGTTTCAGCTGTTAGTTACAGACTTCAGATATGTACGGTGTTATTACAAAAGAATATAAGCATCATTTAAGCGAAGCATTGCCATATTCTATACATTTTGCTGTCAAATGTCATATTTAAAACGAGTCTAACTTCACTGGTCTACAAAATGTAACTTTTTGTGTGCCTTTCAATTGAATACTTTATTTTTATATTGCTTTGAGGTTACTGAATAGGAAAACAAGAATATGTTTTTTCTGAATTAGCTCTTATTTTGGAAATATACCTAATATATAAAATTTGGCTTTTAGTAACACGTTAAAGTACAAAACATTTTATAAAAAAAAAAACTATAATAATTTTTTACTATTATTTTTTGCTTTTTACTTATATAAAATTGGAAATATTACAATTTAAAAAAAAATTACGTATTTGATTAAGATTTTCTCTTCTTTTTCATTTGTCTTTTGTAATCACTGTTAGGGGTATCTCTTTTCAAATTCCAGCAGTAGTCCGCTAACATTGACGCATCCCATCGGCCCTAGTATCTCTTTTCCATTGTCGAGATATCTTGGTGGAATCGTTCACCATGTTCGTCACTTACATCACCGCAGTTAGAAGGGAAAAAATCAAGATGAGAGTGAAGAAAATGAATTTTTAGGGACATATTGCAACCCAACTGTTGATACTTTTGAAGGAGATTGTTCACAAGTTCAACATAATTGTCATTTCTCTTATTGCCCAAAAAACCATGAACGACTGCTCTAAAAGATTCCCATGCTTCTTTTTCAAAGCCCTGTAAAACTGAATCAAAGTTTTGGTCCTTTAGAATCTTTCTTATTTGAGGTCCGATAAAGATTCCTTCTTTAATTTTGGCGTCGCTTATACGTGTAAATTTACTTCGCAGGTATTTGAATGCTGGTCCATCCTTGTTGAGAGCCTTCACAAAGTTTTTCATTAGTCCCAATTTGATATGTAAAGGTGGTAGAAGAATTTTTTGGGAATTAACTAGAGGAAGGTGCTTGACGTTCTTTTCTCCAGGATTCAGGCTTAGTCTAGGATTCCAATCTTTTTTTATGTAATGTAAAGATCTAGCCCGACTATCCCACTCGCACAAAAAACAACAGTACTTGGTATAGCCCATTTGTAAACCCAACACCAATGCTTTGACTTTTAGATCACCACAAATCTGCCATTCGTGCTCTGAGTATGATATAGCATCTAAAATTAATTTCATATTTTCGTATGTTTCTTTAGTATGCACAGCATGGCATAACGGAATCGATGGTTGTGTGTTACCATTATGGAGAAGAACAGCTTTTAAACTTAATTTTGAGGAGTCTATGAACAGCCGCCATCCCTGTGGATGGTATTCAATGTTCAAAGCGTTCATCAAGCCATTTACGTTATTACAGAATGCAAGCTGGTTTTCGGATTTGAAATAGGGCATCAAGTTCTTCTGACGATATCTGTATAAACTGATTTTGTCATCCGGTTGAAGCAAATTCCATTGCTTAAGTCTCGATCCTAGTAATTCCGCTTTATCTTTTGGCAAATTTAAATCTCGTATAAGGTCGCTGAGTTCATCTTGCGAAATTCTATGAGGTTCGTCACAAACAATATTGTCACCCACAAACTGTGACGATTGTGAGGTTGTAGGCTCATTGTAGTCAACTTCCATTGAATTAATCGCTTCTTCAGAATCTTGCTGGTATTCTTCGGGAGGTCGAGGAACAGGTAAATCGATTCCGTGTGGTACAGGTCGCGATACAGAGGCTACGTCAGGGTATACTACGCTTCGTTTCTTTTTTCGTGATATACCGTGCTGGATGGGTGGAGTCAAGCAAAAGTAACAGTCATTCGCATGATTGGTAGGTTCCCTCCACATCATTGGTACACCAAAAGGCAATGAACGTTTCTTTTTGTTTAGCCACTTAATCAGATTTGTGGAGCAAGTTGTGCAACTAAAATGTGGTACCCACGATTTGTCTTGGTTTTTAATTTTAATTCCAAAATAATGGAAGTTAGCAGTTTCTAAACGTTGTGTTATTGAGCATCTTTGGTTAGTAAGTGTCACCTTACCACAAATGTAGCAAAAATTGTCTGCACTATTAACACATTTACGCGACATAACGAAAACTGTAGATTTTTCACAAAAAATGTCAAAAAAACGGTAACAATTTGACGTTTTAACTGTTGAACAAAACACACTCAACGTTAAACGCAACAAACAAATGTGAAATAATAAAATTTCCGCTGGTAATCACTAAATATTTTGAGTTATCATCATTAATGTGATAAATCTGTCGCGCTACCCTCTATTATATTTATAAGGCATAAATGCACAATAAGAGCTAACTATGAATTTTAACTTGTATATTTATGTTCAACGAGTGAAATACAATCAATATAGTATATTTTCATGTAGAAGGCAATTTTGATGTAGACCAGTGCTTTAGGCGCTCTTTTGTAATAACACCGTTAAAGTCCACGCCTGAAATTTTCCTGATATACTTACCTACCTATATTTTCTGTGTAAGTCCATCTAAATAATAAAGTTGATGCTGTCTCTATCTTTATAAACTTTTAGAGAAAGACATCGAATTTATCCTCCAAATAGGCTAACTAACCGTTAAAAAATATGGCTCTACGTGTTGATGATAAAAAAGAATAATATTGGTACTTACATTGTTTTCTTCTAAGACTTCTAACGTACAGCTACTTACCGCATTTCGTACGAAGAAACAAACACAATTTTACGCAAAATATGAATAGGTACCTACATAGTTTGCATGCAATTTTGCAAAAATGTTAGATGAAACATGGATAACTCATACATAAACTGCATTTTTTTGGTACCTAATAGTTGTATACTCGTATTATCCCTTTATCTGTTATATCTTTATATATAAAAATCTTCTGTTCGTGTGTTTGTAATGGATTTCCCTCTAAACGGCTCAAACTATTTTGATAAAATTTTATGTGTGTGTTCAAATGGGTTCGAGAATGGTTTAGTCTTACGATTCAATCAACGACATTTTGTTTTCTCTGCAGTCCACGCGGACGGAATCCAAATACATTATTTAGTTGACCGAATTGTGAAGCTAAACCATCCTCGAACCCACCTAAACACACACACAAAATTTTATTAAAATTGATCCAGCCGTTTAGAAGGAGTTCAATTGAAACTACACGAAAAGAAACTTTATATTGTTGTTTATGTTAGAACTTTTTTCATAGGATCCGGCAGACTGCGGTGCAGTCGCTGTGTCGAATATTCAAAAATATAATTTAGTATTAGGTACGCCCGGTAGATGGTCCTTATATCTCGGAAATGTTTCCTTTTCCTTACATAAATAAATCTTCTATTCTTGCGTTTGTAATGGATTTCCTTCTAGACGGCTGGGCAGATTTTGATGAAATTTTTTGTGTGTGTTCAAGAAGTTTGAGGATGGTTTAGATTCACAATTTGGTCAACTGAATAATGTTTTTGAACTCCGTCCGCATGGACTGCAGACAAAACAAAATGTCGTTGACCGAATTGTGAATCTAAACAATTCTCGAACCCACCTGAATACACACAAAAAATTTCATTAAAATCGGTCCAGCCGTTTAGAAGGAGTTCAATCACAAACAAATTAACAGAAGATCAGTATAGTTGTTGATGTTAGAGAACCTTTCACGTAGGAACTGGCAGACTGCGCTGTAGTCGCTGTGTCGATTCTTTAGTTTCAGTTACGCCTGTTACATCTCGGAAATGTTTCCTTTATCTTTATATAATTAATTAAATCTTCTGTTCGTGTGTTTGTAATTGAAGTTCTTCTAAAACCGATTTTGATGATTTTTTTAGTGTGTGTTCAAGTGGATACGAAAATGGTTTACATTCACAATTCGGTCAATTACCTACACAATGTTTTTATAGCGGTCCATATTGTTACAATTTATTTCAGAAAGTTCGCATTTAAGGCGTGGGACAGGACAACGTGTAGGATTTACTAACCTTGAGGACCTTATAGAAGCCCTAGGAGCTCAATCCGAGGAGTTTAAGGGACTTTTTAGTTACATCACAAGATATTTCATTTTCACTTTATCTCATCACCTGATCATTCCTCGAGGATGCGCTTTTCAGATACATAATATTATACAGTTTTCCTTTTGATTTTATATTTAAATCACAAATTATCCAAATAATTCAAGCGAAAACACATAAATTGGCCTATTTTGAAAGGAAAAGTCATCCTTTTGGCCAGTTCTTGTCATGTCACTTTTTCATTATATTTCTCTTTTCGTACACTCAAATCTTTACAAAACTTCATGAAGAAAAAGAATTCATTTCGAATTCAAGAATTTGAAAATGGAGAGAAAAATTCGTATAAAACCATACAAACGGGAAAAAGTCAAGCATTCCGTCGGCTACTCAGCCAGAGTGAAGAACGGAATTATAAGGCCTTGTCCCGGGGCCGCCTGCCCCGGGACCCTTGCTGCACTTCGCCGGATTTCTACAGCGCGAACAATCCGCGCCCGCGTCGCGTTCACTAACCGCGCTCTGCGACCACGGACCTCTACAGCGCGAATAATCCGCGCCCGCGTCGCGTTCAAATAATCCGCGACCGAGAAGATTCATCTGTCCGATCCAGTACCTACAACTTCTGCACCTGCATCTACAACTGTGACCCGTCCGTCTGGTCTGGTACCTGCAACTCCTACCTGCAACTTCTATACCTGCATCTACAACAGTGACCCGGCTGTCTGGTCCAGTACTCTCGTTAGAGAGTAAGTATATTCTTTGGTCCAGTACCTACAACTTCTGCACCTGCATCTACAACTGACCCGTCCGTCGGATCCAGTACCTTCAACTCCTGCCTGCAACTACTACACCCGGGGGCGTGACTCCTGGAACGCCGTCGACCCAGGACCCTCAAGAGGACTCTGCTCACCGACTTCCTACACTTTTACACTCTACATCCTTCATCCACGCTCTACTCACCCTTACTCACCTTCACGCATTGTTCATAGTGATCTCTCTTCTATATTGTGTTAATTTGTGTTGTAAATAAATTCGTGTAACTCATCTTTTCTTTTTATTTCGTTAGGTAGGTATTATATATATTTATTAGGTAGGCTACAATTACTACATAACTGTTGCTACACGACAAACGTCTGTCGGGTCCACTAATATTATAATATAATATCTGTAGTATATTAATTATATATATAAATAGATAATAGTTGGTAATATTATGTATTCTTGTAGGTGATATGATACCCCACATCCATACAAAGTACATTACAGAACTTGAGTTCTTCATCTCTGGTTATTATTCAAACAGCTTTTCAATGGATCACAGACTGCAGATAAATTATAAATCCCCGTTGTTTCAAAAAGCTATCTCATTGAGACACTTTTGCTTGTATTATTATGATCAATCCCAATGCAAGAGATCAAAAAGAATCGATTTTGTATGAAAAAACACACACACAGCCATCAGTCTATTGCAATCCACTGCTGGATGTAAGCCTCCTCAAGGCACGCCACTAGGCTACTGCGAGGTTTTACCCGACACGAAAAAGAAAATAATGATTCAATCTGAGATATGCACAAAATTTTTCAAGATCGATCATTAAATTAAGTAGCTACTTTTATCTCTATTCCACAGTGAGATAGAGATACTCAATTTTGTTATGTTTAACATAAAATTTGGGCCAAAACTTGAAATAATTTGTGACGAAATTTTACACGTGGCAGCTCCGTGAGACGTATTTTCATGACAACGTGGTATCTTAGTCAGAGAGTTCCGTTTTACTGATGGAATGCAAATCAGGTGACAGTTTAATAACTTTTGTTAAACCTACCTACGGACTTTGGAAATTAAAAATTTATTCATGAAGTATTACAGCTTTCAAATATTTCGCTTCGCACCTTGATAAAATACTGATTTACCTAAAGTGTTTGTTCATTTAGAAAGCAAGATAATTTTAAGGGAAATGCCATAGGTTTCTTGAATATCCCATTGTGAATGTGCCAATCATCAGTTCAAATATTTTCTACAGTATGTTAGACTATTATATCATCATCATCATCAGCCTATTGCAGTCCACTGCTGGACGTAGGCGTCCCCCAGGGCACGCCACAAGACTGCCGTGGGGGGTATTTGACCATAGTCACCACGCTGGGCAGGCGGGTTGGTGAGACTATTATATAGTTTTGTTAAATCCGTAACTACGGAACTCGGAACCATTAATGCGCGGTGACAAATCACAATTGGTCGGTTTTTTGCGGTTTTTGTTATTTTTACTGATGACTTAACGAAAATATATATTGTAGACCTTCATTTTAAATTTCCGCTGAGACGTATTATTTGTGTAATTCGTTTCAAAAGAATCATCCAACTCGAGACTAGAAAAATTACAGTAAAAAATAGCCCGGCTTACCAACTTCACCTCGAAATCTAACAGACAAACATCATTGCTTCAAGACTAATCTGCGTTATTTCCACCACAATGGCCTGTGATTTATACTGTGTTACCATTACAATCGCATCATTTTAATATATAAGCACAACATCAAAATGTCGTAATAATATTTGGTCACATTTAATGAAATCATCATGTTCCCGCCCTTATCACATTATTTACGAGGCCACCGGCGCAATATGACTTCTTTCAAAACTCGAACACATATTGCTAAGCATTTGGCGTTTATTTTACAACGTGCCTGGCGCCAGCCCTCCTCGGGTATAGCAAAGTAATAATTTTAGTACCTATATATTAAAATCCGTACATTAAATAAATTCCATGGTACAGGCCCGTGACTCACGTTCGAACCCACGCCTTCCGACTAGAAGGCACACATTTTAACCATTGGGTTATCACCGCGCGTTAAATTAATTATAACTACTAATATATAGGTAATTAAAATTATGTAATCATGAAATAACCTCGTATCGTTTTTTTTAATAAATTTTTATCAAACACCTGAACAGAAATTGTTAAAAATAAGAAAACATGAACCAGAAAGTACTGCATGGACTTCGTTGTTGGCTCAGGCGTAACTCAAACAAAGTTAACAAGCCACGGGTTCGAATATAAATTGGTGCAAACAAAACGCGCCAAAATTTCCCATAACTAAATTATTATTCCAGTAAAAAAAACATCGTTGGTGTAGTACAAAATATGTATAGAGATTATATATAGTTATATAAATATGTATAGAATAACGATATTAAGGCGATGTATTGCTAAATAATTAAATCCAAAACGATCATTATTTTTAAAGAGTGCAACTACTCGTTTTAGAGAGTTTTAAGACTATTAATACAAAAAATATTATACATACAGACTAATTGAGAACCTCCTCCTTTTTTTGAAGTCGGTTAAAAATTATTCTAATTTGCCTGTAAAATTAACAAATCTGATTTAAAAGACGTATCTTTAATATGTTTTATGTATCGTAAAAAAGTCTACGAATCGGGTTTCTGTAACTGCTAAAATTAAGACGATATAATAAAGAATTCAATAGGGAATATGCGTCTGACACGAAAACAGATTTTTTATATTTTATTCGAAAGATATTACAAATACAAACCGAATAGTGCAAAAATAACATCAATCTGTTAGTAAATACCAAAGTTACAGGAGTTTAAAAGTTTTAAAAAATTTACGAAACAAATTTACAACATAAAAGATACTATACATATAAACCTTCCTCGTGTCAAAAGTAACTAATTTATCTACTTAATACATATTAAATATCTCAAATTATTTAAATACAATTTTACAGAAAAAAAAACCCATATTTTGAATTATCTCATTGATTTAATAAATGCACAAACGCACAGACACTTTATTAATATCTGCACCTATTAATAAACAATTTTTATTGACAACAATACATCGCGCTTGTCGTAAAAAAAATGAATCCCGTTTGTCCCCTTCGTGGGAGTTTATCAGTGCTTCCTCGGGGTATTTATGATTGCATAAAAAATAATTAATTTTTTCCCGTGGGAATTTCATACTAATTTGAGACGGTTGTCTATTATGATTCCCGTTTGTCCCCTTCCCGTCAAAGTCCTCCCTTGCTCTCCCCAATCTTTGCCATTTTAGTATGTAAAAAATATAGATTCCCGTTTGTCGCCTTCCCGTGGGCAAACGGAGCGTTTCGGTGAAAGAATTTTTAAAAAAGTTTTTGACATTTTGCCGGCTCGTATTTTTGGATTGCTGTAAATCCAAAACGGTTAAAGTTAGATATGCCATTCCAAGGTAAAACTTTATTCATTTTTTACGTAGAATATAAAAATTAAATAAAAAAAATCTTGCATATACCCTATTATTAAATATTGCTTTCCTATGTTTTATAATAACTGAGAAAAATCGACGTAACTAACACCAATTTCACCAATACGTCGTCTTAAGCGAAGTGCTATGAAAATAGGTCTAGAGAACCTATTCACAACATTTTATAGGCATGTGGACCCCTTTTGTTACAACCTTGATATTATATTAAATTTCCACATTTAGATATATGCTAACCGTGATGGTTTGCCATTGAAATATTGTTATAAGTACAACTTCTTTGTTCTCTCATATTAAATTCTTTCGAGTCAATATTGAAATACACATGAGTATAACAGCAAGCAACAAACATACTGGTACGTGGTTAAAAGTTTTATACGTGGCAAAAATAAGAGCTTTATTCAATCCGTCAAAGGGAATGCGGATATAAGGTCTTAACTCACCAAGCAGGCTTATTTCTACAAAGGGATAATAAAATATGGACCGTCAGAGGTGTTTTTCGCGCGTTCCGTATTTGTACCTTAAGTACTTAGCTTAAATGTGAATAGAAAAAGCGTGGATGCGAGTATATAGACATTTTAAAGCTATAAATGCTAAGGGCCATGTACGCGTACGTTACAAAAACTAAGTTTTTATTTATTTACGTAATATTTCGGGATAAAAATAGCTAGTGGCTAGAATTTGGAATGGAATGTAAAAGTTGAAAAGGTAAACTATTTATTGTCAAACAACACTTCTAAATCCTGTGATGCATTCTACATATATAAATTCAATGCTTACTTTGAGTACCCAGTTCTCGTTTTCCCAATATCGATAACGATAAATATCGAAATTGCGCTTGTCTTATGCTTATTTTATATTCCATCGTTAGTTAAAACTATTTTCCGCATTGCAGATTTTCACGTATGAGAAAAACGAGTAATGAATCGCCAAATGTGTCAATCGGAGGATGTATATATATGTATAAGCCAAGTTCAGTTGTTTGCGTGGCCCGGGGAAGATTGAAAAACACAATTTTATTGTACCTTGTAGATTGCGCTGTTAACAGAGCCTAGAAAGCTGCTGGGATAGGACCACTAGTTCTAAATATGAATTAATGTTGAAAACGGTGACTTCATTCATTAATTCAGTGACTTGCAATGGTGACTTCATCTCGATAATAAGCTTATTAAATATAGTCACCATTTTGTAGAATCAGAAAGAAATGAAAGTTATGCAAATCAAGAAACAGATACATTTATCTTTACAATATCATTCAGGATAACATTTTGAACGTAATAAACTTATACCGTTCGCTATTTACGTCGGGTCCGTCAGTTGAGCGCCATTGCTGTAATTATAGATCCCTCCTCCCCGGGGAATGGCGGTAATAAGATCTTTTGTAATCTCATTTATTAATTCTCGCCTGCCATTATTCTCCTTTCACGCTCAAACGTTGGAATACAAACGTGGTATAGCTGAATTTTCGCAGATATTGTTCGTTTATAAGCAAATTGTTTTTGTTGCGTTTCAGAAAACGGTAGGGATATTTTTAAGCGAATTACACAATTTTACAATTTACGAGATGTTTACAAATTATATTATAAAGTCAGTGTATAAGTAGGTATAAAGTTTTTCCACTAAAGGTTAAAAATAAAGTAACGTCTGTAAAATATTCAAGTGTCTATTTGTTGACATTTTGCCTTTTGACAATAATTTTATTTGATAATATTCAACGTATACTATAATATTAATAATTCAACAACTTACTAATTTCATTGTATTTTTCCATGATAAGATAGCCTAGGTATATGCTGTCTTTCTCTTAAACTTGTCAAGCTAGAGGGATCAACTTAATCCTGCAGATAGGCTATCTGACCAAAATAGGCGCTAAATGAAAAATCCATAAAGACGACATTCAAGGCTCAAAACCAATTATTTTGACATTGTCCTTCATTTATTTTTAGAAAATAAGGCTAGATCAAATGGTACGTAGTACTGGAGAATTCCTTATTTCGTTACATCAAGGAGTAAATATACCCCTATTTATAATAAGTAACCAGATAATCAGGTTCCCAGTTTGTTGCATTATCATCATTAACTTCCATTTGTTTCCGAGAGGTAGAGTGATTAAAAGTACTTAAGTACCTCAAGCAAGGACTATTTGCGTAAAATTTGTATTTACACCAGAAATTCTTCAGTAATACACCAAAATGTTAATTTTCGTTAAAGATGAAAGACTGCGGTAGGCTCACTCATTACCACGTGGGACTTAATAAACTATCTGATGAAAAGTGGGTGTAAAAATTGCACAACTGTCCAACCTCTTTAGGGGCTAATGGGCGTGAATATGTATGTGTGAAAGAATAGCTTAGTTGTTAGAGTAAAAGCTGTCTAATACATACATATAATCACGCCTTTATCCCTTACGTAGGCGGAGCACCAAGGGCATAGAACCACATGGTGCCACTCCTGACGAATTTTGAGGGTATAGCTGTCTAATATAAAGTCAAATAAAAGAAATCTAGCCACCGACTAATAAACGCAGTAACAAAACTTGGCCTAAATAACGAACCTAATTAATTTAACCTCAAACGATACAAATCGAAATGATTCAACGCAAACAGTTCACCTTGACTCTTGGCCCTTAATTCCCCCTTATAAATGCCAAGACGACTGTTAAATTTCATAATACTAGCAAATATCAGGCTAGGCGAGAAACTTAAATGGTAAAACACTCTCGGTGTTATAAAAACACTATTTAAATTGACATTTGATACCAAAATGTATGGAATATCTGTCAAATTTAGGCACTGTAGGGTAAGCACGAACCTTTTTACGCGGCGTAACGCTAGCGACTCGCTAGCAAAATCTATGTGATTTGACAGTTTGACGATAGCGTTACGGACTATCGTGAGGTTCGTGCTTACCCCTCTGATTTGCCTTATCATGTTAAAACTCTTTAACAGGGTTTAATTTTAACGTTCCTCTCGCTTACAGTGGGTTTACCTATCATTAACTCACAATAAAATTATTTCTATTGTGCTAGCGGGACGCCAATATAATCAGTGTACGAGTATAGCGCCATCTCGCTTTTATGATGGAAGCAATGGAAACTTATTAACTAGCATGATATAATTTGAAAATTCATGGTATAAACCCACATACGGTACAAACAAATCCTTTATGTGGAAATACGTAGATGTGATGAATAATATACGCCAATGTAGGTACAATACGCCTACCATGTATTAATGTTAAATTAAATTAAATGATAAAGCTGATCTTCAAAGAAATGAGTACTGATACAATGTATTTAAAGCTGATACTTTTAAATCATAGGTATACAGGGTGTAACAAAAAGGGTATGTTAAGCGAAAAGCTACGTAAATAGCCCACTGTAGAGACCCTATCCACAAAATTTGAGACTCGAAATCACATATTTATTTTTCAAGATTGTATGAAAATTCCTAAGATATTTAAAAATTTTCCATACTGTCGGGAAAAATAAACATGTGATTTCGAGTCTCAAATTTTGTGAATAGGTTCTCTACAGTGGCCTATTTACGTAGCTTTTCGCTTAACTTAACATACCCTTTTTGTTACACCCTGTATAATACTACATAATACACACATACCGTACTGAAACTAGGGGGCCAATTCTCGAAAAGTCTCGAGTTGTAACGAAGCCGAAACGGAACCGTTGTAGACGCTCAGAACAATGCAATAATTACTTCACAGTGACGTTATTAGACACATTTCAGCACGAGACAGATATTTGTTTTTATTCTGTCATACTCACGACCGATACGTGCTAAAATATATCTTATTACTCAAGCGGTAAGTATATACGTATTGCTTCGCACCGCATTTCGTTAACGGTTCGTTAGTGGTTGCGTTTCGGCTCGAAAATTTTCAAACACTGCAGGATCGACGATATGTATCCTTTGTATTTAACGAATTGACGATCAGTCCAATAAAAAACCTTATATCTAACAATATTTAGAATAATATCGAGTTACCTAACACCATATTTTAGAACTGTATTTGGCTAATAAATTCCAGAGAGTATTTTGGCAGCGTACCAAACTACGGATTATTATTTTGTAGATCACGTGGTAGTGTAGCTTCGTAGCCCGCGCGTAGCACATGTAGCACTTCGTAGTCTTACTACGACTTTGCGCTTAGAGCCTAACGTCTATAATATTAGGGACGTATCGGCAGGGCTATTGGGCGTTTTTCCACTAGACGACACGACCACGACATTTCTTGCTCTAATATGGGGGGCCGTGTCGTGGTCGTGTCGTCTAGTGGAAAAACGAGCCATATGATACTATTTAATACATTTTTGCTTCCAAACAAGCTGTGGTCGTGTCATTGTCGTGGTCGTGTCGTGGCCGCGTCGTCTAGTGGAAAAACGCACATTACTATGTGTATGACAACATTTTCCGTTTCACAGCATACAAAGACTGTTAGTTCCTTAATCAGGCATGAGAACTATCCTTTGAAACGGACAATACCTAATTTACAGTAGCAAAGCTGAAGCAATGCTATATCGAAAGTTGAGAGTGTGTGTGTGCGTGGAACGACTGTGTGGTGACCTCCCGCGCCCCGCACTTCGCCCCGCTCAATCACTCATTCTCAATTTTCGCAGTCGTATTGCTATCGCTCCTTCTGTTAATTACGTAATCAGCATACGGGTCGCATCGGGCCTGAAAAAAGAAGAAACGGTCCAAAAAGAAGGAGGTTTTTCTATTCGACCGTATATTTTTTTAATGTTAATTTTTTATGTGTGCGTTCGCGGATAAATTCGTCGTTTATTAACCAATTTTAATCATTATTTTTTCTTTATTTTTGTAAATAGATATTCCAGTTTTTGAATTCTTATAAACCCATCTTTGTGAATATTTAATATTTGTGTTTTTCTGTGTACAATAAAGAATGTTTTAACATCACCTAATAAACTTCAAAACATATATCGCACACACAATAACGTCTGTCTCAATCTCAATATGAAAAGGCGGTATTTATATCCCTGCGAGTGGTAATTTATTCATGTACGCCCTTGCTAAACCCTCGTACTTTCTAATGTGTCCTTAATTGTTCCTTTCAGAAAACCCTTCAAAGAGGGACACACGCGGCCGGTTATACATGCCGTAAATCTAAGAGTAGTTTCAAATAATTGAAAAAATCCAAAAAACCCGACTACTTAAAAAAGAACCAAATAATATGTACATAATAAAAATCTGAAAAGAAAAAAAACAAGCACTTAGATGTCCGGTGGTCTAGAATTCTTATGGAATGAATACTATTGAAGAACATAAAATATTTTCTAATGATCGTAACATAACAACTGAACAGCCAGGATCCATTGAAATATTAGCTTGGCTGTCGGATAATGGATCCCGACTGTTCATTTTATAATTATGTTTCTTTAATACTTTTTTGTAATAAGTACCTAGCTACTAACAGGTACGCTTCAAGAAACATACTCAACATGCTTGGCAGCAAGAAGTTTTCGTCTTGCTGCTGTCTAAAAACTTATATGTGAGAATGGTTGTTACGCAACTTTCAATCGATATAGATCCTAAACGGTTGGTCGAATCGAAAAATATTGAGAGAAACCTAATAATGATTTTTAAATACCTATTTAACGATACCCCACTCGATATAGTTTGTCGACTTTAATTTTTTTTCATTTTCACAAAATGGCGTCCAGTAGTCGCCATATTGGATTTTCACTAACGTCATGTGTTTACTGATACTTCCCGGACTAAGAGGAATCGATTGACGTATGAATCATAAAAATCGGTCGAGGCGTTTGGTCTGTGTAGTGCTTCAAAGAAACATACATACGTAGGCTGTTAAACGCAATACCACTCCTTTGCGTCGCGCAGTCGGGTAAAAATATTGGTAAAGGAAAATAAAAGAACCTTTCCAATAAAATTATAATAACACGAGCTAGGGTTCTAAGTTGCTGTTTTACATACTTAACAGCTTAATTATTGTTTTGGAAATTGTTTATCCGATGAGATAAATTTTATTATTAATTACAATTACAATTAATTTTTAAGTACAAGGAAAAACCCGACTGCGAAACACTTTGCTTCAGTGTCACTCTTACGACTAACGGCAAATTTCAATACTAGAGATACTCATAAGGAATCTCGGATTTTTTTTTTTCACATTTGAAATTTTGTATGAAAAAAATTGAACATTTAATCTGAAATATGCAAAAAATCTCTCGAGATCGGTTATTGAAATTGGCTATGGGACGTGTCTAATGATACCTCTCAAGCTCAAATGCGACATGCCCTTTAAGAGCGTGCCAAAGAGATATACATACATACAAACATACACTCGGAAATACATAACCCTCCTTCTGGCGCAGTTGGGTAATTATGGCTTCTAAATCTTGCGTTCATATTTAGTTGGGAGCCATATTATGCATGTCAACGGAAACGAAAAGAAAGCTGTGGGTTCTACCTACGACAGCCACAGTGTGGCTTCAGGCTCACAACGGCAACGTTTCAAAGAAAATTAATAAAATATGAAGTCTCTTCCTTGATCATTTGGAACTTTGTATTTGCTTGGAGCTTTGGGTTCGCCGAGTCGTACTGTGTGTTTGTTGATAAGGTATCGTCATTTAAGGAGCTAGTACCATAATGAAGTGTGAAATTGTAAATCTTTAAGTTAAACATAGCTTACTCTGGAATAATAGGTATTTGTTCTATAGTCTTTGTAAAAGGAATATGACTTATTATTTACCTATCTACTTGATTAACTATTCTTTATACTAGGCTTAAACGGCATAAACGGCCTAGCTTAACGGACGAGCTCGTCAAACTACCTTACTTACTTAGTAATTAGGTACAATGTTCAAGATCAAAACAAAAGAGCAAAAACAATTATAAGTTTAAATTCTTTGAAGCTCATTCACTCAAATTCTCTCTGGTGTCGCTTAATCTTTTCTTACATAACAGTGCCAAATTTTCTTTCTTCACTTCAACGTTCTTTTACATCCTATTTCGGCTAGCGCCATCTACAATTTTCCAGGTGTACCCATCTTGTTACTTTCATACAGGATGCGAATAAAACATGACTAACGAGGCCTCGCCTCCAATCCGCCACGCCAACACCTGCGGATAAAGAGTATACATCTCAACATACACAGCTACACAATCAGAATGAAGAACCGAAGCTCCTAAAACACACAAAGGAGCTTTAGGTGTAAGTCTCACGTTGCCGACTATACATAAAGATAGATGCGATGATTCTTTTACATTTTTATTTTTAGGTCTCGTTTGAGTTCCGTTTTGTATGTACGTCGGTAATAGGACTACGTTTGTAAATAACTTTTGGGAAGAGTGATTTAAAATCATTTAACTAGAGTGGAATTATTGGAGCGGTGAAGAGTACCTATAGACAGGAGGCCGAGGCCTACATTGGCTTACATTTTATCCATGGGTTAGCATACACTGCACGTTTCACAAAAGGAAAGAGATGTCATATGTGACATCGTTGGTTAAAAAACTTTTAACAAAATATCACAAAACAAATCATACAAAAAGCACAAATACTATAGGTAATTAAAAAATTTAATTTAAGAATCAAGCTCAATGCATACTTGTCAAGCAACTGAAATTAGCTACATTGGCTGTCCCATGAATAGATACATCAAATAATTTTTTTTAAACGAAAAACCGACTTCCTCCCAAAACTCGAACTTACTAAAGTAAAATTTTACTAAAGGGCAAATATATATTGCGTTAAGCCGTGTACGAAGTTTAGGAGGCATAATATTGTCAGATTTATATGCAGCAAATGATTATTAGGCCACATCACAAAAGGAAAAAGGAAGGCTTCGAGATACGTCTGACAATATGATGATGATGATGATAATAATGACCTCCGACCGATTTCGGTTATGGCGACCACTTCTACTCCTAGATATTACTAAGTTGGCGTTCATACTGGATCGGAGGCACTTAGGTGGAATCGATCCAAGTGCGTATGTGGCGACGGTACATATCACGCCTTGGAGGAATATAAAATTTGGCAGCACAACAGCCATGTACACTCTTATTTAAGCAACATATAATTAACTCCTTCTTCCTGCCCTGTTCCCAATAATTTGAGGTCGATGCAATATGTAGGTACTCTTCTTTCATTTATCCCTATTATCCGTCATCTCGTTATTCTCATGTCTACCTCTTCCTCTATAACCACTACTTCGGACACGGCTTAACGCAACATACAATTTACGATTAACAAATTATCTTCATCTTCATAAGCCTATTGCAGTCCACTACTGGACGTAGGCCTCCCCCTGCCATAATTTTGTTACTAAAAGTTCACTATCTGTTTTTCGGCAGCTCCACTCAGACCCTGTTTCTTTATATTATGTGTAGCTGACCAAAATTCTCTATAAACATCTAAAAACGGACTACTCGTGCCCTTTATATTTGAGGATATCCCTAATTCCTTAGAGATTCCATCATCAGATATTATTTTTTATATGTAGGTGATCAAAACGCTGTAAAAGTATAAAATAGACTACATTGCCTCAATATTTGAGGATTGCCCTCCTTTCCAAGATCCCATAAGATCCTGATGTGGTGAATTGGGACCAACCTGGAAGTAAACCATGACCAACTATAAAAAAAAATTGAAATCGGTTTATAAACGACGGAGTTCTGAGGTAACACACATAAAAAATTTTTTTTTAAAAAACATACAGACGAATTGATAACCTCTCTTTTTGAAGTCGGTTAATAAGAGAAGTTCAACTTCATTGTAGGTACTTTTTAAAATTCAAGACTCGAAGTTCGGTGTAAGTTAAAATGAGACGTTAATTTTTAACATTTAATACTTCTCCAATACCTTTTTTGAACAAAGTTGGAAATGTTGAGTAAAATGGAAAATGTTAGGTCAGATTATTTTAGCGAAAAATCTTTTCATAAAAAAATACTAATAATAAATAAATAAATATAAATATTCACACACTTCACAACACATTTACCTAGTCGCACACTAAGATCCCTAAGGTCTTGTGTCGTGGGTACTAAGCAACGGTATATAAATACATAGATACTCATAGAAATATCCATGACTCGGAAACAAACATCGATATTCATCATATCAATGTTTGCACCTACCGGGATTCGAACCCAGGACCAATGGCGTCGCAGCAGGGCCACTACCTACTACACCAATCAGTCGTCTAATACTTTTTAGATGCTTAGTTATACCTAATTATGAGCTATTGCTCTACTTTGCTCATCTTTAACAAATGGGGTGGCCAATCATGTATTTTCAAGGCTCGAGCACACCGGATGCGTGTGCGTGCACGTAAGCGTAGACGTATAGAACGTGTAGTAAAATGGTAACCTCTCAGTTTAATGTATGGAACTGTGGTGGGTGTACGTATATTGTGACATTGAATAGCGAAATGAGCCCGCCGGGCCGCCGATATTAAACTTTTTGTCGGCGGGCTAGTTGGCGGCTTCCTGTCAAATTTAGACAATGATTAGCTTCGGCGGGCAACACGCGCTGGCTCAGCAATGTTTAAAGGCCGCCGGGTTGTGTCGGCGGGCTGTGTCGGCGGCCGGCGGGCTCATTTTGTAATAACACAATCAAAAGTCATCTACATATATTAGTGGCTGTGCTGATGCGAGGCTTCACCACAATACTTTCATCTGATGAGCCAGCAACTCGTCACAGATGTTTAACATCTGAACCAGTGGGTTCAAATGTTAAACGTAGCTGTAGGATCTCCCTTTGCGATCTACCATTTCTTGGGACAGCCGTGTATATATGTATGTAAATATGCAACAGGGAGCATATCTATTATCAATGCCGCAGATCACCACGCATCCAATAAAATACAAAAATGGCGGGTGCAATTTAATCATACGACGTACGTACAGGCTACAGCTGCACTACTTACATAGGCAAAACCAATCGGGCCGTTAATCCTGCGTTCACAGACGGCATCCCTGAAACGGAACGTTCGCCAATTGGGTTTGGCTGGCCGATATGCAATGCAGATGCTTGTTACGGGCCAGTCGCTCGTCTGCGCCTGCCTGTATTGGCTTAAGGCGACTTCCCATGGTACGTGACTTTACGGACACAGGTGACTTTAGGTAGAGAACTTGAGGTGAAAAGTTATTATAAGCTGTCATAGCCCAATGGTTTAAACTTACGCCTCCCAACCGGGGGACGTAGATCCCAGTTGACCTTTGCCACTGTATCACTTAATTTATTTAATGTACGGATATTAATGTAGTAAAATGGTAACTTAGATTGTGCCTCAGAAAGCACGTACAACCGTTGGTCCTGCTTATATACACAAATACACCCGGTGTTAACACCGTGATATATATGTTGCGAACACACATAATAGAGTAGAGTTACGTGTTCATGTGTTTCTCTGGTAACACTTTACTCGATTGCCGTTGGCCGCACAAATTATTTACTGGCTTTCGTGCAATTGCACAAACTTTGCTGGACAGTGGCTTTCAAACTGTACCTTCCTAGAATAGGAATTACCTATATATTCATGCATAAAAAAAGCTGTGGTTAAAAGCATGTTAAAAGCGATAGTACGAGTATAATTTGTGCCATATTATAGTGTGGAAAGAATCGTCATAAATGTCATTAGGTACTGTAGTCAGTTATGGCTAATTTCAATATGAGAGATTAAAAAATATCTTGGTTTTTTATATTTCCAACCATTTTTAATGAAAACAATTGAAGATTAAAGCTGAAATATGCAAAAAATATCTCGAGATCGGTGATTGAAATTGGCTGTTGATAGTAGTTCCTGCATCGCCATAGGCCTTTCGTTATATATATTACTGTCAACTTTGGGAACGACTGGACGAGAAAATATGCTCATACAATTTCCGCACGTCTACTTTGTATCGTGTTGTCGCCACTTCTATTTTACCTAATCTTGTCGGGTAAAATATTATTTCTACATTGTAACCGCATGAGCAATATGTCTTAGATACAACCTAATAATAGTAATATCAAATTCCTCTATGAAATGTCAATGATCAAACCCCAAATTTTTCGTTATATCATCAATCTCTACTTACACCCTAATCGATATTCCTTTCTTAATTGACATACCTACATAATACACTTCACTTTTAAAACTATAAAGTTTTAAAGCTGAAGACAATGATATTTTATCTATAGACAGACCAGTAACAAAGTAGGTTAAGTGCTTTTGAAACAAGAGAGCATCAAGTAGTGCAAAGTTTACCTCTCTACGAGTATGTGCCAAGCCAACGGTTTTTGAGTTAGGCCGCTATTTTACTGAGAGATTACAGGGTGCTGATCGCACTACACCACTGTGTCTTAAGCTACAAATCTCACTGGGTTCCTCATGGTTGAATTATTACATACTAGTGGACGCCCACGACTTCGTCCGCGTGGATTGCAGAAAAAACAAAAAGTCGAAATTATCCGGGATAACAATATTTTCCCGGGATAAAAAGTAGTCTATGTGTTAATCCAGAGTATCAGCTAATTCTATATCAAATTTTATTAAAATCGCTCCAGCCGTTTTTACGTGAAAGAGTAACAAACATCCATCCATCCATCCATACTTACACTGTCGCGTTTATAATATTAGTAAGAAGTAATATCTTTTTTTATTTATACGCTGATTTCATTTTAGTTATGATCTCATTCAGGCAAAAGGCGAAACCCTCCAAAAATTGGGTGTAAGTATAAAGATCGCTTCCTAAAATGTGTTTTCCAAGAAGCAACAAATAAGATAACTCATTTACGCGAGAAAACGTATAAATGTGAAAACATAAATATATATTGGTTAATATAACCTAGTAACTACACAATACTTCACCATCTACTAAAACTGATGTTGGTCTACTTGAGCAATTTTATCTCAACCAAGACCCCGTGAGAATACCGAAACCACAGATTTCGAGAAATTACGACATTTTTAAGGGTTTTCCCCGAGAATATCGATAGTAGAGTCCCGTTGTTGAGATCCGGGGAGTCCCCACGGGAGTGTTCACTACAGTGCCAACATAAGTAACACTATTATTAGGATGACATTGGAAGAGGCTTCTCTCTTAGTAAATATGAAAAGAAAATAGGATACATGTACATACGGATGTATTTTCACTTTTTTTTGTGTAAGTGTGAGTTTTAGTGTGACGGCCGATTAGTCTAGTAGGTAGTGACCCTGCCTGCGACGCCATAGGTCCTGGGTTCGAATTCCGGTAGGTGCAGACATTGATATGATGAATATCGATGTTTGTTTCCGAGTCATGGATGTTTCTATACTTATCTATGTATTTATAAAACCTTAGGGATCTTAATGTGGGACTAGGTTAATGTATTGTGTTTGAAAAAAAAAAGAAAAAAGTTTGGATTGGTTTAACTTACAAATAGGTTTATACATTTGTCTTGTTTGGTATATTTGGGGGAGGAATTTTTTCCATTTCTTTATTAATAATTTTATAATATTTGTCTTTCTCGTGTGAAAATCTGTAATATATCTATAATGGATAATGGGGTAATGCGAATTATATATTCCCGAGTGGGTACCTGGTATAGGCATTTATTCCTACATAATATTGAGATTCATTGATGTATGTTACAGCTTAGCATAACTGGAACTTAAAAAAATACAAGCTGTTGCCCACGAATTTTGCGCATGGACTACAGAATAAAACCTATGTCCTTTACGCCCCCTTATTACCTAACTACGCAAACGATAGCGAAAATTGTACGAAAATCGCTGATTGCTTGTCAAATTCGTATTACATAAAATAAATTTCAAAGGAACTTTGACATTTCAAGGCGAATATTGTACAGTTTTCGCTATCGCTTTGCTTCGGCTTTGCAATACTTTTACGTAATCAGGGGGACGGTTCACCGATTTAGGTACGCATAAAACGTGGTAATCGGTGAGCAGCCTGCTTTATATTTTAATTTGTCTATGACCACTACGAGTATGTCCAACAGTGGACTTCTCAGGGCTATATGATGATGATGATGATGATGATATTAGTCTTAGAGCTACTTTTTTTTTATTCGCGTAAGTTTCGGGCTCCACTAATAGGTACGTCCCGTGATATATTTTTACACTTGAAAATTGTCATAAAAAATACAATTCGTTGGTAACAATACTGCTTCTTTTTGCAATGATAAGAAAGGACAAACTTTTGCTATAAAACCTAATTGACCTGACTCGTTCTCGTTATATTCTCGGGGCGAAATAAATGTCGAGACTTTTTAATAATATGTCGTAGACAACTCCAACTAAATAGATTAAACAATGCGACTTGTTATTTTTAACGAAGTTTCAAAGATTATAATTTTATTTACTATCTTATTTGTCATATTTATGGTTTCGTTCAAAGATCGAGATAAAGTTCACAAATTATTTGAATTTATAAATTGTAATATGATCTGTGTACTTATTTCGATCTACAGTACATATAACAATTGATTAATTAGTTATTCTAAATCAATAATGGAAATAATAATGCAATTTTTTAAAGGTTTTTATAATTTCAGGAATAATGACTGAAGAAACATTTAGTAGGTTCGAGGGAGAGGGCCGCCTATAACTTGTAACAATCTTTTATAATGTTCATTTCTCCCAAGCTCGGAACAATTAAAATTAATTTTGGGGCAAAAGTTAAAAACATGTCCCAAGATACAAGCTGTTGGCTAATTAAACATTATTTTTTATATTTTTATCATTAAGTTGACTCCATTTTTCATGCTTCGAATACCTATCTACGAAAAATCGTAAGCCTATTACTTATTTTGAAAAAAGTAACTTGTAGCAAAAATTGTGCAATTATTGCTCTCTAGTTGCAATAGTAAATTTCTTTGCATTTCTGTTTTGCTGAGAATGAATTTTATAAGCGACTAGTGGCCCGTCCTCGCTTCGCTACGGTACATATGTATTTATCTCGCAATTTTTCCCTATTTTATCACCATTTAAACCTTCACTGGACTTCCATTAACATTTCAAGACTAAAATTAGCCAATTTGGATCAGTCGTTCTCGAGTTTTAGCGAGACTAACGAACAGCGATTAATTTTTATATATAAGAAGAAGATGGAGTAGCGCTATTTATCTGTATATTTTTGTGACTGCAAAAGAATCTAAATAACAAATATAACAGGGACATTTTAAAAGTAAGTAAATATTGTAAGCTGTTATAGCCTGAGCCACATGAAGCTTCTAAAAAAATGAAAACCTGTGGGCCACATATAAATAATAGATAACTATTATTAGAAGCTAACATATGACTTCTACCAAAACCCAAAGGCTTTCCTTTGATGTCCGACCGGTGAGTAATTTTATTTAACTATTATACGACACAAAACACTCTGTGCCAGTTAATACAGGATGATTTTCGGTCGTCAACGTTCCCGAAAACTACAGAATCTCCTCATCGTCACGATCATTTTTCTCCATGGAAGCATACCTGGGAAGTGTCTGGTTTCCAAAATATAAGGGTCCAAAGTTAAGTAAATAAAAGTGCGTTTTTCTGCATAAATGCACATTTACGCGTGTAGTAAGATTTTTTCACGAGAAATTATTAATATCTGTCTATGAAAAAACTAGCATAAACAAATTTCGCCTGATGCAAGTAAATAAAAAAAATAAAAAAATACTTTGTTTCCCAGCAATTTTTTTGGCATAAACTTACTTTATTTGATGTATAGAGTACGTACCCTTCGTTAAGGGTGGCAACTAAAAAACATCCTGTATAATTATCTTTCAGAAACGTACCAGGCTATTCGTTATGAATATAACTCGCAGTCTCCGTTTTTCTTAATAAATTGAGGCTGGCAAATATTCTCTTAGCCGGTATCATGGACACGGATATAAATAGGTATCATCTTCTATGCTGCTCTGGGAGTGAAAAAATAACGTATAATACTACAGCTGCCTCTCTTCCCGGGCATACTGTACAAGTCAGTAGAGGGACAAGAGGGTCTTGGGTGTTTTGTAGGCGATGAGCTGACCCCTGTCACTACTATCCGAACTTGTACATCTCAACTATACCCTCAAAATTGGTCAGAAGTGGCACCATGTGGTTCTATCGGCCCTTGGTGCTCTGCCTACACCGTAAGGGATAAAGGCGTAATTATATAATATGTATGTACTAAGGGATTGAGTGACTAACAAAAGAGCACAGCCAAAACTACAAGTAGTTACAGAAGCTGAAATTTTGTAAATTATGTTTTTTCGTGTCTTCATAACAGATAGAATAGTGTTCTGCTTAGGTTTTGAAACAATTGAGACGTTAATAAGTCTCTTATATCTATGTCTATGTTCAAATACGCAATTTTTGACAGTGATAGAGTTGGAATCACTCCATAAAATAACAAGCCCTTAAATATTATGAAAAGTTTCTCCTTCATTCTCATATTCCTTCTCAATTTAGAAATAATTAAAGAAGTCCCATTCCATAAATAAATTCTTTATATGTGGCGCAGGTTTACCTCTGACCATACTGATACAGGGTACAATAATTTTTACGTACTTTCTTAATAGCAATGTAAACTGTATTTAGTTTAGATTAATGAAATAAATAAACAGGTGTTGACTGATGATACTATAATCGTAGCTTATTAAAAATATCTGAAATACTTACGTTACATATGTCTAAGAAATTCACACGTCTCTAACTGGTGATCAAAATAGGTTAATATAAAATTAAAGTAAACAATTTTTTTTTAGAACGATCTACAAAAGGTATCAAAACAGGTCAAAGTGTTTCCATCTTTGAAACGTATTAAATTGGCTTGTGGCACGTTTCGCTTGTCCTATATCTACTAAAAGATTAATTCAGGCGAATAAAGGTCTACTTCAGCAATACGGAGAAATCTACCTATATACAGGTATACAATAGGAATGAGAAATACCAGATAAACGACATAAGATTTCAAGAATCGAAATGTAGGTGGTACACGTCCTAAATGTACTATCTAAGAATGAATTATTATAGACATTTTGGCCATCTCATATTCTATTCATAGGTAACAGTTTGGTAGACAAGCTATGATTCTGTAAGGATAGTCGCATTCATGTCTTATGTCTGAAGCACCACGGAATTATTGGCGAAATTATCGAAACTGAGCGATTAACATTTACAGTATCAAATGTCTGTGAGCTTAGTATGAATATAGAGCAATAATATCTTATCGCTCTATTGTATAAACCAACTTGTCCTAAAAGATAATATTTTTATTTATATATTTACATATTATATTTATATAGAAATTGGTCAGAAGTGGCACCATGTGGTCCTATCGGCCCTTGGTGCTCTGCCTACACCGTAAGGGATAAAGGTGTGATTATATGTATGTATGTATATTTATTTATTATTTATATTTCTATATTATAGAAAAATAAAGACTTTTATATAATGCTTTTTCCGGTATAAAATAGATTTGAAAAATAGTTTTAAATAAAAAAAAATAGTTTTAAAATCTGACGAATACTTGTTCAATAAAAATTAACTTCTTTCATATTATGTTTTTGGAGCCTGTTGAAGTTGTTGGAGATATATCGAACCAATGCCATACATACAGGATGATTTTTGGTCGTCAACGTTCCCGAAAACTACGGAATCTCCTCATCACCACGATCATTTTTCTCCATGGAAGCATACCTGGGAAGTGTCTGGTTTCCTAAATATTAGGGTCCAAAATTGAGTAAATAGACTGCGTTTTACTGCATAAATTCACATTGACGCGTGCAGCAAGATTTTTTTCACGAGAAATAATTTGTATCTGTCTATGAAATAACACTGGACACTATAAATTTTGCCCGACCAGTAATAATTGAAAAAAAACAAAAAAATTTACAAACTTTCCCAGCTTTTTTTTTTTGGCATAAACTTACTTTATTTCATGTATAGAGTACGTACCCTTCGTTAAGGGTGGCAACGAAAAAACATCCTGTATATTGTATACAAGAATCATACCAGTGTTAAATAACCAATCTCGTATGCGAAGCTATCTTATGAACTGAACTCAATCGAAGACTTATCAGGAATTTTAGAGTGAGGTCGTAAAGACGTAAGCCTCCAGAATTAAGGCCAGTAGGTAAGTGTTTCCGAGAAAGCGACGTAAGCCAGAGTGACGGTCGAGTTGAGTAAAAATATCGGCGAAAGAAGGGAAAAGAGATTGTTTCTTTAGAACTGTATGTATCTTTTATATAACTTTACTAATGAAAATAGGTCATTTTTCATTGCTATTTTTGGCAAATGTCGAATCGGCAATGACAGATGTATCTTTTGATCCATGTGATTATAAAGTGTTATTAAACACGGGTGTCTACGCTTCAGGAAGCTGGCAACACGGCCGCCCCGCGCACCTGCGCTCTCGCCCTATTTTTGATCTCTTGTTAGCAAAAACGCAGGCCGCACGCACGCGTTTCATAATAAAATTGGTTATTTATTATATTCTTGCATTGTATTTATATTTTGAAAAGTAAACCAGAATTCATAAAATAATACAGTCCACTTATTTATCGATACGAAACACTCTTCGTACCTGCTTACTCACCTCACTTCAACGGTATGGCTGAAGCTGCCGTTCGCTCCACGAAGCATCACCTGCGTAGAATCTTAAATTCAACTCATCTCACATATGAGGAAATGGCCACTTGTCTTGCTCAAATAGAAGCTATCTTAAATTCACGGCCTTTGACTCCTTTATCTACGGATCCTCAAGATATGTCCGTCTTAACTCCCTCTCACTTTCTCATCGGACGAACTTTAACTTCTGTGCCATATCCAGAAATTGCAGACACTGTAAACATCAGCTTGATGCAGCGCCACAAGAGAGTAGAGACAATTAAACAACATTTCTGGAGACGCTTCACGAAAGACTATATCGCTACCCTTCAACAAAAAACTAAGTGGAAGAGTCACCAAGCCGATGTCAAACTAAATAATATTGTTCATGTGAAAGACAATAATACTTTGCCACTCGTCTGGCCCTTAGGACGAATAATTAAGTGTTACCCAGGCGTTGACGGAGTAACTCGAGTAGCAGAGATAAAGACGAAAAGGGGAACCATTAGAAGAGGATGGAACAATCTTTGCATTCTACCTCTAGAAGATAACCTTTGAAGTTCATCCTTCAACCCCGGGAGCCTGTCTACGCTTCAGGAAGCTGGCAACCCGGCCGCCCCGCGCACCTGCGCTCTTGCCCTATTTTTGATCTCTTGTTAGCAAAAACGCAGGCCGCACGCACGCGTCTCATAATAAAATTGTTGGTTATTATATTCTTGCATTGTATTTATATTTTGAAAAGTAAACCAGAATTCATAAAATTATACAGTCCACTTATTTATCGATACGAAACAACGGGCTAGATCTAGCACTTTTTATTGTGGTTGAACTCGTTTTTTCTTGTTTTAGCCCGAAAAGAGCAATCTAGCCTTTTTCAAGCGATACGAAAACTTCTCACCACGATTACCAAGCTATGAAAAGATTTTCGTCAGTCACACTTTATGATCGCTTAGCAACATTGGTAACTCTACCTAATCTTTCTACTTCTTAACTGGGGAATACCCAAGTTTCTTAACTCATTCTTATAAAAAAAAACTCTTGGAAAAAAACTTTAATAATACTACTTTCAGTACCTAGGTACTAAATTATTAATAAATAATAATACTTTAACTACAAATTCGTTTCATATCAAATAAATATTAACTTTTGCATTTGTATTTATTTATGTTTAGCCCTTTCTAGAATCACTTTTGCTAAATCTAGCTCTTTTTAGCTCATCCGACTACTCTTATCCAAAAACCGAGGTGGCAACACTGTCAAGAACGACCCCCATCTTCTAATTTCATATACTTTGAGATACATAATCATATCATAAGGGGAGATGCAAAAATGAGCAATGCTCTATTTCTATCAATATAGGCTGCAAGGCGCGCCAGTCACCCGTTAAACAACGATATTTTCTAATATGTAATAACTAAATCTTACTAGACCCCACTTATTTTTCTACTTCATTGATGGGATATTATCAATTATTGTTAATGAAGCTATAAATTATAAAACTACAAAATAATTTTAAGAAGACAAAAAATACAGTCAAATAGACGTCCGCTTTTTTAAAACTTACTTTTAAAGGTAATGAAAATTTCGTACATGTATTTTTGAGTTTGAAACACAGCAATAACGTAGCAATTGAAGCATGTACCTTGGGATTATATTCATATTAGACATATGAATATTTGCGCGCTAATGTTTGCATTTGATGTCAACGACGTCGAGCAGATTGGAGTGGCTAATTTCAAATTCAAATGAAGATTACCCGAGATTATACGAGTATGTTAGACGGATAAAGACCCGAGATATTGTGATATTATAATATTAGCAAGTCACAACGATAAATCCTATCTAAGATAGCTTAAACCTTAGGTTTACTGAATATAACTGCTGTATTAATTTGAATATTCTGTTTGTAAATACAAAGTGTAATGTAAACATTCATCCAGATTTTCGATTTTACATTATGAATAAAAAATTATAATATAAAAGGTATTTTAGCTTGCCATACCGTATGAGGTAAAAACTAAAATAATATGATGTTCCGAAGAAAATATAGCCTATGTCCTTAGTACGCCTATTAGAAGATCAGCTAGTATCAAATTGAATTAAAGAGTAATACTCGAAAGTTGTTGAGAATTGTTGAAAGTAAAGTGATAAATTACACCCGAGCGACCCTCTGAGTGTTCCGAAGTATCGGTAACACTATACATAAGTTATGCTGCAGTTTTGCGTCAATACTCATATAAAATCTGTGAAAATGTAACGTGCTTGGGAGAACACGAGTATAAGTGAAAGCAAATAGGTATAAAATTAGTAGTAAGTAGTTTCTCATTCTCACTAAATCAATATGCATGAAACTCTTCCGTTACTTACTGAGAGATAACGCTACTATACTATAAGTTAGTTCCTTGGGAAGGGAACCACTAGGAAAAACGCATTTTATTCGGACAATATAGAAGATGGCTACTAGTGTCTACCAATTTTTTTACGTTAACTAGGTTTTTTGATTGTATTAGATAATTTTTGATGATACGAACATCTTCTTGAGCTTGCTGTCCACTGCTGGACGTAGGCCTACAAACATACAAACATATAAGTAGCTAATTAAAACAGCCTACATAAATGTTAATCTACATAGCCGCTCTCAGAAAGCCGCTGATTGCAGTGCCAGTGTGTCCCCAACGCTTAAGAGTTGTTGGAAACAAGTCACCTGATTAATTTTGATGGGTGTTCTCTCCTTAGCGAAATCCACGGTTATAATTATTCTTATCTTAATCCTAAGTCAAATCTCATTGAGTTTGAGTTTAACTTTAGCGCATTTGTTACGACCGAAAAGATTGGCCCCTGGCAAATTATTTATTATAGAAAAATAGGTGTATATGCTATACTGTAGGTATACAGAGCCACCGGTTTTTATATTAAAACCAAACATACGTGAGGCATTTTATCAATACACTAATGTGCTCGGGATAAAATTTTTGATCATCAACTTTAAATGTTTAAGTTGGATTTACGAGATATGTAAAATTTTGACTGGACGAAGTTTCTATACTGTGTTTGATGGAAGACTGTAACAACTTACTACTTATGTACTACTAACTGCGGCTTGCAATGTGGCAAAACTGTTTTCGCAGCCCACAAAGATATGTCAATTGATTACTGTCAACTAAACAGTCCATGATTACGCTATTTGTTTTTATTCGCGAGAAAAGTGCCTAAACTGCAAGTCAATTGACGTTGTAAGAGTTCCTCATATAAAGCATCAGATATTCCATGGGTTCAAGAATATTGAATTGCTGGGATAAATATTAGCAGTAAGTTTACACTATGCGACTACGAGTACACGAATTGCGACAGTAAAATGTATGTAGATTTGCGGCTGCCTGCAAACCGTGTTGCGGTCACTTGGCAAGCTAGCCGCAAGCTCACCGCGTCATAGGAATATTGTGAATACCATCTAGACTGCGGGACATATATCTACCTAATGTAACCAATGGGCGTTTTTCCACTAGACGACACGACCACGATAACGACTCGATCACCGCTTTTTTAAAGCAAAAATGTTTAGATAGTATAACTCGCACGCCCTCAAAAACTGCCCGACCGATTTAAAAATCTATCACCATTAGAATCCTACTTGAACCCTAATTAACATAGGCTATATTTTAGTACAAAGTACCTAAGTGAAAAGTCATTTATTGACCATAATACCTACATATTATGAGAAAATGAGAAATAGGTATTAAATGAATTACTCCGCCACGGCTCGACGATAAAAAATGTAGCAATTCTTGAGAAAGCAAGTGTTTGATTATTTAATTTAAGTCACCAGAGGCTGAGTGTTTTACATAGTATACCCTGAATATTAAATTAACTAAGCTCTTAAACATCGTTAGCCGACATTTTGTTAGTAACGGTTATTGGGACGTTCATAGAAAATTATTAATGTATTTTATCGGTTTATCGGTACATAACTAGTTTATCGGTTAAGGTCACGTTTATAGGCGAAACATATTTGGAAAACTTATTGCATGAATGCCAGGAACAGAAAAGTTTGTGATATTTATTTAAACCAGAGCGGCCGCCCACGAGTTCGTCCGCGTGAGAGATCATTACACTCGTGCGGAGCCGCGGCGGGTCCCTAGTTACACAAACCAACCTTTCTCTTGAATCACTCTATCTGCTTATATAAAAAAAAAACCTCATCCAAATCTGTCAGATATAGGGACAGCCAGACAGCGGGTTGTTGGGGCAGATTGTTTTATAATATGTAGTGAAAACACTACAGTTGTCTCAACTTAACCAGTGATTAGGTGCCCTTCTGATCCTGGCTGCATGCTGATCACAGAATACGAGTATACTCTTTTCTTTAGGTTTGCTAGAAGATCTCTTGAAGAGATAAGCACGCCATTCCACATTTCTCCTGTATATACTTAAAAAAAAACAATAAGCTTCAATCGGAATGGCCGGAAGCCTATATTAGCTTATATAGAACTTACTTTTGTAGATAAGCGTGCTTTTACTAACCTTGTAAACAAAAAAGGTTTTTCATTCCTTTCTTTGCTTATCATGGGATTCTATCGAAATTTGAAAAGAAAAAAGGGTAGCTTCTTTATATTCAAAAGTCTGTCATAACTGAGGCAAAAGATTTAGCAGCCTTACGTAATTCAGCAAGAAATCAAAATCATTAATTTCGTTTGCAATTCAAATATTCTTTTGAAAACTTAGTTCAAATGGACATTAATTCCCTAAATACACTTAAATATTCTTATCACATTAATCTTGAATTTAGGAAAAAACGGGAGTACAAAATAGATGCACAAAAAGCGGTAGTTTTATCGCAACTAAAACTAAAGTGAGACGGCTCGGGCGGCGTGATTAAAATGCTTTGAAACCCTGAATTTATTTCTTGTACGATATAAATTTTATATAAATTTGTCTGTTATAAATTTTATGGCGCTGCTTTGGTAAACCGACAAACGTTATATAAAATTACATCCACGCGGACGAAGTCGCGGGCGTCCCTATACTACTATAGGTATATAAAATGATCAGCTGTCCCCGAGGGGAGAGGTGTATATTATATGGCCAACTAGATCCAATGCGATTAATTGACGTGAAGCTAACAATAAAATGTCAAATTTGTAGCAGTACTCGTATATAAGGTCTACCAAAAAGTACTGTGGGGTAAGCACGAAACTTTTTTACGCGGCGTAACGCTAGCGACTCGCTAGCAAAATCTATGTGATTTGACAGTTAGACGATAGCGTTACGGACTATCGAGAGGTTCGTGCTTACCCCTCTGATTATCTTTGGTAAAAAGAAACAACTTTCATTATGGGACCAACTCCGAAATAGTGAAAAAAAAGTCAGCTGTTCCTTACAATCTTGAATAATGAAAAGTATGGAACAGCTAATTTTTTGGAACGGTTAGATATTAAGTACTTAATAAACATCTCACCACAATATTTTCCCATACAAAAATAGACGAGTACACAACCCTTTCAAGAAATCCAGTACATACTCGTATTTGCGAAGCACACACCATTCGCACCGACTGACCTATATCTAGGCTACAGGGCCAAGTATTAAAAAATATACACAGCCCCTCTCGGTCGGTCCATCAGCCTAAGAGCCCTTAAGTGGAGGGCGCTCTGTTTGTTGCGAATACCCTCGAAATGCGCGAACGTTTTACGGACCTGTTTATCCGACCTGTATTTGGTCCTCTCTAATTGACGAAGGATCAACTAACCCCGATTCGATGTCGATACTGACTGTCTCGCCTCTCCATCAAAGTCAATATAGGTACATAGACCATTAATTTGATATCCAAAGTCGGGTTTTATTAATCTTATTTTGGTTAAATTTAATACAGATGAGATAATCAATACACTTTATCAGAACGAAGCAACATGGATGGATAAGCCTGACTGGTAAAATGCGACAGTAACACTAATCCTCATGTAATTAATCGTGACTCGAATTCAAGAAAAGTTAATACTTAAAATTTAGTCAGATGCTAAACGAATTTAATGTCAATATGAAAATTTGTGATTCTATGACTAATTTTTTATAATCAATAGAGTTACAAATTAGCAGAGGTGGAGGTCTAGATTTTTTTGTAAATTGTACAGTCATTATCATCATCATTAGCCTATTGCAGTCCACTGCTGGACGTAGGCCTCCCCCAGAGCACGCCACAGGGCTACTGCCACAGGGGGGCTTTGCCCATAGTCACCACACTGGGCAGGCGGGTTGGTGACCGCAGTGTGATTTTCGGACTATGTTGTCAACACGGAAGGCGCTGCTGCCCACCTCCCAGAAACCCTTAATCGTCTCGTACGATACCCACGGGCTGACATGGGATGGTACGAATTCTACTCTGCCGGCACCACGAGGACAGCAATATGAAAACATCCGCATTCTTCCCAAATTTCAAACATACAAATAGCCGCCAAATCACAGAACAACAAACGACTTTTCAAACTAGACCGTTCGTCGAAACTGCCCCGAACGAACTAAATAAGTCAACTTCTCATCAGTTTGGAATTGGGGAGTAAATGTGATGCAGAATAAACGTTAGATATTCTCTGACTAGTTCCTATAACTTAGCATTGTTCCTATAACTTGGAATTTCGACTTACTACAATAGCGCTACATTAGCAAGTTCAGATGGTTCTATCTATAAAAGAAAAGCCAAAGCTAGTATTAGATCTGCATCGATCGTTTGCAGTCGTTTTATGACATTCACACGCATAGACTAGTAATTCTTGGAATTACCAAGAAAAACGTAAAAGTGGCTGCCCCAATTAGACCTGGCGGTGGGCGATCGCCGCAGCAGCGAAGATGACAAAGTAACATTATATCTCGATCGCATCGATACGAGTAGAAGATCATTGTTGAAACAAAAAACCAACGTCAATGCAAACGTTATATATTGCATACATCGCGAGCTATATTGTCTAGCATCCTGGTGCTAATTGAAACACGAAGCTCAAGATAGTGCGAGATGGAGAATGCATATCACAAGGGTTTGTGAGGCAAAGAACATTGATAAGACCTGGAGTTAGTTAAAGCGCAAAGCTCAAGCGGGATGGAAAAAGCGTCAAACTAAAGTTAGGCACGCTGGGAACCAAACTATATCCAAAGAGCGCTAACGCAGCCATCATCGCCATTTATCATTCTAAAGAGATCCTGACCTATATTTGGCAATTTCCATAGTCGATTGTTTTCGTTTCGTACGTCGTCATTGATAACGAGACTCCCGTATTCCTTCGAAGCCCTACTTCTGGTTTTGTTTCGAAATATCAACAAAGTCGATTTAAGTTTTATCTCGAAACGTGTGAACTTTAGATAACGATTTGTCGAGTTTGCTCTGCTTTACATCAGCCCCAAGTTTTCGGTACAAAGTGACAAAGATAAATAAAGTTTTTAGGATCCCGTACCCAAAAGGTGACAAACTTAACCCTAATAACATGCCTCTACTTTTTGACCGTCTGTAAAGAGGTTCTATTTCTGAAACGAAATCTAAACAAAATTATGAGACAATATTATAGATACATACATACATGTATACATGGCTGTATTCCCGAAATAGGGTTGCCAGAACTGTAAAATCATAAAGGAGATCTCACAGACACTTTTACCGTAGCGGGGACAGATGTAAATTATCAGTGACAAGTTGCTAGTTTATCGTCTGAGAGAATTCCCGAGTACCTTAGTCGACTCTTTGTCGAATGCACGGGAGAAAAAACGCAGCTGATGTATTGTAGTGAAGCCCCTCATCAGCACAGAAAAATTTATAAAACTACCCAATTTACAAGAAAATTAAAGTAACCTAGTAGTCTAAGTGTAACCTAAGAGGTGACATGAAAAACCCTAAATATGGGTTTATTTTGTTCACTAATGTACGGAACTTATGCGCGAGGCAGACTAGCACTTGGCTAGTTTTTCTTTTCAATGTAACCTGATTTGTGTGGAAGCAGATTTCCTAGGGTTTCTATACTTTTTCCGACTGCTTGCAACTTGGGCAACTTGAACTAGAAAACAATGAAAAAAATTGTAGTTTACCGGGAAATATAATAAAATGCATATTTAAACTTCTTTAGAATTCTTAAGTTGAATCCACATCGTAAGGATCATGTAACTCCCAAGTCTCTGATATGGACTTACAGCCGATTTCGATAACAGAAATTATGAGATTTTATGCGTTTTCAATAATTAATGATCTTGGTACTCGTAGAGTCGCGGGCGTCCACTTGTCCTTACTAATATTATAAATGTGAAAATAATTCTATCTGTCTGTCTGTGTGGTTTTCACACAAAAACTACTGAACCGGTTGAAATGAAATTTGGTACTTATGTATAGGTAGTGTAAAAAACATAAAACCTGGGAAAAAACATAGGCTACATTTTATCCAGTATTTTTTCCTACAGATTCACGCGGACGGGGTTGCAGGCGTACACTACATATATTTTTAGGTTTTTTGAGAGACTACGATACAATACAATGAACATACGTACCGCCACATTATCGAGTACTCTTTGGTGAAAAATTTCGAACTGCTAAAGACCAGTAACCATCTGTACAAGTACACTCAGCTCCAGCAGTTTCCTTAGATCGTGAGCTTGTTACTGGACACGGAAATTGCAGTGCACGGCCTGTAATTTAAATAGTTTTTACCGCAGTAAAGATCCTTTGTTCATAATCCTTAATGAAGTCCGCTGAGATTTTTCTACCGCAGATCTCAGATTACAATATCTTCTTGTCTTATTTTTTGCTTATGATTAGCTGGTATCAGCAGTTTCAAAAGGTCGTTTATTTGAACAGTTAAAATCACATACGTTCCCTCTACCTATGGTATAATAGTGTCAGTAACAGGACTTTGTCTTATATTCTTTATTTTAAACACACATAGAAAATATTTAAATAAATATGCCGGGGCGAACTTATCTCTGAAAGAGATCTCTTCCGTATAACTAAACATAAACAGACAGACTGGACACCTACGTATGACTATGATTCATTATAAGACCTAGCTGTAAAAACTATATAATTACTTAGTTTTCTCGTATTAAGCTTATTCTTATGTAGGTACCTAGTTTCCGGGTAGACCCTGTATTTTTGTGACAAACTGACCCAGGATGTCGGAGTAATCATGATTTGTAGTGAACTGGGGTTATTAGTGTTATTACAAAGGTCCATACAGGGTGTTTTTTGTGGCCACCTTTAACGAAGGGTACGCATGGTTTATGTCTGGGAACATTTACACTCACTCATGATTGCTGTATGTGTGACGCACTGGGGTTAAATTAACAACTTTGGTGTTATTACATAGGTACATATACTGGGTGTAAAAAGACAACTTTGTTATTTTAATGCCTCGTATTCTTTGTAACATCACGATATTTTTTTTCTATGGAAGCACCCCTGGAAAACCATCGGTTTCTAAGATATTGAGGTCCAAAGTTACATTAATATTATCGGTTTTTTTACATAAATCCATCTGAAATCGGTTAACAAACATTTTTTTTTAAAGATACCGTGTCAAAATGTTATAATGTTAGTTTTGTAGGTACATTCATAGTTTGAGCATCAAACGAATACCTTGCTTGCTATTGCAATAAATGACAGTATTTTTTCATATTTTTTTTTGTCGTTTCCCAGGGTTGGTTCCATAGAAGAAGATGATCGTAACCTGACAAAGAATACGAGGTGTTAAAAAAAACATTGTTGTCTTTTTACACCCTGTATAGACACGACTGTATGTATGTACCTAATAGCGGAAAGTTTGTTCTCCATGCAGCAAAGCTTCAATACCATCATTCCCGAAATTGAACCACTATCATAATATAAAAACTTGGTAAAAAGTACCTAAGTTATAAAAAGTAAGTAGGTGACCTAAAATCGGCGAATTTTTCCGACTCCTCAAAAAGATCGCTGGCAATTACCGACTTATCTCAAATGCGAATTCTAAACGACTTTAAATAGCGATCGTTTGCCCTTGTGGGTGGGGGGATACTTTGCCTTTAACGCACACAAACTCCGCAATAAAAACCATTACATTTACCCAATGTCAGTGTTTCGTGTTATTATGACAACCATTTGGCTGTTTAGCAGTCGATATCCTTTGTGCACTCTGCCATAATCTAAATTACGAGATGTTTATCGCAAGCGATTATTGAAATCGTTATTCTGGTTTTCGATCGCTAATTTGGTGGAAGTAATGTCTCCTTTATTATCTGTAAACGTAATCAATTCTTGCATCTCTTTATAGAAACTGGCTCTATATTTTCAATTATTACATTTTGGCGGTTTATGGGGACAACAAATATCTCTGTTTTATATCTTGCCTGCGCTGATATTGAGCTTCACTAGAATACATCAGCTGCATCTCCTTCCGTGCATGTTGTAAGAGTCGACTAAGGAACTAGGACATTCCCTCAGGCGGTGAACTAGCTTGTCACGATTATGTATATCTGTTCCCGCTATGCTAAACGTGACCGTGAGATCTCCTTTATGATCTTGCAGTTCTGCCTACCGTGTTTCGGGAACACCAGGCATCTGTATAGTATATATTATATGTAGGGAATATCGTATTCCTAGTAAATACGAGGGTAAATAACCGGTTCAAAAAGTTACCACGCCTTATGGTTACCACGTAATATCGTCACAAGCTGTCTGACCGGTATTGTAGCGTTAGCCTACTATTGTGAAGTGAAGTGTATTTGTGAAGGTATGAGCCCCAGTTATGAAAGATGTTAATATATCAGCTTTTTAAAAACCGATATAAAATCTCACGTGCCCGTGGTGCACCCTGCTATTTAAAGGACGAAGCTCTGACGCTAAATAGCTTATTATAATATGATTCGTTCCCGGTAGCTAGATTGTTCTCTAAAAACGGCGGTAGGCTCACCCCCTACCACGTGGGACTTAATAGGCTAACAGGTCAAAATTTTCTGTGTGATTTGTACACATCTACTTAACCTGTTTAAGGAATAATGGGCGTAACTATATGAAAGTACCTATGTTTGTATTTAAAAAAATATTTAACTTAGATAAGCTACCCCTATAATAAATTAGACTACATTTTGGGTCCCCAGATTCATTACAAGCCTGAGAATACTGAGAACCAAGCTCACGTATCAAAAAGTAAACGAAACTTCATCAGAAGAACAACAGCTATACTTAAGTTCGACATCCGCCAGTTTCAAGTTCTACCATAATCTAAAACAAGTGTTAAATAACCTACTTTCGAACTGGGGGAGTATGCATTAAGCCCAGCTTTACGTAGGACCGGAGTAACTCGATGTGCTTTCACCGACGACGGATAGTTTGCTAACTAATACAATTTTGCCATCCGCTTCATTAAATAAGTGTAACCGCTTCCATAAATTACGTATGTACTTACATAATGTTATAATAAATTTTATAACATTCTTGAATAAATTAAAATATTTACATGCCGCATTTTTTAAAAAAAAATTTCTCTGATGTAATAATGTAATATATAATAACTTTATTTACCATGTTTTGAGCAAATAAATAGTCGTTTTTAGTTTAATTTTTCATAGTTTAAAAGAAACTGCAAAATAGTTTATTAATGAAACGATAACGTATTTGTAACGCTGAATTATTTCATAACTCTCTCAGCGTAAACTTCAAAAATCCAGTTGTTTCCCGTTCCATGGTGAATACTCTGCTACAATTCTCATGAATCCTCTTTCCATTTATTCTGGTAAATATCGCTATATTCGTTGCGCAATGTGAAAATCAGTAGATTTGAGTGTGATAGATTAGGGTCGACTATACTTTGTATAAATATATATTATCTAAAGCTGTAACAAACGGTATGTATTCGTTACTGAGTAACGGGTACTGCATCAAGTACCGAGTAACGAAACGTTACCCAGGAATTCGTCTCGTTACTCGCATGTTTCGTATCATGGTATCATGGGTATTTTTCGTATAATACTCGTACACTGTTTCGGTTCGGGTGGTACGAATTCTACTCTGCCGGCACCACTTTATGACTGTAAGAGCGTAAAAATATTATGTTTCCCGCGAACCTACTACTAGGAGATAAGCACAATTATTTCAGTAGTATCTATTATTTAATTATACCGTAATCAGGCATAATGGATCTCCCAAGAATAGATTCATGGAATAATAAAGTGACCTGAAATGTGTATTAAGTTAACACGCAGTCTGTGTCCAGCGGAAACTTTTAGGGGATGTATCTACTCGTAGGTGACTAAAATGTTTTTTTTTAGACACTTTTATATCTAACGGATTATATTAATGGAGAAGTGTTTTTATAAATTTATCTTAGTCAAGATATTATATATTATAAAATTATTAATAAAGAAAATGGAAGAGAATGAAGAATTTTTTCCATTATCTTTATTAATACTTTTATATCTGCCAACCCCTAAAGACTTGGGTTAATGATACAGCCTTATCTATTTTTTTTTGTCAAGTATTGTCGTTTTTTGTTCATAAATAAACACCCGCGTTCATAGAGTTTTGCAAAGACTGATGATGAGGGGTTTATCTAAAATACTTCTATGATAACCAAAGAATTACTTAATAAATACCTTGGCATTATACACGAACAACACGGTGATAAGAAGTGGGTCAAAATAATACAAATACAGTCAATATAAAGTACCCAACTTGAGCTTAACTTTATAGCAATAAGTCGTTATTATTACGTAGCATTTTGTATTAAGGGCCGATCCATTTTTCTCGTTTTTAGTATTGAATTATAGGTTTTTAGTTTATGAAATTTTTTGGAGTGTTACCTATTATTATAAATCTAATATCCAACTATATCCCTGGGAAAACTGATTAGGATTGAAACGTAAAATTTTCATCAAAATTGCTTCACCCCAAGTCTTATAATACTTACTCAAAATGCTTTTAAAATCTTGACCTTTACTTCAAATTAGTTTTTTATTGAGCGTAATGTTAAATAAATTATTTAGAGCAAAAAAAAACACTAGATCCAATATGATTCAGTAATGGTAATTTTTTCCGATTTTAATTATGACAATTTCTTTTAAAAACAACTTATTCTAAAAACGTAATTTCTGATAAACGGTCCCTTAACTAAACTCTTCCGACATTTAATAATCCCGCTACAAGTACAGTTGCGCTTAGTTTGTTTCCTTTTGCTCACAGAAATGTAATTAGGATTGAGTTTTGTGTTTTTCGAACTCCGCCATATGTTACAATTGTTTCGTGACACGACACGTTTACGAAAATAATAAACGCTATTATTAGAACACTTTGTAAAATCTTATAGGCAACTATATTGTTCTAGATTTTGAGATTTTTAAAATTATTTAAATTGTGTATTTTGTTTACTTAAACTCACTGATTACGCGCGAGAATTGTCTAACATTCTCTCAGCTCTTGTAGGTGATATAACCTCATCTTTTATCAACCTTTGCATGTATTTATTGTATACAATACAGACAAATAACGTCTAGTAACAGAATCTCTCTTATCAGGAATTTCCTTCCGGAACTCTTCACATAATTTACGTGCAGTTCTAATCTGAGACTTACAGAACGGTGCCGTTGGCTTAGTGACGGAGACGGCTAAGCCAGCCACCGACCATGGACACTTATCCTCCGTGCCACAACCCGTGGTTACTTGGTCAATAGTTAGTCTAGAAACACGAAGGTGAAAGGTATTGAGGAGCCTTTACATTTGGAACTTGGGACTGGAAACTTTTTTAGCAGTTAGCATAGCAGTTTATACCTAACTTAGCAGTTCTGTTATTTCATGCTCTTCCACCTTCCGTTATTTCAACTTTAGTTTTGCAACTCCTCCGTTTAACTGTTGTCTTCATGGTTCATTAACATTACTTGCACAAGAAGAATACAGATACATACCTTGTTTTCTTTGGAAATATACAATTTGTGTTCGTTATATTATGAAATTTGTTGTTTTTCAAATAAGGGTAAACTTTGAAACTGAAACGAATTCTCGAATTCAGAGATATTACAATTCTCCGAACAATTGCGTCTTATGTCTTTTACCTACAGATTTTCGTAAAATATTGTGTGTAGAATGTAATTATTCCTAAATCACATGTATTTAAGAAATGCGAAATACCACACACGAATAAGAGAAGATAGTATGTACCACATGGATTTTTATTTAACCTTCACATATTATTTCAGGTGCAAATTTTCTCATAACTAGAACATTATCTAATTATATAAAATATAGTTGTAATTGAACAACATAAAGAAAAAATGCTTTATTATTTATGATTTATAATAAGTGTCTATTACAGTTTAGCGCGTTTGATCTATTTAAAACATTAATAAAAAGGCATTATTATAATCACCGTAAATTATTAAGTATTTCCTGATTAGACCATTAATATTCCTTAATTAATAGGTGATCATAATGATATATAGGAGTGAAAGAAACTCTCACTTCTATAAACTCTTCGCGGTCGGTTTCTATACCCATCCCTCAGCTGTATGAGGTAAACAAAAATGGCTAAGGAAGCGAGAACAATCGTATCTGATAATGAGGAAAATAGGTAAGAAAAAACATATTATAGACATGGCTGTGTTCCCGAGAATGGCGTAGCCGGAATTGTAGGATCATAAGAGAGATCATAAGCGGGAACAGATATTTATGATAAAACTATAAGAGTAAAAGGGGTTGATCCTAGAGGGGTGAAAATTCATGGTTGTATGTATTTTTGTATGCTGTATCATAAAAAAAATTAAAACAAAAAATTTTGTCAAAAAAATAAAATAAAAAATTTAGGGGCGGACCACCCTTAACATTTAGGGGGATGAAAAATAGATGTTGTCCGATTCTCCACCCTAACCGATATGCATGCTAAGATTTACGAAAATCGGTCGAGCCGTTTCGGAGGAGTTTAACTTCTAACACCGTGACACGAGAATTTTATATATTAGTGACAAGATGCTAGAATATCGCCTGCGAGAATGCCCGAGTTCCCTAGTCGACTCTTACGCTATGTACAGAAGCAGATGTATTTTCTAGTCATTTGTTATGAAGCCCCGCTCATCGTTAGCAACCTAACTGCTAATCTACTATCTGTCCGTTTCTGTTCCCGAAAATATCCGAAAATCCTCTCATAGTTCTACTCTGTACTCACAATATAGTGCTTCCTACACCCTGTGCTGTGTGTTGTCAGTCGGCTTTGTGATATTATATTAATTGATTGAATTCCAGAACCTATATAGATCCATTATCATTCAAATACATCAAGATAATAAGGGATTATCTACAATCCGATTGGATTATTTCCCGTAGAAAAGTTTGGTCTGACAAGCAGATGGAGAATCCAGCGTTTTATTCACCCTTTCCTAGCGGCCATGTTCTGGATATTTGAAATTAACTTTGTGGTACAAAACTTTCACGAATTGGACTTTTTCCTGCTTGGTCACTGCTATCTTGCTAATGTTACAACGGGAATGGTTGCGGTAAGTACCATTATTACTGTTATTACGTTGCACTTATGAAATTAATTGGTACAGTAAATTATACATTGTTTTACGCTAAACATTGCCTTAATTTGACAGATATACATTTTACTGTCAAATGTAATTTTTAAATAGTGTCTAATTTAAGACGCGATTTTGTAATAACACCGCAATAGATACAAGGTTTGACAGGTTAGCCCGTACGTAGTAGTTCGTAGCGCTCTCGTAGTAGTTTGTAGCGCTCTCGTAGTAGTTTGTAGCATTGACGTAGCACGCAGTATTGTAGCGTCCTTTGTTAGTTATCGTCCATTTTGAAGCAATGTTTTTCGAGGCAGGAAACTAGCTATATATTATATAAGATAACTGTAGCTGCGAATAAAGCCTAATAATAACGTAATAGAACCACAAAACAAATTCCTAATTTCGTCAAGAGCTACTGTCGTACGTATTGCCCTCATAAAGTGTCATGGCATAGTATAGAGATGGTTGAAAAATCCCCTTGGATACAAAATTACACAAACAATTAGTGAAGGTGTCGGTGGTAGATACATAATATATTTAGTAAAAACGGAACTGGTCAACCGATCTACCATAAACATACACGCTAACCCTAAGTAGTTTTTAAGTTAGTTATAGAAATTTCTACCCTTCTGTAAATATTTACTGTTAATTGTTTGGTAATAAACCCTGTTACATATATTTAGTTTGGTAAATTATAGATAGACAAAAATATGTAGGTATGTGATTTTCTTATGATTTCAGATCCGAACTTATATTTATACACGGGAGAAATATGATAATTTGATGTATGAGTTCTTAGCTAAATTTCATATCGTCCACGCAAGATTCAATAGTCCATATTATGAAAAGGTAACCATATAAACCCATATACCTATATGTATATAAGGAATCTCACTACAATGTTTGAATATTAGTGTTGGGTTTCGTTCTACGCGTAATTTAACATTTTATATTTTCGGGTAGATCTACCGCTTGCAATACCTTTTATCCAACCGATCTCCCTTCCTTTCCCGCATGTGCACGGCACACTACAGCCTCTTCTCTCGCTGATCGTTGATGAGAATAGACGTGCAAAGATATTCTGCACTCGCCGCGCGACGTTGAGACATTGTTGTGCAAATTGAACTTTTAGAGACTATTTTGTGTGGTGTATTATCTACGAACTATTTACCGCCTACTGAGTGAGACGAGCGATCCTGATAGAACCCTGCAGGGAAGGAGACTGGACTCGGGAGAGAATCAGGTCAGTGCACGTGCTTTTCCTTTTAAGTCCTCTTTCTTCGTCCTCTATTGCTGTAGGGAATTGCAAGTGTGTCGTACGTTTTTGTTCGGTAGAAACAATAGTAGCAACTCGCAAAATACAGTCCACTAATATCACCAGCGCACTCTGGCCTAACAGAACCCGCTATTCTTTTCTCGCCACTCTATGGAGGTTTAGGATCCTCCAATTAGCTTGAATATTATTTAAGACTAGAGAATGTAACTTCTCACTTCATTCCATACTCGTATAACTTTTTGTATTTTCTTGCCCTTGCGATCATTGCAGTATAATTTTAGCTAAGATTCATGCATACATATATATATTTACACACGCACGGCTGTGTTTTCAAAATGGGGTAACCAGAACTGCAGGATCATTAAAGATATCCCACACCCACGTTTAGTATAGTGGGGACAGCTGTAAATGATCAGTGACAAGTTGCTAGCTGATGGCTTGAGATAAATCCCGAATATTACGCCTTGCACTCAAGGAGATGCAGTTGATGTAAAGCGATGTAAAGCCCCGCACTGGTACAGGATCTAAGATTCATTTAGACAACTTTTAAAATGTCCCATCATTTGTTTCAATTTCAGATGTTTCGTCTAGAACAAAAGATCTCAGCGAATTTGACTAATGGCATTATGATATCAACTTTCTTAGGCTCCTTTCTGTACAGCAGCCTCCCCATCTACAACAACATACGAAATGGAGTCTTCGGCAGGGAGAAGGGCTCTAACGTCACCGTGGATCTCTCCATCTATTTTCTTGCACCCAACTTCGACCCGAGGGATCACGTCATTTCGGCAACTATTTTCAACATATACGCCAGCCTTTGCTGCAGTTTTATGACCATGATCTCAGATCTTGTAGTTTATTTGATGGTCATCCAAATTATTGCCCATATTTATGGGTTAATCAATGATTTGGAGAACATCCCTAAGCCGAAACGGTTTAACGACAGACGAACGTTCAGGCATGAAGACATGATAATCCCACTAGTGGATATGTATGATGCTGAAGAAAATGCTGAAGTTCTGTCCATACTGGGTCGTTGTATTGAGCATCACAAGATGATTGTCACGTAAGTATCTACCTATATTTCTGCACTAGCAACTACTATACTAGGAGGGCGATCGCACTATTACTATTTACCACAACTAAATCACAGCCAAAAACAGTATGTTCCTTGCACTTTTCATACCGCGCGATCAAATGGAAGGAAGAGAGATTCATCGCCGACACGTTTACTCAAATAGGAAGCCTCCATTTTTGTGCGTTCTTTTAGTCACGTGATGAATTTCAACCGCCATTTGTGAGAGTGTTGCGACAACGATCGTTGATAAGTCAAATAAATTTGATGCTGTCTCTATCTTAATTAAGTTTTAGAGAAAGACAGCATCAACTTTATCCTTATAAAATTGATCCTAATGTATAAAAGCGATATTTTCACAGGTTCACACATGAGATTTCTAGTTTCTATGGACCAATGTTGGCGTACAACTATTTTTACCAGGTTACCAGCCTATGCGTGCAGCTTATTGAAATTTCTAGAGGAGTAAGACATTATATAATTTTTGTTATACTAACTACAATTTAAATTATCAGAGATAAGAACACCGGTTCTCAAAAAAGGGATATCAACGCTAATATGTCAAATACATAGTTTATTACGTTTACTAGCTTTCGAGAAACCAGCCGTTAGCGTAGCTTTTTCGGGTCTATTGAATCAAGTTTCGTTATTGTTAGATGTTCTTACCTATTTTGTGTTAATTTAATATTAATATTTATGCATTTACGACATTAACATTATATTTTCCAGGATATGAACACATTCTTCCGTTATATCTTCTTCGCGTGCCTCGTTTTTTCTGAGCTCATACTAATGTCAGTTATTTTTGAGGCTGTTAACCACACGGTAAGATGTTATTTGTCAAAGGGTCATAATCATAATATTAGTAGGGACAGTAGATAGGATATTTTCCTTTGTGGAAGCGTTGCTTTATGTAGAGTACCATCATTTCCATCTGTGCATGTCGCAAGAGGCAACTAAGGAACTCCGGGGCTGAGCTAGCAACTTGTCACTGATCTTTTACATCTGGCCCCTACTATGGTAAAGAAGATCATACAGCCACGTTTAGGCTGTATGATCTTCTTTGCCCTGCAGCACTAGCTCCATTTTGGGGACACAGCCAAAAATAATTACGTAAAAGACAAACATTCTCTATACAGGGTATAACAAAAGGGGTATGTTAAGCGAAAAGCTATGTAAATAGCCAACTAAAAGGAACCCACAAAATTTCAGACTCGAAATCAAATGTTTATTTTTCCAGATACTATTGAAAATTCCTAAACAACTCAGGAATATTCATACGATGTGATTTCGAGTAGCTTTTCGCTTAACATACCCTTTCTGTTACACCCTGTATAAGTACCTTCTTCATTTCTATATGCGCTATATGGATTTTTCAGAGTGAAAAAGTAATACAATCGGTGTACGACATCCCTTGGGAATATATGAACACGTCCAACCGGCGCATAGTATCAGTGTTGTTGCACCGGGTGCAGTCGCCAATAAAGGTCACCGCTATTGGCATGGTGCCGGTCAGCCTCGGTACCATGACAGCCGTAAGTGGTTAATTAATTTTGAATCACGCTGGAATTAATTCGGAATATAACGGCTGTAGTGCACGCGTATTTATGTTGGTTTTTAGGGTTCCGTGTCCCAAAGGTAAAATTGGGACCATAAGGCGCGCCTACGTCAGACTTTTTGTAGGACCGATAGTAGGGCCATTTTTTCCTTTTATTCTTTTAACCGATTTTGTGATTTTCTGACCTACTTTTTGTATGATTTGTGCGTTGAGCCATTTATTTATTTCTCACACACTACACATTACAATTCCATGCAACTTAAACTATACAAATTATAAACAAACGATCTAGATTGTAACGCAAATACATGTGTGCACAAGAAAAGTAAAAGAAGACAAAATAATAATTTTACAAATAAGGACAAAGCTTAATTACCCTGTAACTCATAAATATTTACCGTTGTAACATTGAACGTTGCTATTGCACTCAGTACGTTCTACTCGTACTCGTATTTCGCTGACGTGGTTGAGCACCCTTACTAAGATACTGCTGTCCGTCTTTCCAAATGTCTGTTACTAGACTGTATCTTTTGAACCGTGAGCAATCAGACAGTATTTTTTTTTTACAGATGATGTATTTCTGTTGCTGCTATAAAATAAAGAAAAAGTTAATTTATTTACGGGGAGTGTTTATAACATTTTGATATGGAGAGAGTGATTAAGGCTGCATTAAAAAACTGGGTTTAATTCTAGTCAGTCCAGTTTAATTCAGACTTTCCTTTCGATTTATAAGTATTTGCTACATAAGGATGATGGTGATTCTATTGTGTCTTCGAGATTTTGTGGTTCGCTTGAAAAATAATCATTATTTACTTTACAGATTCTGAAGACAACGTTTTCTTATTTTGCCTTTTTAAGAACGCTGGGTTGAGTTTTTCATCTACCTACTCCAAACGAAGTTTTTGGTTGTTTTATTACTTCGTTAACTAAACGTGTACTTAAATAGAATGATTCGCCCAAATTAAAAACACCTACGCGAAAACACAAAGGAACAAAGAGAAATAATAACAGAAGAAAAATTGAAGGTACAGAATAAGGTATTAAAGAAAACTCAAAAGAAAAGAAAACCTACACTTTTAAATAAAAAATAAATTGGCACCAAAACCTTAGTTATTTTATTAAAAGCGTCAGATTAACCTATTCACTATCTAATAGCTTAGGAAATCCTGCTTAAAGTGTCTATCTTTACCCCAGTAACGATTCAATCATACAGGATGTAACAAAAGAGGTATGTTAATCGAAATGCTACTACATAGCACACTACGGTAGGTACACAAAATCTTTGCACAAAAGCTGCAACTCGAAATCAAATTTTAATTTTCCAGGTAGTAAGGAAATTTCCTAAAAACTCAGAAATGTTCATACAATCTTGGAATAAAAACATACCTATATTATTTCGAATTATTATAGGTAGTAAGCTATTTTAAAAGAATTTCTCTTTACATACTTACCCCTTCTGTTACACCCTGCATATGAACATTTCAATTAATATTTAGTGATTGTATTAATGCAATTAACCACAATCTAGCTTGTGCAGCTCTGGATATATAAAATTTAATTAGGCTATCCGGAAGTCCGTGCGTGCACAAACGGATATGCACCGTCTGATTAACGGGCGAGAGTCTCATTTGCTATAATCAAATTTTAACACCATCCAAACACTAGGTAATCACTGAAATAGAATCGTACCGAGATATTTAGATAAGCCGCTCATCAGCGATTGATTTTCATACTTATTTTAGCAGTGATTTAATAATCGGATGCATATTTTCCTAAATTTGAGAAGTTGTGCACTTTTGTACAGATTTTTTAAAAATAAATAGCACATGGTAAAGAAGTCAGTTCCATGCCAAGTTGCCGATTAATTTTGCATTGCCCAATATCTGGAATCCCGGGATAATATTCATACAAATTTGGTATAACAAGCCACTTCCATAATTTCGTAGAGAAAAATTAAGTTTAGGTAAATATGCTACCAATTAGGAATATAGCAGAGATGCAGCTGGAATCACAACAAAAATAGTAAAGTTCGTTTAGTCTTATAATGGTTTAAAAATAAAATTAGTGCGTAAGGAAACATTAATAGTATAATTAAAAATGCATTATTTCGAGTGACTGTTGTATAACTCAATACAATTGTGCGTGTTCAGCATTTCAGTATTTGCCTGGGATAGTTTCATGGAATTCTGCTGAACATGCTCCTTCTGCTACACCCTGTATACCCAATCTGAGCTGCGCAATAAGTTCTCATATGGTCCTTCGACCGGATGTAGGTACTCGTTGGGAATAAACAAACATCCAATATGGCGACGCTGATTTTTCCTTATTGGGCCCGCCACGCTAATCGTCGCGTTGATTAAACACACACATTATTATTACTGAGAGATTTATTTATACGAGGAATGGGGTGGAATTTTTGTAATAACATGCGTGTTTAGATTTATCTATGGCCATATGTATGTAAGTATAATATTTAGAACATTAGATTAAAATAAATAAATATTCACAAACCTTACAACACGCTAAATTCCCCGGCAGGCACTGTCACTACCAACTATGAAAATAGATCTTCAAATAACTCTCCTACTCTTAGTGATAACTTAAACCTTGAGTGTAATGATAAATTGTACTCTTTATAATTATAAGGTTTATTTTCTAATAGTTGAGTGTGATTGGTATTTGAGTCAACGATAAAGGGGTTACCTAGACCTTAAAGGAATGAAAGCTCATTTTGATATTCATCATTATACCTATATTAGTAATCTTCCTATTGATGTTAGAATAAACAAGTTTGAAAGCTTCAGGAGACAGGATCACTATCAACTATGCTGATCCAGTCATCAATTATGGTATTAATTTACGTCCATGAATTTGATGACTGGATCAGCATAGTTGATAGTGATCCTGTCTCCTGAAGCTTTCAAACTTGTTTATTCTAACATCAATAGGAAGATTACCTATATTTTGTTTTGATGTAAAAGATTCCTCAAGTTTCGATATTGAAACTGGGCCCTTTCGGCAGGTTGTAAAAATGCAAATTTGTTCCGCCTCGAGCACTCCCGGGGAGGAAATTTTGCGAGAAATTTCTTCAAAGTTATGCTTTATTTGAACCCATTAGAAAAATTAACATCTTCTAGATTATGCAATATCAAAAAATCTTTATTTAAATATTTATTTTTTATTGGATTTGTATGCCTTAATTAATTACTCGTATTTATTGACCTCATGCAATTTTATTTCTAGTCTCAAATTACTATATTTAGCGACAGGCCAAAAGAACATCATCACATTTACACGGAATTATCACATAGAGTGCTTTTTTATTTTTTTTATTTACACATTTCACAACACATTGACCTAGTCCCACACGAAGATCCCTAAGGTCTTGTGTCGTGGGTAATAAGCAACGGTATATAAATACATAGATAAGTATAGAAACATCCATGACTCGGAAACAAACATCTATATTCATCATATCAATGTCTGCACCTACCAGGATTCGAACCCAGGACCTGTGGCGTCGCAGGCAGGGTCACTACCAACTACACCAATCGGTCGTCGAGCTTTAAATTGTTTACTTCCTTTTCCATTCCCAGTCTCATATTAAATGTAAGACATATATTTTAAAAGCACCTAAAAATAACTTACTGTTAACCGCCTACTCTACAGCTACTTTATAGGTAAATTAAACTTGTGTTTTATAAAATGTTTGCTTATGTAGATCAGGAAGGCTCCTTTACTTACCTAGGGATTAATATCCTCATTAACATCAACCCATCACAGTACCGCAAGCTGTATACTTAGTTCCTCTATGCTATGATAGTGGGCAGCTTTATTATAGATAGATAGATACGTACCTAATACCTACTTTGACATCTCGTCAGTTTCGAGAGAGGCTGCAAAATCCGCACTAAGGAAGGTCAATCGTATACGAGAATCGATGTCATTGATATCTTTCATTAAATAAGGCCACCTGCGAGATGGACGGAATACCTAGCCAAGGTTGCGGGTATCTGCTGGATGCGGGCCGCTTCCGACCGGTCAGAGTGGAGGTTATTGGAGGCCCATGTTCAGCAGTGGACTTCTCATGGCTGAAAGTGATGATGACGATGATCTTTCATTAAGGCTGCCATATACTAGTCACGCCCATTATCCCCAAAGAGATAAAGCTGAAGTGTGCAATTTACACCTCCACTTTTGGGTTCCACCAGTGAGCCTATTAAGTCCGACGTGGTATAGGGTGAGCCTACCGCCGCATTTCGGGCACGATAAAGTACAACAATCTAGCTACCGGTAACGAATCCAATGGGACATGTTACCGGTCATTCTAAATAGGTATTATAAGCTTTAAACGTCAGAAATAGGATGTAATTTTGCTTATTATATTATTTAAGGTATTTGATCCTGTCAGCCATATAGTGGATATCTTGTCCATCCCATTACATAACACGATTACGGAGAGACGACAAACTATAGGTACATAATGAAATAATTAGCCTTCATCCGCCATTTATTTGCTACACAGCATGATCAACAGCTAAAAAAGGAATATCTACCTTTACGAGTACGTCATCGCTTTATAAGCTTATACTTTGCTTATCCGAGTATATAAATATTATTAAGAAAATATATTTAAAAAATACCCGAGTGAGACTTTGCTTATCCTTAAAATAACTTTACTCCACGTGTCAAGTTGGTAATCCCATAGAATATCCGATTCTGCTCGCGCATTCGTCACATCTCTACACCACATCTTGTACAAAATACACAGACTGTGTACAAACGCGATAATTGGATTTTCCGCCAAATAATATGAAAGAAAAATACCGTCTCCACGGCTTCCGCTGATACTAACGACAATATCCGCTCGCGTGTGTATTCTGTCGTATTCATTCCATTTCGGTTGTTTGTTTTCATACTATTATTACGTATATAATATAATAGCACTTATAAATTAGTACTCTATGCTATACGTCGATCGAGTATATCCGTAACTTTACCCTTAGAAGTAGGTACCTACTTACTTTCATATATCCGAAGTAAGTAGTCATAGTCTCTATCCAGGTACTATTTTTTTGTTCTATTTTTTTTTATTTGTCAGAAAATCCCTCATTCTATTGTTATTTTACATAAAAATCTACGACATTAAAAAAGCAACGTTTTGATTTCCCGACAAAATGAGAATGCATACTAGCTTCATACGGGATTCTTTTTTGGTCAGGGTACTTTTCAAGATATAGGAGTAGGAGTTCCATCAATGACTTTTAAACCTGAGAAAAAACTTAGGACCTTCGAAAGAAATAAACATACAATTCACTTAGGTCTAGCCTCGTCCGTAACGTTGCCTTGCCGGTGGTTTTAGGAAAGAAATACCAATGCAAACCGAGGGCGGGTCACTAGAAACCTATAAATATAACGAATAGTTAAGTTTTACGATAATCCGGAAGTTTCGGTCCAAAAAGGCTGTATAGAAGTAGCAAAACCGCCATTTAATGGTTCCATAATACTCTGGCGGGTAACCAGATACACTGAAACAGTGCAGTTTAAACACTGTTATATCGCTATAAAACCAAATGATTCGCGACCACGCAGGCCTTTGGAATGAAACTGGCTATTTACGTGATCACTGTAAAACTGTGTGTGTCTGTTTATAAATAGACTTCTTAAGAGTTAATATCATATTTTGTGGTAGGTAATACTGTCGTATAGGCATTGGCAAAAATATTGTAGACTTTGAGATGACCTAGCCGTACCGTGTTGCGGCACGGTGGCTCTATTTATCGAATTATAATCATGTAACTGTAGGTATAATAACAATATTTTCAACATGTTACAAACAGATAATTAGGTAAATCTTTGAACCACAAAATAATGGGGTAAGGATGATGTGACCGATATCTTCTAAAACAAAAAAATATGTACATAATCCTAGCCACCCACAAAGTAACCTATATGCTCTAGGACATTTTCGAGTATGCAGCTAATTAGTACGAGTATGTTGTGAGAGGAAAATATCACGCAAATTTCTGAATTTATTTTTGATATTTTGATATTTTTTTAATTTAGGAATATATTTATTTAATAGAAACTGAATTACAGCCCCAAAGAAGTAGTAGTACATGTCACTACTATATGGGTAGACTACACGTATTATGTAGGTGCCTACATAATTGTGAACAATGAGTATATTATGTACAATACATTCCAAAACGTGTGCAAAATCCATGACAGATCTGAAATGCTGTACATATCCTCTAAAGTACACAAACACTACGAGGTCTCTCCAGTGTGTTTGAGACTTCAACTTCCGTATGCAAAGCTCCTATGTGAATACACCTTAGTATACAAGCTTATAGGTAGCCTAAAAAGGATGCATTACTTAGATAGTTATTTTATACAATATCTAATCCCATTCCCATATCATAATAAACATACCTAGATACTTACGCGAAATCGCTTTTAAAAAATTTAAGTAAAAATTTGGCGTACCTAATATATTTTAAATATTTGGTAACCGAAAGGATTTGGTAAATAATATACTTATCAAATTCTTGAAATGCGGAATGTACGTAACACTTAGTTAAATATTTGAAAGCCTAGTAATGCTGTCAGGCTAATTTGAGTCTATAAGACCCAAAAGTATTACTGCAAATTTTTTACATGAGGTTGTATAGATTATTCTAGAAGTATGGCCATCCGCTATGCGACACGGCCGTATCATCCTTTATATTTAGTTAGTATACCATATATCATCGGACATTTTAGGCACCTGAATTTTGTCAGTGCATACGACGACGGCTAGACGTGAACGAAATGCTTGCACGTTTTGTGCCTTGGGGTGGACGGTTGAACCGCAGATTCGGACATATGGATGCGGTATAAGCCAAGTGCATCAATCTACATGGGAATAAAAAGTTCGACTAGCTATTCTGTAACATACAAAATCGTAGCACTAATGGGAAAAAGTCTCACTAGTCCTACCGTAGAACTACTTGGTAGAACAAGTGGGAACAAAGCTATTTCCACCTTCTGAATCCATCTCAGGAATACAGCGTGGCCGTGACTTCTTCGAACTGGTAAAGGCATTTGATAGATTATTGTTAAATAAGTATTAATATATTTAATTTAATTGTATTGTAAAATAAGTATTTATGTTGTAGATTCAATTTAAAAGTATTTGATTTGTTATTGTACGTAGTAGGAAGTACTACAGACATTTAAATTTAGTAACTTAATATCTTAAATTATTGTCTTGCTCTGTTATATTGTATTAAGAAATTACTATTATAAAGTAACGTAATAATTAATAACTGTACCTATTTCTAATTAGTAAGTAAGCGATGTAAAACCATAAAAGTATTGGTATTGTTTGGGAAGTGGTTATGGGAAAGGTGCTATTGGTCACCTGAAATGTAGTAAGGGAATATTCTGAGTCTAACGACACATTCTCTGGGGGACTGCCATACTGCGAGGATTAAAGCTAAGTAGTACTTAATTACTGTTCAAATTATAAAGATTGTGTGTCTAATTGTTAGTATAATAGTTGCAATGTATTGTGTTCCAAATATCATTTCTATTGATAATATGCGTTTAGCTATTTCTTATGAGGTTTATCTATGTTGAGAATATCCTCTCATAGCATAATGCTCCTTTTAATATGTGTAATTGCTTAATTGTAAACCTGAATAATTACCAATTTCCCTTGTGAGTTTCTTCTCAGTTCTTCTCACAAAGGTGTAATCGAACTGTGTATATTTTCTTTTATTCTAAATCCTGACCTAACTTATTAGTTTTGCCCCTTTGAAATAGAATAGATAGGTAGTTTAGTACATAGCCCACCAAGGATATTCAATCTGGACTAGATAATATATATTTATACAAAGTAAAGTCGACCTTAATCTATCACACTCATGTCATAAATACGGCTATGATCTAGGTATCATAACATTTTTAGGTATATCGGCCCCTCGGAATGATAACATAGTATCCCAATATCACCAATAGATGCTGACAGACGTGTTTTACCCCTATTTTGACCCTCTACCTGTTCCAAAAATACACATTCAGCAATAGCACGCGCCGGCTCTAAGTAAATAACACCGATTACGTGACGTCGTGACCCGAGCACGAACGATGGAGAAAGAGGAGATGGAAGATTATTTCAATTTTCTACAAACTGGACCTTAAAAGCCACCAATAGCTCACGTAGCGCAGTATAAACTAATCACCGGCCTAACCTTTGTTTCCTACCTTAGTTTGTTCTTTCATCTGTTAATCACGCTAACGACTGAGGCGGCGCGGCAGTGGACACCATTTTCCGTTCATTACTCGTAAACCTGTAGGGGTACCAGGGTGACTTAGGGGATTCACTTTCGTAAAGTTGTAAACTCGAAATGTAACATAACAGCTAACAGACCATGGTGTCACGGGGCTAAGCAATTCCATGTAGCACCCTTATGGGAATCATGAGCCACGAACACTGTCTTCCATGAACAAGCAAATGTTTTTCAGTAGTTGTAGATCATCAGCTCCTCCATCCCCTCCTCCATGAACCAGAGGCCTTAGGCTTCTATTGAGTGTGGAAAAGAGCTGTAATTTGCGGACAATACCTCAATTTATTGGCATCGTTCGGGAATGGATTTCGTTTTTCTTTATATAAAATGAGAGAGGATGGACCAGAATGTATCATCGTTTCCTATTTTAAAAGCATTTTTATTAGATCTACCTATTTTATTCTTCACTTGCAAGTAATTATCATACTTAATTAAATCAAAGATATTAGTTTCTCGAATGAAAAACAAAACATTTAAAACCTTTTTTAAATGTACCCTATACGGTGCCGCTAGCAGTAACCGTTATATGGTGAGCCGACTGACTGAGGAACCGCAGGTTACAGTATACTCGTATAGGTATGACAGTTAACGCGAAGGTTTAAAATGCCGTAAAGTAGATTTGTTTACCATGCATTATTGATAGTTATTTGATGTAAAACTGCATTACAATACTTTGTCAGTTAAACCACTTAATTCATTAGGTTAGGTTATGTTAGAACTACTTAGGTATTAAAAGAACAAACATAATTTTCTACAAGTAGCTACCTGAACCGGGAAAACTACTGACCCGCTAAGAAACCGTTCACACGAGGCAGTAATTAGCACCCGTCGATCAACAAGACTGTCGCTCATCGCCTTGTCATCAATTTCCTTTGTTAATCGACTCTACAGGAATTAATCGAATCTGTCGCGCGAAACATCCAAAACTAATGGCAGATTTTCTAATAGAAGTCCACTAATGAAGATATGGTTCTTTGGGTGTGGGAGGAAAATGCCTTTTAGTGAGATCCCTTTTTTTGTTTAACCAACTCTTAAGCAACTCAGAAATATTCATACAATCCTGAAAAATAAACATGTGATTTCAAAAGCGTGAGCCTCAAATTTTGAAAATAGGTTCTCTATAGTGGGCCATATTCATAGCATTTCGCTTAAAATACCCTTTCTGTTACACCCTGTATAAATAAAAGTATATTAATGGTTTTTTTCTTTCATATTTTATTTAATTTTATGAGAAAAAATTAAAAAACACCGTAAAAATTTTAGTTATTCATAACCTTGTTAAGTTAATCTTGTGTACACGAATTAGTGCCAGGTCGCACTACGGTACTACCGCACGGTTTTTTCCCGCAAGCGATTAACCACGTAACCGCAAAACAGCTCAAGACGCACACACTACGGTTAAAAACCGCGACTATAAGTTTTCTATGGACAATTGTCACAAAGTCAGACGGTTAAAAACCGCGGCGGTTTTGCCGTAGTGCGGCCTGGCACTCACATACAAATGTAACTCATAAACATTTTATCAAAATATCTTATCTCAAAAACATTATACTTAAGTACAAACAGAACATTCTTAAGTAGTAGATAGGCCACTGGTTAAAATTTTATCTATATGATGATGATGATGATAATGATGATCTCCGACCGTATTTCGGTCAAAGCGACTAATCTCTACGGAGATTGGCCAGGTATGCAGGAGATATTATAGTGCACAAGTGTGTGCGCAAACACAGATGCACAATCTATTCCGTTACTCTCATAGTCCGATGGGACGGACTATCACTGGGCTATCACCGCTTATATATATGTTCCAGGCAATTTGAAAAGTCCGGACACTAATAATAATGGCCGGTCTGTATTCATAATACCCGACTCAATTGGACAATGTGATTAAAACAGCATGATTAATCACTTTTCCTTATTATGAATAATGAATAATGCCCACCCTATCTTGGGCAAAGTAATAAAATAGGTGAACTGTAGTGTTTTTGTTTATTAAATGAAATTAAACTTACAAAATTGTCATGAAAAGTCAACATCGTCTTAAACTTAAACATGTAACCTTACACCGAAGAAATCGGCGGCGGCGGTCGCCGCCGCTTCATTCTTCTAACCTATATTGCCAGATTCGGATCCGCCGATAAGCTATTTCACCAAACTTAAACTAATATTATAAGTATATCACTAAACTTGAAACGTTTTGAATCGCTTTCGTATAACTATGTTACGATATATAGTTATATCCCTAGGGATATAACTTTATCTTACTGCGACATATGTAACTTAACACCGAAGAATCGCCCTCCCCCATACGTTAGAATTACTGCCCGGTCCAAGTGATAAATTCAAGCTATCACAAACACTGACTTATTACATGGACCACGGGCCGATCAAAGTGATAAATTAATCACTTTGCCCATCCTTATTAATAATGGCCGTTCCTTATTAATAATGCCCAGTTAATCAGGTTGCCCGTAACATATATACTGGGTGTAAAAAGACAACTTTGTTCTTTTAATACCTCGTATTCTTTGTAACATCACGATCATTTTTGACGTGAAACGTCTTTAAAATCGCGCCGACACATACGGGTACCAGGTTTAAAAACTGGACCGTAACGAAAAGGTCTATATCATCGTACCTTAATAATTAAAAAACTATTGGTCTTAGAAACAAAAATGTGGTGTAAATATTTCACTTATATAGTCAGCTCGCTGTTATGACATTGAGTTCATGTCGGGGTCAAGCGGGGGGGCGGGGGAGGGATACTGCGATAACTGTGCGAAACCGGCGCTCACGCTTGTTTCTATTCAGTGTAACTCGTGACTCCGACTTTATAGCGTGGTGATTCTTTCGTGTGTTTATTTGAACCGATTGATTTATACAAAAATAAGTGTAATTTGGACAGTATTTATATCTATACTAATATTATAAAGCTGAAGAGTTTGTTTGTTTGTTTGTTTGAACGCGCTAATCTCAGGAACTACTGGTCTGATTTGAAAAATTCTTTCAGTGTTAGATAGCCCATTTACCAAGGAAGGCTACAGTCTATACAACAACCTGCCCGGCTTCGCACGGGTACAACGCCCCCTCACGCGGACGAAGTCGTGGGCGGCTGCTATTTAAAATAACCAGAAAGTGACAATAAATATATAAACATTTGCTATGTATTTTATGTTTCTATTACGTACCTGTTCTTTTTTTATTAAAATACTTAAAACAGCGTCCATCTTGTTTTCATTTCAATCTTTTACTTTAAAAGCGATTCGCTAACATAGACGTTTCACGTTAAAACCAACGGCCGTGTGCCCCGACACAGCCCCACCCGCTTTTTTTTTCTATGGAAGCACCCTTGGGAAACCACGGGTTTCCAAGATATTGAGGTCCAAAGTTACAATAATATTATCATTTTTTTACATAAATCCATCTGAAATCGGTTAACAAACATTTTTTTCAAAGATACCTACCATGTCAAAATATTATAATGTTAGTTTTGTAGGTATATACATTTGTACTTTGCGCATCAAACGAATAGATTGCTTGCAATAAAATGACCTTATTTTTTCATTATTTTTTTGTCGTTTTTCAGGGTTGGTTCCATAGAAGAAGTAACCTTACAAAGAATACGAGGTATTAAAAATATGATTGTCTTTTTACACCCTGTATAATAATTTTAAATACATTTTAAAGCTGTTTAGTCAAATGTGGATAAGCAGATTAGAATTAAACTTTTCAAATTCAGAGATCTGATATCAGCGAGATTTTGTAGTTGATTTATATTATAAGTGAACCTTGTATATTTATTGTATATTATGTATCTATTGTATATTATGGCGTGGAAAGGGTATCAAACCATTTATTGAATTGACCTCTGAAAGCTATATTTTATAGATAATCAGCATTAATCGAAGATAACTAATAGAAGAATAACGCAGTGTTAATTCTGTCCATACATAGTAGGTAGGTAGATACATGTTTGTATAAGTAAATAAACTTTCCTAAATATGTTGGATGTCACAACCTAAAATAGGTATAGGTATTATAAAATATGTTACCAACATATTATGCTTCTAACATACATATACAAAGGTATCATACAGGGTGTAGAAAATGGTCAGAAAAATATACTCAAATACCTAGACAACCATGATCACGATTACAAAAATAAAATTTTTATTGCAAACCTCCTTATTTTTTTCATTCCCTGGCAACGGTAAATATTAACCCTTAAATATAATATTTACGCCTAATTTTTGAAGTCAAGTCTTAGCTTACATACCTACGTATTATTTGATTTACGAGTACATACATAGTTTATGTCGTTATACAATATAGTTTGTTCCATTTTATCAGTCTTCAATAGTTCGAGAAAATTGCTTGAGTTTGAGAGATAACAAAAGCTTCAAAAGCTCGCCATAATCGCTAATATTTCCACTATCCTAAAGAAATCTTAAATCTATTTTCTTACTTTTAAACATACTATTCTATTTGGCTTGATCTGTTACCTCTTGTTGAGATTAAAAAGTGAAAAATGCAAAATTTACCACGATGTAAAATCATCGTCAATTGAATGTATGTCTATCTTGAAATGTAATGTATTCATTTATACATTTAAAGACCTATCCTAAAAGTTGATCAGTCAGAAAGTTCCTACCGTTTGAGATAAACTTTACTTTCTTTGTGAGTAATACAATCATTTTATACACAGTGAGTAAATTATGGCGTATAAAACATTTTTAACAAAAATAAAAAAATTAACTTATAACATAACTAATAGATTCAACAAATGACAATTCATGTTCTAACCTCCTTTACTTCAACATCATTCAATTTATCATCATTTTCTGGGGCCATATTCTGGCTATCTTCGTAAACGCTGCCTTGTAACATTACTAGTATCTCTCTTAGACTTTTTCCTTTCGTCTCGGGCACGAATAGGATAGAAAACCAGGCACCAAGAAAAGAGACAAGAGCAAAACTCCAGAATACACCACAAAGACCCGACACATCATTAATATACTGATACATCGTTGTGACTATAAAACTTAGAACTCCCCCAAGTATATTCAAACACGTTAAAGCGACTGCTTTAATATTTAAAGGGAATATTTCAGCTGGCAGAAGCATTATAACAGCATAAAATCCAATAGTAGATATGATGTTGGCCAGTATGATTCCTACGAATGCAAGCATCCCGTATGGGCCTAGTGTTGCCTGGTCGATATGCAATACCTCTTGCATAAAGAAGTAGATGCCTACTAATGCTAAGGAGAAACTGGTTCCGAAGAAAGAGTAGATGAGGAGTGGACGGCGACCTACCCTGTCTACTAAAATTGATGACATCATACCTGTAAGAATTAAACAATTCATAGACTGACATGACAGGTAGTGTGTTATACTATTGCCATCCACTGCACCGTGGTGTGTGTGGTGACCGCAGTGTGATTTTTGGAATATATTGTCAACACGGAAGGCGCTACTGCCCACCAAAGTCAGTCAACCAATCGCGTAGTTCTGTTGTTATCACTTTGATTACATCAGGTCACCACGACATAATGTGATTGTTCGGCCGTCAAACATGAACGCGATCGAGTTAGACTGGAAAGCACACACTACAGAACATGCAAATTATTTGAGTAGTTTAAATTTATCTGTAGAACAAATTCACTAAAATTAGCTGCATCTCCTTCCGTGCATATCGTAAGAGTCGACTAAGGAACTCAGAAGCGTTCTCTCCGGCGATGACCTAGCAATTTGTCACTGGACTTTTACATCTGGCTCCGCTATGCTTTACCTGGCTAAACTATCCCTGGTATGCTAAAAGTGCCTGTGGGATCTCCTTGACGATCTTTCAGGCTACTCCATTTATAGAACACAGCCACGCTTATTGTTTATGTTATAGAACAAGTAAGCTCACCTATAACAAACTTAACGACTCCGAACACGATGAGAACCGTACCAAGTTTCATAGTCGACTTGCTCTCCACCATTATCCTACCTAAATACTGCTGGATGGTCATCGTGCCTGTCATGATCTGTGTGATCTTTAACCCTGGAAACAAGAAGGAAACTGCATTAAACTAAGAGGAATACCAATAATATTACACTTAGCGGGCGGGTGTATACAGGTGCCGGCCCGCCCATACGGCGAACGGAGCAGTCGCTCCAGGCGCCAAATCCTAGAGGGCGCCTTAAATGGTAAAGATATAGGTATATATTATTAGGAGCAAACAGGAGAGGCGCCATAATTGGATCTCGCTCCAATCTAAAATTTACTTCAGGCCGGCGCTGGGTATACACCCAGTATACACCTAATAGAGCCGTAAGAAAGACGCAAATATAATTCATTTCACCCGAAATGATGCGTACCTACCGTACTGATGCGGGACTTCACTACAATACATCAGCTACATCTCCTTCCGTGAATAGGCGAATTTCTACTACACGACACGGCCCGTCATATTAGATGACGAAATGTCGTAAGAGTCGACTTAGGAACTCTGGGGCGTTATTTATAACTTGTCACAGATTTTCTAACATCTAACCCTGCTACTTCAGTTCAAGTAGGGGACAGCGACTCGCGGGGACAACGGGAAAGAAATTTAATTACGTCCTGTTGTCCCCGCGACGGGGACTCGATTTACAAAGACAATAGGGATAGAGCAAAACAGTTCTTAACTAAAAAATATTACCACAAGATATGATCAGTGCCTTTCGATACTCTTTCCCAGTAAGAAGCTCCAGAAAAGTACTAGATTTCATCATTTCCTTCTTCACATCCGCCTGCATTAAGGCGAGGTCATCTTCTAGGTCCTGAAAAAAAAATTGAATAGTGTCATCATCAAAAGTAACTGTTTAGTGAAACACTCTACTTTATGCATTATGCTCGAAAGTCATAAGTACGAGTATAACTTACAATCACTATGTAGGAAACGGAAAAGGAACGAGGTGAGCTTACCGCCGCATAAAATATGTACGAGTATACCTACATATTTATTTTGAAGCCCGATTTAATAATATTGCATTACGATGACACAGACCACCCGACAGCTGCCATGTGTAAAGGCAGACAAAATCGCGAGCGACCAACTAGTTAATTCAGAAACTGACAGACATATTACGTGCTTTGCCCACAAATAGAATCGTCGCTTCTAATATAACCACAGAAAAAGGTTTCATAAGCACATTAATATTAGTTGAATGTGAAAAATTTGCTACCACGCTAAATATGGTACAATAAGTTCATTATTGTACTGTAACATGACCATGAGAAATATGAGTGTTGTATTGAAATGTTGCCTAGGACGATTACAGGGTGTTGTATAAATATCCCGATGAGAATTCCTTTGTAATAATACCTAGTAGATATGCGATACCAAAAGTGATCAAATTTTGCAGGATTTGAGCTATTTGAAGGTCAACTGTTACGATTGTTGCTAATACGTAGATACTCGTATTTATATATTTTACAATCGTTCGAATAGTCTTAAATTACTTTTTTACTTTTTGAATAATAAGTTAGGTACTTGAATATGCAATATACGTAATCAATATTTTATTTTTACACGACACATGTGGGATTTACTTTAGGCACGTCATAAACGAATGTACGCCCGCGACTTCGTCCGCTTGAACTATACAGGATGTAACAACAGGGGTATGTTAAGTGAAATGCTATGAATATAGTACACTACAGAGAACATAGCTACATAATTTGAGGCTCAAAGTCATGTTTATTTTTCCAAATCATATGGGGAATTCCTAAACATATCTGGAATTTCGCTTAACATACTTACCCTTTTTGTTACAATCTGTATAGCCTACGAGTATGTGCTATTCAGTGGGATAAGCACGAACCTTTTTACGCGGCATAACGCTAGCGACTCGCTAGCTAAATTTATGTGATTTGACAGTTAGCGTTACGAACTATCGAGAGGTTCGTGCTTACCCCTCTGATGTATAAAGCTATTACTAACCAAGTTACGTCAAAATCCGTAGATGTTGCATGAAACATTAAGTTCTCCATTATTATAAGACGTATTAGAATAGAATGAATAAGATATTTTTGTGTCGCATACTTGCGGAGACCTTAATTTAGCTGTATGTCACTATATTGTTGTTATTACTGCCTTAATGTAGCTGTTGGTCTTCCTAATACGAAATAAATAAATAAATAAATAAAAAGATGATGGTTTGATCGAATACGACCTTAGCCATTTTATATGTACGCTTAGTCCTCCAAACTTCTCTTAACCTCATTCTGAGCCTTATCACTGTATGAGTGTGAATAATTACCTTGTCACTATCATATTTCCGTAATCTATTCAGCACAGTCTTGGCCTCCGCGACCTTGCCTTCCTTTAAGTAATAATACGGCGACTCTGGTATCCACCAGCATCCAACGAAGTAACACACAGGAAGTCCAAGGAGCATATAGTTCAGGACCTCGTAGGACACAAAGGGTCCTATTGCCATGGTTACTAAAGTACCCAAGTTAAACATGATGCGAGTACCCACTGATAAGGTACCTCTGATGTCCTTGCTAGATATTTCTGCTATGTACATGGTTATTACCTGGAATAGATACGTCGGCATTTTAGTTTACTTTTATTAGCTTTGTTAAAATCCCACAGCGTTTAGCATAGTAAATGATCAGTGATACTGATAAGTTGCTAACTTATTGCCTCAGAAAATGTCCCGAATACCTACTTTTCTTATGACATAATATGTCATATGCACGGAAAGAAATGCAGCTGATGCATTCTAGTAAAGCCCCGCATCAGCATAGGACATCTTATAGGCTCTATGTTACCTATTTACATTTACATTATAATGTCTTTTACCAAGTTGGAGCTGGGAGATTCCTTTTAGGGACATCCCATTGGATCCCTGCTCTCAAGTATACCATTCAGGGTGGTTACGAGTATCGTGGACTCTTAGGTAAATCAATTATGTGGAAGTGAGACGCCGCCAGTAGAGCGCAGTGTAGAGCATCACTTGCTTTCACGACGGAAACTATCTTGCTTCAAGCAAGAGTTGATGATAACCTCCCAAGATTGAGTCTATGAAATACTGTGCCACTTACTGTGCCAACAATCCCAGTCCCGCAACCCCATAGAAACCTCGTTATGAGAAGTTGCCACGCCTTGACAGCACTCGCCACTATAATCTGGGAAGAAAGACAATTAATTCGTTACCTTATTAACATTTGGCAGGTGTATTATTTAATTATGTTAGGGGCTGCCCTGTACTAATGTGAGGCTTCACTAAAATTCTAAGACTTGGTAATAAGTCGTAAAAATTTTAAGTCGAGACTTAAATATTGCCAGTCAAACCAGGAGCAAATGAGAATGGATTCACTTGCATCACAACATAATGCAAAACAATTTGGTAAGTTTTGGAAGGGGACTAAAAAGCTAACTCTAAAGTAAGCCAGCCGGCAAGTGTTGATCCCATTTCTATTGCAAATGTTTTTTAGACTGTTTTAGGATTGATCCACAAGTGTCAGCTTGTGCTGTGGTCGACGCTGAGCGCAGTCATGTGGAGCAACCCATAAAGATCTCAACTAGAGATGTTTCCAGTGCACTTAAAAACATGAAAAGGGGTAAGTCTCCGGGCATGATGGGCTCAGTGTTGAGCACCTGCAGCATGCTGGTCCACATATCTGTAGGGTGCTGTCCTTGCTTTTCACTCTCTGTGTACGACACTCTTACTTGCCGCCCGACCTAATGAAGACTGTGGTTGTGCCCCTTGTTAAGAATCGTACGGGTGACATTGGAGATAAAACCAACTATAGACCTTTATCACTTGCGATAGCTAAAGTGTTAGACAGAGTTCTGGATGTATATCTCGGCAGTCGTATTTCGCTGAGAGAGGCACAATTCGGTTTTAGGGAGGGATTATCCACGGAGAGCGCTATTCTGACCTTAAAATATACTGTCAACTACTACATCAAGAGGAAAATGCCGGTATATGCTTGCTTCTTGGATTCTGTCAAAAGATCTTGTGTTCTATGATTCTCTGGAATAAGCTGAGAAGGGCAGGTGTGACCTCTGAGGTGGTTTATGTTTTTTCTTATTGGTATAGCAACCAAAGAAATGTATTATAAAATAAAATTATTAATAAAGAAAATAGAAAAAATTCTTCACCCGAGTGGGAATCGAACCCACGACCACTGCAAACCGTGCCAGCCGCTATAACCACTAAGCCACCGGGTCAATTACTCGGATAACGAATTTTACCATCTCTTTTCTAAATTACATATTGGCAACGTTATTCTACATCCCGATAGCTATACACTAGCCAAATCTCGGAAAACAAAGCTGAATCCCTCAGCACAATGTTTAAAGATGAAACGATCAACCATATCCTAACGGATTATATTAATGGAGAAGTGTTTTTATAAATTTATCATAGTCAAGATATTATATATTATAAAATTATTAATAAAGAAAATGGAAAAAATTCTTCACCCGAGTGGGAATCGAACCCACGACCACTGCAAACCGTGCCAGCCGCTATAACCACTAAGCCACCGGGTCAATTTAGTAAAATGTAGTAAAATGGTCGAATGCGCAGTCGAGTGAATACTCCCTTAAGTGTGGCGTGCGGCAGGGTGGGTTAACTTCGCCGAGGTTATTTAACCTTTTTGTTAACGACTTGTGTGATGGGCTTAGCAATATGCATGTCGGTTGCCGTATTGATAACATTTCTGTTAATAACATCAGTTATGCGGACGACATGGTGTTGCTGAGTCCATCCATCAGTGGTTTGAGAAAACTGCTCAAATTTTATGAAGCTTATGCTGTACAACACGGTTTAAAATACAATGAGAACAAAAGCGAGTTCCTTCTTTTCAAAGGACAGAACAAGGAGGATCTGTCTATTCCACCAGTACTGCTGAACGGTGTACCATTGAAACGTGTTGCACAGTTTAAGTATTTAGGTCACATAGTGACAGAACATCTGAGGGACGAGCAGGATATCGAGAGGGAACGCAGGGCGTTGTCGGTTAAGGGTTATATGTTGGCTCGTAGATTCGCACGTTGTACTGTAGGAGTTAAACTTACGCTTTTTAATTAAAGCTTACTGTCAAAGTTTTTACACGTGCGGACTATGGACCGATTTCATTCATTCATTCATTCATTTCACTCTCGGGGCCTACAATGCCTTGCGTGTCCAGTACAACAATGTTTTCAGGGCCATGTTGAGTCTCCCGCGCTTTTGTGGTGCTTCGGGCATGTTTGCTGATGCTGGCGTGGATGATTTCTACGCTACCATGCGCAAAAAGAGTGCCGTCGCTAGTACAAAGACTCCGCGGGAGTACCAACATGATCCTGATGATGATTGCGGACAGGATGGACGCGGCGGTCTTCGGGCGGTTCACAGACTTACACTTTCATCGTGCGGGAAAGTGAGTGGCCTGGGGACCGCGGGTCTATCCTGCCAGTAATTTTAATAAACATTGAATGAAGTTTTATTGTATTTATTTTATTTTAATTTAATGTAATTTGAGTTATTGCGGTTTAATTTAATTTCATTGCGATTGATTTAATTTAAGTTAATTTGATTTAATTTATTTCATTTTGATTTTATATTGATTTGTTTTAATATTAGTGCTAACCATCTATGGACTTAGTTGTCTGAAATAAAATATTTTTATTTTTTATTTTTAAAATACATCAGCTGCATCTTCTTCCGGCATGTCGTAAGAGTCGACTGAGAAACTCAGGAGGGGGGATTTTTTCGTGATCCTACAGTTCTAACTATTCTAATTTAAGAGCACAACCGTATGTATAGTATGTATTAGGTATGGACATTTGGACATATTCCCAAAATAGTGTTTATACAATGTTGAAAAGCTTAACCCTTCTGATACACCCTGTATATTAATATAATAAAGCATAATGTTTACCGTGCCAAGAGCGATAGGCACTGCACTGGCCAGAATGGTCGTCCGTCGGCCATACTTGTCGGACAGAAACCTCGTAGCCAGGCTGCCTGCCATGAACCCAGGGGACGACATTACCAGCATCCATGTTGTTTCTGACTGAAACATTTACGAGCAGTTTTCGTATAACATAATGAGGGGAGATGACAATATCATTGTCACTATAGATTAGTTTAAACTAGGGTTGCCATCTCAAAACTTTGAAAACCAGGATTTGAAGAACAAATACCAGGACATTTCGATTAAAAGCCAGGACTATACATGTGCGAGCCCAGTGACAATACCATTAAAGAGAGTGAGTGGCGTGCGAATTTCAAAACATAAGTCTTAACATATTTAGTGCCGGCGACTACGTATTTGCGTCTTTTGGGCTTTCTAGAGGTGCCACTGACACTTATTTGCGTCGTTGTCGCAATAGGCGTTGACCTGATGTCAGCACCCTTAGAAAATCTACCTATAGCGAATGTGTCAGGACTCTAAAACTCAGGATGATGCTTAAAACTATCCAGGACACCCCAAAAAGCAGGACATGTCCTGGGAAAACAGGACGGTTGGCCACCCTAGTTTAAACGAGTAGCCCAGTCAATACCAGAAATGCGTACTTTTTAAAGCCTCTTTCATCGTTAAACCAAAAAAGAAAAAAAGGTAAGTATATAATATATCATGTAGGTATTAATGTTAACTGGTATAGCAGCATATAGCTAGGAACCATAGACTATTACAGTACGAGTATCTACAGAAAAAAGAAAATCTATGCAACTAAAATATACTTACTTCAGTAATTTTAATAGAGGTAGAGTTGTCGTAAAACTTCGGTATTACCGGTGTTGGCCATGCCGAGGATGTGCCCAACGTTACTGAAGCCAAGGATACTGAAAAAGAGTTTTTACCCGACTGCCAGAACGAGGGTTACGTTTTTCGAGTGTATGTGTATACAGGATGATTTTTGGTCGTCAACGTTCCCGAAAACTACGGAATCTCCTCATTATCACGATCATTTTCTCCACGGAAGCATACCTGGGAAGTGTCTGATTTCCAAGATATTAGGGTCCAAAGTTGAGTAAATAGACTGCATTTTTCTGCATAAATGCACATTGACGCGTGTAGCAAGATTTTTTCACGAGAAATAATTAATATCTGTCTATGAGTACGTACCCTTCGTTAAGGGTGGCAACGAAAAAACATCCTGTATAGTACTTTGGCACGCCCAGAGCAGTCTTTCCCAAAGTGGGCGATAACGCCCCCTTTTGGGCGTTGGAGGCCTAGAGAGGGACAGGTAAGGCCCCAGAAAAAAATTGCGCAACTAATATGCTCTTGACATTTTTAAGGTGAAATAAAAATGGGGGGCACTACTGATTTTCAAAGTGGGCGTTAGACAAAATAAGTTTGCAAACCTCTGCCCTAGAGCCTAAACGGCTTATCGCTTGACAGCTTGAGAGGTATCATCAGATTTGTCTTACGCAGTCAGGTTTTTTTTCTATTGTGTAAATGATTACTACAGATCTCGAGCAACTTCCTGGTTTCCAAAAATCTAGATTGACACAAATGGGGCTAAACGTACGTAGGTAGTACCTACCTACAAGAAGAGAATATTTATGACTCACCTGATAGAGCTATAAAATACTGAATCTTCTTGTTTTCTTTCTGCATTTTCTGTAAACATAATTAGAGCTTAATAAGTAATATTCAATGATAATCACTTTGGACGAAAATACCCACTGCTTAAGGCCTAGTTATACAAATCGTGTCGTTGTCGTGTGGTCTGGTGTAACAACGCCCTATGGGACGCGCTCATATCTCTCATAATAATATCAACAGCTCATATTTCTGTGCCACAATATACCAAGCTCTGTACACCTGTGCCAAAGTATGTTGAGTATTATTTTCAAGATCGATAGTTAGTTGTAAATACCAAAACAATTTGTTCTAGCGAAAGGTGTTTTCGCTTGTCCACTAGTAGGTACCTCGCCTTAAAGACTTAGCCTAAGGTCGGAATATGCCCGGAATAAGCTGCCTGTCCAAAATATCGGCTCAGTTGAAGATTTTATAAAATGTCGGCTCAGCTCCATACCTGTAATTTTATTGTTTAATATTTATCCGTTTTTCCGCTCCTAAACATCGCTCCGGGGGCTAATTACCTAATTTGCAATAGCAAATCCGAAGCAGCGCGATAGCGAAAATCGTACAATATTCACGTTGAAATGTTAAAATTCCTTTCAAATGCACTTTACCTAATACGAATTTAACAAGCAATTAGCGAATTTTATACAACTTTCGCTCTCGATTTGCTTTTGCTATATAAGTATACCTAGATAAGTATCTTTTAGCACTTATAGCATTTCCCAAAATCGCGCTCTTTTGTTAGAGTAGGTCTTACTTAGTAGTAGGTACTTAGTAGTATATTCACCTTAATAACAAATTATTAAATTCTAATAAAGTAAATAATTAAGGGGGGCTCTCATACAACTAATTATATATAATAGTCTGGAACCCTTCGTGCGCGAGTCCGACTCGCACTTGGCCGGTATTTTACTTACTATGAGACTAATAAGAATGCTAGTAACTAAAGATCAGTGCCTGACCTGAACTAACAGAAATTATACATCAATCTCCACTCTACTATCTTTATAAGTAACTAGGTTGATCCATATAGCCTAAGTAGGCACTATAAAACTTACTCACCAACACCAATATACCTGAGTGACATGATATTAAGTTACATATACCTATATGTAGTTATTTATACCGTATACTATACCTAAGTAATTTTGAAGTTTCCGTCTCTATTTTACACCACTTAAGTACCTACTATTTTGTAGAATTCCCATAATTTTAAAATTTATGAGAACACTTGACTTGAATTATAAATATTAACTGAACTTAAGTGCTTTAAATCTTTAATGTTCTTTAAACATAATTTATAACTGAAACATACTTAGTTTACCTATCCCTACAACACATAAGTACTTATTTTTTTTTTATACATACATATAATCGCGCCTCTATCCGTTACGGGGTAGGCAGAACACCAAGGGCCGATAGACTGGCACTGGACACTATAAATTTCGCCCGATCAAGAACTAAATTCTTTTTTTTTTTCAAAAAATATTACATCGCATTTTTTTGCATAAACTTACTTTATTTGATGTATAGAGTACGTGCCCTTCGTTAAGGGTGGCAACGAAAAAACATCCTGTATGTATAGAAGAAGAATAGAAGTTATAATAGATGAAGAAGATGTATATCTATAATATAAAAATGAATCGCTAAATGTGTTGGTAAGCACGAATCTCGAGAACGGCTAAACCGATTTTGCTAATTCTTTTTTTAGCGTATTCCTTGAAGCACAGAGATGGTTCTAATGGAGAGAAAAATTAGAATAAATGCCTGAACATGTCTAAAACATTCCTTTTCTACATTCCCATACAAACAATTTGTTCGAAATTTGAAAGTCCGGGAAGGCAAAACAATTGGGTGACGTTAGTTCAAAGGCATGGGACAGGACAACGTCTGTCAGGTCCGCTAGTAACTAATAAATACTACCTACCTACGAACTAAAATTAGGGCTAGAAAATATAAGTATTTATTAATTTAAGGAATTTGTATGGGAAATGATTCGAACCTGGGACCTCACGATTAAAGCCACAAAACTAAACCGGATGCGCTTTAAAGAACCATCTATTAAAATGTGCAATTGTGCAATTTGTTATCCACGCTCGCATACAAAGTAAAAAGCTTCCTCTCCAAAACGCGATCCTAGGAATAACCCGGCAATAACAATAATAAAATAATATAAACACGAAAAATATTTATCGACAGATATCCGTTGGAAACAAATATATCGTTCGTTCATAAAATAAATTGTTACTTACCAACTTAGGTTACAAATATAGAGTCGTAATACTTAAAGGAGATAGAAAATCGTGGGCCGAAATGTAATAACTCGAGGTATGATCTAAAAAAATAGTCATATTTTTTCATGTTGAAATATGAAAAATCAGCCTGATTCTCAATCTGGGAGCTGAGATATCTTAAGATGAAGATAAATATTACATAGATTATCGATTAATCGATTAATAGTTAGTTTACATAATTACAAAAAAACGACTTACGCACAATGCACAAGATAAGAAAATGAACTCAAAAGGGTGCACCTTAATATGCATTATTAGTATTTGACATATTAATACATAAATGAAACAAAAAAAAAAACAATATAACGATATCGATGGAATATCGATTAATCGATTTTTTATTTTTAGTCTATTGTGACTGCTGTTCCTTGACCGTTGCCGTATATTTATTATCTATGGCTCCGCCTCTCATCGCTCGCTCATTCATTTCGTATTTTCCGTTGCGTCTTGTAGCGATGGGTAACTCGCCATATCAAAACGAGGATGAGGGAGGACCTCAATTCCCCTCGCGAGGTACTCGTGAGGTACACCTCTTTTGAGGTGTTCGCTTCATAAATCAGCTGTTAGGTTAATAGGTAGGTATAGATTGTAACATAACCTCACTTTTCACCGCTTACAAGATTATTATTATCTCAGCTCTCAGATTGTCAAATGTTACAGAATTTTCAGTGGAAGATTAATAGGTTTAAAGCTATTTATCCACACCATTCTCATCTTATTACATTTTAGCCCAAGATTGTATGTAGCCGTTTCGGTTTCCTTTAAGTAAAACTTATTGCAAATTTCTAGTAAACCATTGCCCCGATCGCCGCCGTGTATTGTGCGGAACGGAATGAACTGACTGAAGACCAAACATATCGAAAATGATTTTCTACATTCTCTCGGTTATGGCTACACACACACTACACAGCAGACCACTGTACCTACCACGTACCTACACACAAGGACTTTGTGTATGTGTTGGTGTCGCAGACGTGAATATATACATATAGCAATATGCTATGGCAATATGACAATATAAATTATATGTGAGTAGGTGCATACAGAATGTATAGGTATAGACAACGAGAACCCGAGAACATTGCTATAATTGTATGTATGTCACACTCAGCGATTTAAACAAAAGTGGGAAGAACCTATCCTTTACTTTGTTGTTTTTGTGACTCTCGTGTGCCAATTATGGGGTGTTTGTACCCTTTTTATAGGTAGGTAGGGGAAACTGGGAACATTTGATCACCCCTTTTTACTTTTGCTTGTAGAAACCATAATTTATGCACGATTCATAAAGTTTTTTATTTCATTGATGAAGCATTTAATATTCTATAAGTTTGATAATGTATATAAATATTGGTCAATATTTGAAATAAATACAGGATGTTTCAGTGTTTGTCACAGCCAGGCAAATATTAATACCATAACTTTAGACCATGATTCTGAGGCGGAAAACACTGAAAATTTTCGCAGGAAAATTCCAAAATTTTCCGACATTTTTTCATATTTTCAGGATAAAAATAGTTTAGTGCGTTAAATTAGGCCTTAGATAATGACTTAAATATAAAATGTTAACCATGATGATTGATGACTTTCCAAAAAAAGTTTTCCTCAAAAAAGTTCAAAAAACTGAGGGGTAAGCACGAATCTCTCGATAGTGCGTAACGCTAGACGTCGACCTGTCAATTCTCATAGATTTTGTTAGCGAGTCGCTAGCGTTACGCCGCGTAAAAATGTTCGTGCTTACCCCATTGATCAACCCTAATGGAGAGTCACAAGTGATCCAAAAAACAGCAATGTGTCACACAATAACCAATAAGCCCATTTAATTAGTCACAGGATCGCCCGATACTATTGGCACGGAGAGCAAAGATTACTGATAATAATCAAATCAAAAATTTCTTCTATGTTGCTCTGGGAGTGAAAAAAAACCTATAATACGACAGCTGCTTCTCTTCCCGGGCATACTGTACAAGTCAGTAGGACAAGAGGGTCTTGGTGTTTTGTAGACGATGGGCTGACCACCTGTCACTACTAACCGAACTTGTACATCTCAACTACGAGTATACCCTCAAAATTGGTCAGAAGTGGCACCATGTGGTTCTATCGGCCCTTGGTGCTCTGCCTACCCCGTAAGGGATAAAGGCGTGATTATATGTATGTATGTAAATCAAAAATACATTTCCTGCGAGAAATAACACTGTCGTGTAACTCAAAACAAGTACCATTGTTTTGAGTTATACGACAGTGTTATTACTCGCAGGAAATGCATTTTTAACCGACTTCAAAAAAGAGAGGTTATCAATTCGTCTGTTATATGTGTTACCTCAGAACTCCGTCATCTATAATCTATAATATAAAAATGAATCGCTAAATGTGTTGGTAAGCACGAATCTCGAGAACGGCTGAACCGATTTCGCTAATTCTTTTTTTAGCGTATTCCTTGAAGTACAGGGATGGTTCTAACGGAGAGAAAAATTTAAAAAATGCCTGAACATGTCTAAAACATTCCTTTTCTACATTCCCATACAAACAATTTGTTGGAAATTTGAAAGTCCGGGAAGGCAAAACAATTGGGTGACGTTAGTTCAAAGGCGTGGGACAGAACAACGTCTGTCAGGTCCGCTAGTTTAAAATAATAAACAAATAATTGTTGGCAACATCGAGCGCGCGCCATTTCTCGACGACTCAACCTCCAGTTGGGCAGAGGGCGCCACTTTTAAAAAAGAACTAGGACAAAATGGTGGCGGCGTGAGACACTTTTGGTTCGGCTCTCGACGCGGAAACTCCTAGCTGTTATTTAAATTAATTATTACTATTTACCTATTAAAATCATAATTCATACTTAATCACTTTAATTGTAAATTACAATACATACTGTTGATTTAATAAATTTATATACATATTGGAGTTTATATCATAATAAATTAACTACAGTTAATATCAGAAGTGTTACCCGCGTGTCATGGGGAAATATAAGAAAAAGGGTGGCCGTAAACGCAAACATGTTCAATCAAGTAGCAGTAGTAGTTCTAGTAGCAATTCCGACAGCGAGAGTGCCCGAACCCCGTCACCTCCACCGAAACGTATTTCGAAGCGTACGAATACTACGAAGAACAAGACACCAGACCAGATAAGTAAACCTATACGCAGAAATGGAACAGAGACTGTAAGTAATCCTAATAATTCACTTACATTGAATAATATTATTCCCGAGTTTGACCCTCTGAACGATGACATTAATGCATGGCTTAGGATTATTCAATCATACGCAAATACGTTTTGTTGGTCGGACGAGACAACCCGTTATCAAGCATTAAATAAACTTAGGGGATCTGCTAAGATGTGGTATGATTCGTTGTTGCGCAATGATAATCAATGGCCGTCATGGAAATGGTCAGATTGGCATAATAGATTATCGGTTAGCTTTCAAATTCAAAGAAATATGTTTGAACTTTTGAGGGAAATAATAGAACGTAAACCAGTAGAAAATCAATCATTGTACGAATTCTATTTCGATCAAAAGTGTAAAATCGACCGATTACGTTTGCAATTCACGGATCAGGATGTTATTTCAATAGTCCTTGGTAATATAAGCGACGGAAATATAGAAGCTAATTCTTTTAGTTCATGTGATCAATTTGCAAGTTATTTACACAGTAGGACGTACAAATCTAAGAAATCAATTATTGTTCCAATATCCAAGATAAATCAGCCCCCTGTTCTTATCAGTAATGTAGCCACACAATCACAGGCGACAACAAGTAAAATCGTTCCGTCATTGAGTACTGCCAGTTCAACTGAAACTTATTCACGGAAGACACTAAAATGTTTTTTATGTGGCGGAAATCACAAAAGAATGCAATGTGATATAAAATGTGGATTCTGTGGTATTAGAGGTCACATTGAGTCAACATGTAACCGAAAGAAAAACGTAAAAGTGGAACAAAAACCGGAAAAACCTGAAACTAAGTTTGTTATGTCTTCTAATTCAAGAAATAAATTTGTGAAGAAGGTAGTTTTAAACGATGTGTTAACTAACGATGCATTTATAGATACAGGCAGTAGTTGTTCGATTATATCAAAGTTACTGTTAGGCAAACATTGTTTAGAATCCACCGAGTTACGTTCCCCAGTAACTTTACAAGGATTTTTGAAAAATTCGTCAAAAGTAGTGACTAGCGTGTTCAATGCGAAGTTAAAACTTGATTCAGTAGAAGTAAATAATGTTGATTTTTACGTGATAGATGACCTTGTAGGATGTGATATTTTGATTGGACGCAATGTGACTGAACGTCCTGACTTGATTTATTCTAGGATAGGTGAAGTATTAAAGTTTGAATATGCCGAAAAGTTAAACGAATTTTGTAATAGCATCAACGAGATTGAACTAGATGCGGATTCACATCGTGTAGATTTAATGACATTGTTAAATAAATATAGAAATTGCATCGCTTGTAACGTAAAAGAATTAGGCAAGGTGAACAATCATGAAATGGTAATAAATTTAACACATTTATGTCCAATTCAATATAGGCCTTTCAGATCTTCTCCTGCTAACAGAAAAATTATACGTGATATGGTCGATGAGTTATTAGCAAACAATATTATTAGAGATAGTGATTCCCCCTATGCAAGCCCTGCGCTTTTAGTAAATAAGAAAAATGGTGAAAAGCGGCTTTGCATCGATTATCGCGCATTGAATAAGGTGACAGTAAAAAACAAATATCCTATGCCACGTGTAGAGGATTTACTAGATAGGTTACAGGGAAATGAATGTTTCACCAGCCTTGATTTAAAAAGCGGTTACTATCAAATACTAATGAGTCCTGAGTCTATTGCTAAAACAGCATTTATAACAGAAGACGGTCATTTTGAATTTTTGCGGCTCCCTTTCGGGCTAGTCAATGGGCCGTCGTGTTTTCAGGAAATGATGAATAAGGTGTTAAGTAACCTAAGATTTGGAAATGTAATTGTGTATTTAGATGATGTGTATTTGGTAACTAAAAATGTTGATGAGAATCTAAAATTGCTAGAACAAGTACTAGAGATCTTTAGAAATAGCGGTTTAACCCTAAACCTAAAAAAATGTCATTTCTTTAAAACCGAAATTGAATTTCTTGGCTACAAAATTAAGCCAAATATGATAATGCCTAATCCCGTAAAGTTAGAGGCAATTAAAAGTTTTCCAGTCCCTAAGAATGTACATCAACTTCGGCAATTTTTAGGATTAATTAATTATTTCAGAAAATTCATTAAAAATTGTGCTGTGATGTCAGCACCACTTACGAAATTGCTGAAGAAAGATGCTCTCTGGATATGGGAAAATGTTCAAAACCAAGCTTTTATGATATTGAAAGAAAAATTAATCTCTGGTAGTGTTCTAGCCATTTTCGATCCCTCAAAGGATAAAGTTTTATATACGGATGCTAGTCGAGAAGGTGTAGCTGGCATTTTAATGCAAGTGACTGATGAGGGTGAAAAACCCATACATTACTATAGTAGACAAACATCTGAAGACGAGAAACGATATCATTCGTTTGAGTTAGAACTACTTGCAATAATTTCATCTTTACAAAAGTTTAGACTATATTTACTGGATTCACCATTTAAAATTATAACAGATTGTAATGCGGTACGATACGCTTTAACTAAAAAAGAAATAATTCCCCGAATTGCACGGTGGGTGCTACTTACACAAGAGTTTGCCTTTGAAATACATCATAGAGAGGGCACGCGTATGCAGCATGTAGATGCTTTAAGTCGTAACCCCATGCCATCCGGGGAAAAATATGAATCGGAAGTAATTCTATCTATAACTGAGGCTGATTGGTTAATGACAGTCAGGTACAAGACTTTGAGATAGTCAAGATTAAAAAGATATTAGAGTCAGGAAAAGCCGACGATAATAAAGAGATTTTCAGTAAATATCAACTTTTAGGTAATAAAGTTTATCGAACAACAACCCGAGGTCGTCGTTGGGTGGTACCAAAAAAATGTATTTGGCAAATTATTAAAAGCAACCACGACGATGTGGGTCATTTTTCGGTCGATAAATCCGTGGAGCGTATTAAACGGGTATACTGGTTTCCAAAAATACGGCATACAGTAAAAAAATATATAAAAAATTGCATAAATTGCATTTATTACAAAATCAAAGGTGGCCCAAAAGAAGGCGAATTGTACTCCCTACCGAAATATGCCCAGCCATTCCATACGCTCCACGTAGACCATTTAGGGCCATTTGTAAAATCAAAAGATGGTAACAAATACTTGCTAGTCATGGTTGATTCGTTTACCAAGTTCGTATTTATTTCGGCAATAAAAACAACAAATTCGGCAGACGTTATGTCGGAATTAGATCAGGTATACAAAATTTTTGGTAATCCCAGACGTATAATAAGTGACGCTGGTACTGCTTTTACTTCCAAAGTGTTTACCGAATATTGTAATGGTAAAAACATTCGTTTACATACAATTGCAACGGGTATGCCTCGCTCCAACGGTCAAGTTGAGAGGTTTAACAAAACCATTCTCGAGGCGATGAGAACATTAGGTGCCAATGGTGATGAAGATTGTTGGGATCAGTATGTTACGACATTACAACAAGGACTTAATAGTACCATTCACAAAACTACGAAAGCAGTTCCTAGTGAAGTTTTCTTGGGATATCGCTTAAGAACTGATGGGGATAATATCATGGGATCAGATATTGATACAGGGGAGTCAACGGACGTAACGGATTTGCGTATGAAGGTTGATCAAAATATTAAAGCCAATGCAATTACTCAAAAACAGAGGTTTGATCATTCTCGTGTAAAGGCAAAACAGTACTCAATGGGTGACCTCGTTCTCATTAAAATCCAAAGCAAGAATAACGATGGTCAAAGTACAAAATTGATGCCAATTTTTAAAGGTCCATTTCAAATAAAAAGCGTATTAGGCAATGATCGATACGAGGTGACGGATTTGAGAGGGTCTGAACGTACTACTAAGAACTATGTGGGCACAGCAGCAGCTGAAAATATGAAGCCATGGATTAAAATAGGTGATTGGGTCGACGACTAAAAGTCAAGTCAGTCAGTTTCGTGTTGGCAAAATAATGATTTTATGTAGGTATAGCACTTATTGATTTCATAAGATTTGTGAATTTAAAATAATTTTTAACATAACCTTAGTCATATTTACATACATAAAACTATGTGTATATTGTTATATGTTTGTTATCTTGTAACGCGTATAGGCTGGTGTTAAATTTTAATATTTGAAATTATACTGGAATGCTTAAGAGGAGGCAGACCTTATTTAGCATCTTTTTGATGAAATATGCTGAAACGGGTGCATGTTTGTTTAATGTGAGACTATTACACTATATTCTTAGTACCCTTAACTATGTCATGTAAAGCCAAAAACATGATTTAATGATTTTCGCTCGATAGTTTTGTTTTTTTAAATCGACATGTTTTTTAGTCATTTTTACTTTTATTTCGGCTATTACATGAGGTAGGCGTTTAAAATAAATTCGGATGTCAAGATAATAATGATAGTAAACTTTTGTAAAGCCAAAATTAAAAAACAATCATAATTGAACACACAATTAATAAAAATCTTTTTGAGACTTACGCTCTTTACTTCTGAGCTCAATCAGTTGTTTAGCGTGCAAGCGATATTCTACTCTAATGCTTACAGAAAAGCGTTAAATAGTAACTTCGTGCCCGCTGACGCTCAGTACCGCGCTGTGCGCCGACGACGTAGGGTCTATGTCGCTTTCGCCCACGGCAGTGGCATTTTTTATTATCTTGCGGTGTAGGTATTACTCGATTGAGTTCGGACTAATGGGAAATAAAACTAAAAAATATGTTTCCAAAAGGAAGATGGCTCAACGTTGGAGAGAATCAAAAGGTGTAAGTAGCTATAATCATAATTAGTAAGTATGTAAAGTTTAGTGCTGAGAATGCATTTTATAATGGACAGGAGAAAAAACAAAATGTCGAAATTACGGGATAAAATATTTACCCGGGATAAAAAGTATAATGTGTTATTCTGATACGTACCTAAGCTAATATAAGGTCTTTCCGAAATTAGTGATTTGCCTTTGACACGAAACTAGGAAAGTAAAAAGAAACAACTTTCACTATGGGGCCAACTCCGATATAGTGAAAAAAATCAGCTGTTCCATACATTTCAGGATTTTGCGTGATGAAGTAACAAACATACACACTCACACACATACAAACTTTCACCTTTATAAATTGGTAGAATTCCTTTGAACGATGGCGCTAGTTGCTTTGTTTATCTATGTAAAAGTCTACAAAAGAAATTAGTTCCGAAATCACACACACAGCATGAGAAGTATTCTATAAGCGCACTGCTTTACACATGAAGCACATACACAAATTTAAATACATTTACGAGTATATGTAGGTACAATATCTTTCACCCACCTAAGGAACTTACTTACTACTACAGGTGAGGCATAAATATTGGAATAGGTATGTGGATTAGGTATTTTTCAATACTAGTCGGTACCTAATACAACGATTAGGTCATCATCATCTTCCTGCCCTGTTCCCATTTATTTGGGGTCGGCACAATATGTACTTTTCTTCCATTCATCCCTATTATCCGTCATCTCATGGCTCACTCCCAGTACACGCATATCCTCCCTCACACAGTCCATCCAACATTTCTTTGGTCTACTTTCTTTTCTTTATATCCATCCACACTCATGCACAAAGCTCTCTGTAAAATATGCCTTTCATCCCGTCGCTTTACATCATAGACTCATAATATAGCTTTACATGCCCGTACCAAGACAGACGGTTACTTCGTAACTTGTCTGTGATCGGCGCAACTTTCAAACTTCCTCTTATATACACATTTCTTATTTTATCCATTCTTGTAACTCCACACATCCATCTCAACATTCTCATCTTGCTTACATGGAATTTTTATCCTTCTTTACGGCCCAGCATTCAGATACAAGACGACATTAGGTATTAGGTATCGCATAAAATATCATCTTATTATGAGAAATCAACCGTAAGGCATAGACTATAAGTTTCAATTTTATTATTTAGCAAAAATACTACAATATCATTAGAATATGAAGGTAATTTTCACCATTTCTAACAAGTTTATAATAGCCTAGCGGTTACATCGGCGGAGTCGAAAACCAGATATTCCTGGTTCGTATCCGGGTACAGACAAGACTTTTTTTTTCCTTTTTTTTTTTTTACAAAATAAAAATCCTTTATTTAAACAAAATATTTGACACAAACTAAAAACAATTTAACTAAATATTAAAAATTTAACCTAATATAAAAAATGCATTTCGCTATTATCACGATATTTTCTATTTCCACAACTATTCTTTTTACGTAGGTATTTATTAGATAATGGATCATTCACCGAAAACCGATACTAAATATTCACCGAATAAAGATTCTACGTATTTATCTAATACGTAATGGATCACAGTAATGGAACGGCCATATTGCATAAATATTAGTATGTATTAGGTCGAACAGGTACGATTTTTACCTAATCCGACCCATCTTTACTTACTACGTAGCATCTTCGGCAGCAGTTCCTTATCTACAATATTTTGTTTATAGAATTCAAACCAATTGTGCCGAACAAAAAGTCCTGGAGTCGCCCGTCAAAGTTTATACCGAAATAATACCACCTGTAATGTTTGAAGAAAAGTGAGTGAGAACCTACCTACCTGCTATAATTTTGTTGTTTTTGCTCACTTGTTTTCACTTTTGGCTACTAAAACTTTTTTGATATTTTTAAACTCATTTCATATTTTAGCTCTCCGATTGACAGTTTGATGGTAACAGATGAGGTGGAGCATAGAACAGAAGGTATTTTACTGTATAAGGTAAATAGTACATATATATTTCTTGGGGAGTGTAGAGGATTAGTAAGAAAAATCATTTAATTTAATTGTATAGTATTTAAACGCACATCAAATAAAATGATTTTTTTTTAGTCACAAATAATTGGAATTCATATAAAAATTACTGACTGCACAGCAAAATCCTCAAATAAGAATATTGCTAATCAAACTGCAATTTATATTTGTGGCATACGCATACCGCTATTTATCTTTAAATAAAGTTTTTTTTATTTATGCACAGCTAATATTGCGAATGCACATTATACATACCTGTTAACCATTTATTTTTAAAAAACACCTACTATTTATATTTAACATACAGCAATTTACCTAAATGAAACGGCATTTTTTACATAATCATCTTAATATTAAAATTTGTTAAGTTACTACTTGTAACATTTTAACATATTGACTCACCTAAAAGCCTTTTTAAAAGCGATCTACATGAGTAAATTGGTCCCATTTCACATATGTATCGGATACTATTTTTTGTGATATATAAAATAAATCTTTGATATCTACCATTAATCCGTTTTATTCAAAACTTCCTAATACTTGTTGCATTGGATGAATTTTATACATAAATATAACTATGATGCAGGTAATGTGTTCTATTGTATGAATGATTTTTTAACATACCTATATTACTTATTAATAAATTAATTATTTTAATTTAATTGTATTTTGCAAACAAAAATAAAATAAACATAACATTGAAATCAATTATAATAACGACTCTATGGGTTTTTATGTTCTCTGCGTTTGACCTAGCGTTGACCCGCCTGCTCGAAAGCGCGCGAATTTCGAATTTTAACACTACGCAGATCTTAACGCGTATCCTTGCATTGCGGGTGGCGGGGTATGTGGGCGGAGCAACCGTGGGACTTTTATTTGACTGCTGGCTCTTAAGTGAGGCGGTTCCCGCTCTTTGAGCAAAACTAATTTCAAGTATAAAAATAGTAATAATGATGCAATTGAATCAACTCGGTCTCTCAAGTGAAGCGTCTGCTCTTTGGGTGCGAGGGTTTGGTTAATCACTATTACGTTTTATGCCTGATACGCAAATATTTGTAAACATACATATAACTTAAAGTTTTCACTACTATACATATACAATTATTTCAGTTGTTCACATTCCATAATATGTTTTAGAATCATATCATTGGAATGTGTGGTGTCAGAGGCTGCCACCATGCAGCATGGCCGTGTTGGCAACATCGAGCGCGCGCCATTTCTCGACGACTCAACCTCCAGTTGGGCAGAGGGCGCCACTTTTAAAAAAGAACTAGGACAAAATGGTGGCGGCGTGAGACACTTTTGGTTCGGCTCTCGACGCGGAAACTCCTAGCTGTTATTTAAATTAATTATTACTATTTACCTATTAAAATCATAATTCATACTTAATCACTTTAATTGTAAATTACAATACATACTGTTGATTTAATAAATTTATATACATATTGGAGTTTATATCATAATAAATTAACTACAGTTAATATAATAAATATTCACACACTTCACAACACATTGACCTTGTCCCACATTAAGATCCCTAACCTAAGGTCTTGTGTCGTGGGTACTAAGCAACAATACAATTTACGGTGAAAAGCACTCTAATAATAATAATAATTTTAATAATAATAATTTATTTATTGGACAAAACACATAGGCATACATTTATGGGGTGCCTTGGTTTCCACACTAGGATTCCCTGTGTCGTGGAAACCAGGCTCTTCTATTGATTCTACAATTTACCAAGGTTCTTAGTAGAAGATAGGAAAATAAAATAATATTAAAACAATTAAAATTAATGATACATAGGTTATTAAATTGGTACTGGATTATACAAAAAAACATGCAAAATTACAAACATTTTTAATAATATTATTTAATATTATCTAAATTTGTGGTTAAATGTGATAGATAAATTATGTCGCTCTCGCCGATCTCATGCAACCGATCTGAGCTGAATGTTGTCTCATCGCGGCAATAACGTTAATACCAAGCCTAAGAAAAAAAAATACGCTGACAGGTCGCAGTCATAGAAATGTATACAAGCTGGAAACAGCACATCTTACTAAAAACTGCCTCTCGAAAATTTAACCGATTTTACCTTGAAAAACTAGACGGGAAAAAAAGTAGAGTGTACTCACAATTTAATTTTAATGGACATGTTTTCATTCAATGACATTTCTACCATGAACAACCCAAGTAACAAAGGAAGCATTTTAACAAACGGATAATTAACTTATGTAGAACTGAAGGTTCTTACGTTGTTGTGCCACATGGTTCAATTTTTTTCGACGAATTCGTCAAAAATATATTCCGGACTAAGATTCACCAAATGCCTAGTATTGCTGAGTAGCATAAACGTGCATCAATGTAATGCTTGCATTTTTGAAGGTCAACTGAATGTGTTAAACAGCTTTTTAATCAAATACACGCGAGCAATAGTAATGCGTAAAGCTGTAAATACATTAATTTTACTGTATTCGTAAAACCATTTGTCGCCCATATTGGGGAAAAGCAAACACATTAAACATCAGCAATTTTTATGGTGGATACATAATTAGTGAAGATTAGATTATCCGTTTCTAAAGAAAAGTAGGAATAATTGCAGAGTACTTCATTTACAAAAATTTTCCTCAAAAACGAAATTTATCCGTTTGTTAAAATGCTTCCTGTGTTACTTGGGTTGTTCGTGGTAGAAATGTCATTGAATGAAATGTCCATTAAAATTAAATTGTGAGTACACTCAACTTTTTTCCCGTCTAGTTTTTCAAGGTCAAATTGGTCAAATTTTCGGGAGGCAGTTTTTAGTAAGAAGCGCTGTTTCCAGCTTGTATACATTTCTATGGTCGCAGCCACCATCTCTACTTAATCTGTGGCAGCCACTAACAGACAAGCAGACAGATAACTTTTTTAGTCTGTGCTTGCTTCTTTTTGTTTCGTGCAACTCTACTTAATTGTGGTTTCGTGCACTAAGTAGTCTGTGTGTTATTCGGCGGGAAAAGCTGGAAGGGTGCAGGTGTAATTTTCTTGTGAAAATCAAAAATTATTTGTAAATTGAATGTGTCCGTAAAGTGATGTTAACTGGTAGATAAGTTATATTTTGATTACTTTTGATGTGAATCTAGTGCGTGTGCATGGTTTTATACGCAGGTAAGCTGAGTAAAACTTTAGCCGGAATACGATCTCTTCATGGGCCCATGTAAGTTGTTTCTGCAATAATTTTTCATTTTGGCTAACTTTACACTTGTTCTTGAGGATTTTTCTGACGTTTCCATTCATCATCATCATTATCATCCATCATATGTTCAGAAATCATTTACTTAAGACAATGGCTGTATGGGCTTTGTTCCCCTTGCCTTTCCTTCGGGATAAACTAAACAAAAAAAAAAGTCTGTGGTTTCGTCAACTCTTTGGGTTTCGGGACTCGGCGGGAAAAGCTGGAAGGGTGCAGGTGTAATTTTCTTGTGAAAATGAAAAATTATTTGTAAATGGCTTGCATGTGTCCGAAAAGTGGTGTTTTCTGGTAGATAAGTTATATTTTGATTACTTGTGATGTGAATCTAGTGCGTGTGCATGGTTTTATACGCAGGTAAGCTAAGTAAAACTTTAGCCGGAATACGATCTCTTCATGGGCCCATGTAAGTTGATTCTGCAATTATTTTTCATTTTGACTAACTTTACACTTGTTCTTGAGGATTTTCCCGACGTTTTCATTCATCATCATTATTATCATCCATCATAAATTCAGAAATCATTTACTAAAGACAATGGCTGTATGGGCTTAGTTCCCCTTGCCTTTCCTTCGGGATAAACTAAACAAAAAAAAAAATTCGTGCACAGACTACTTAGAGAACTGGTTTCGGATTCGGCGGGAAAAGCTGGAAGGGTCCAGGTGTAATTTTTTTGTGAAAATTAAAATTATTTGTAAATGGCTTGCATGTGTCGGTAAGGTGATGTTTTCTGGTAGATAAGTTATATTTTGATTACTTGTGGTGTGAATCTAGTGCGTGTGCATGGTTTTATACGCAGGTAAGCCGAGTAAAACTTTAGCCGGATTACGATCTCTTCATGGGCGCATGTAAGTTGTTTCTGCAATAATTTTTCATTTTGACTAACTTTACACTTGTTCTTGAGGATTTTCCCGACGTTTCCATTCATCACCATCATCATTATCATCCCATAAATTCAGAAATCATTTACTAAGGAAAATGGCTGTATGGGCTTAGTTCCCCTTGCCTTTCCTTCGGGATAAACTAAACAAAAAAAAAAAAAAAGAACTGGTTTCGTGTTTGAAAGTGTCCGTGTGGCACCGTGTATTTATTATATATTATTTAAAATTATATAATATATAATAGTTTTGTGATGTCAGAACACGTATTACCGGCTGAAGAGCCGATTCGATTTATTGCTCCAATAATACAAGACAACCCAACAGGATGGGGACCGTGCGAAATGCCGGAACAATTCCGAGACATGCCCTATCAACCTTTCAGCAAAGGGGACCGCTTGGGCAAGATTAGTGACTGGACTGTTGTCCAGGATAAAAAATACCAGAGTAAGTACCAATGCTTTATTATCTTCGTGTAGGACAAGTTTCACAAAATGAATCAAGCAATTTTGGAGGTTAGGTGAATCTATCGTATGATACGTAAACGAAACGAACATCTAATACTGATTATAATTTGTGGTTTTTAGATAAGTACGCTCCACAAATTTCGCAATTCGGCGCTGGTTCGTCGTATGCTTACTACCACGATGAGGATGAGAGTACGTTCCACCTGGTGGATACTACGAGGGTTCAGAAGCCCCCGTACCAGCGAGGCCGCGCTCGAGGGCAGCGCGGGCGCGGGGCGAGGGGGGCGCGCACCCCCGGCGGGATGACCACTTTGAATAAAGTAATAATGCCCAGTTAAAATTTTGCTTTATTGTTGCTATTTCTATTTAATACTATGGATCTCGTTTCTTATTAAATTGAAGTTAGTATGTATAGTTAAGTTTAAGTCTATCAAATATTATTTACATTTATAAAACGCTGTATCTATGTATGCTTAGATCTTTGAAACTACACTGGATTTTTATACTAAGTTGTGGGCGGCTGCACATATTATGTGTATATTTTAATGGCCAAAATCAATATTAGAGATGAAGATCAAACTCAAATCTATCTTCATTCTCTTAGATGTCAATTTCTAGTAGTTCTTGCTGTAGATGATTTATTAATTATGAGTGAATCAGTATAATATTTATTTATATTTTCCAGCAACGTGATCGCAAGCTGGGTAAGAGATGGGGCCAGAGAGGTGCTCCAATGAAGATCCGTGATGCCTCAGTTACAGTGAGGCCTACCTGGGTTACTATCGAGGATATGGACTTTCCTCGACTCGCCAAACTTACCTTACCTGGAATCAAGGAAGGTATGTATTTTTCATGGTTTGTTTGCTATTTAGATATTATAAATGTAATTGTTTGTTACTCTTCAACACAAAACCTACTAAATATGTTTTAATGAAACTTGACAGTTTGCATGATAGTTAAGCCACTTATGCCACAACATGTATAAAATAGACAAAACTGTTTTTGATGAGAGTTCATTTACAATTTAATTTAACCACTCTTACCTGATTAAAATTAAGATAAACTAGCACAAAGGCCACTTTTAAAGCATTCTGGAAATACTGAATGATGATACTTTTGTCAAAATGATTAATTTGGTTTAATAACTTGATATGTATATGAGACTAGTGGACGCCTGCGACTCTATCCGTGTGGACTACAGAAAAAAACAAAATGTAAAAAATTCTGGGATAATAACATTTTCCCGGGATAAAAAGTAGCCTAAATGTTAAGTGGGACCTGTCACAATATATTCCTGAAAACTGCATCAGAATCGTAGTAGTTTCTAAGATTAACATGCACAAACGCACAGACAAACCGACAAAATTCCAAAAATCATTATTTTGGGTACTATTGGGTTAATAAAGGTCTATAATATTTTTTCTCATATATCTTCCATGTACAGACAGTGATCCATAACATTTTTATTATATGTATAGATAATCTTAATATACACAATTTTATTAGAGGTAGTGACCCTGCCTGCGACGCCATAGGTCCTGGGTTCGAATCCCGGTAGGTGCAAACTGCAAACATTGATATGATGAATATCAATTTTCGTTTCCGAGCCATGGATGTTTCTATACTTATCTATGTATTTATATACCGTTGCTTAGTTTCCACGACACAAGACCTTAGGAATCTTAGTGTGGGACTAGGTTAATGTGTTGTGTAGTGTGTGAATATTTATTTATTTATTTATTATTAGATGTAATGCCATGCAAACAATGTTGTGGGTATTATCTGTTATTAACAGTGGTCAGAGTAGGTATATTGATTTTACATACTTGCGTCATGATCAGTGGTCGGAGTAGGTATATTGAATTAAGGTCATTGACATCAAACGTATATGTTAATATGGATACGCCTCCGAGTTTCCGGATACAAATGGATCTTAGATGTTAAAAGAAATAGCTTAAAATTAGAAAATATTGATAAAATTATAGTTATTTATTTTAATTGTACATATATAGAGACAAAAAAACAAAATGTAGAAATTGTAACCGATGAGGATTAAAAATAATTGTTTTTAATAAAATTGTAATAATGATTAATATGCATTTTTTCTGGAATGTACCGGAGTTTCCAAAAACTAGCAGCATAGCGTTGAGAGTATTGATACATTTTTAACTAGTTTCATGTAATAATTTCGAAGTTTCAGTATTTTTATTTAATTTTTATCATAATAATCCGCAAACTCGGAGGCGTATCCATATTAACATATACATTTGATGTCAATGACCTTAATTCAATACCTACTCCGACCACTGGTTATTAATGTTATATCTTACTTTAAATCATTCACAGGTGAAGATATTGTATGCAGTGGCACTTTGGAGTATTATGACAAGGCCTATGACAGAGTTAACGTAAAACATGAGAAGCCTTTGCAGCGCATTGACCGTGTGTTCCATACGGTAAGATCAGTTTTTTTTCTATATTATATTATTTAATTTTGCTGGTCTAGCAGTGAGCTATCTACACTTTTTTTTGTAATAATAGACATACATAATGTAATAATATAAATATGATAATAATGTAAATAGAATTAGATTCACATGTGGAAAAATTTTATAATATTTTTTCCCCTATTAACTGTGAGATTTTTTTATATGGCACCTGGTACTAATACAGTATTAATGAGTGATTATAGGTAGACATGGGGCTTCACAAAATGGTTTTTTTTTAAATGGCGAGTGAACCTTTATAACTATAATAACTGGTTGCGATTTAAACATAGTTCCATTTCCAAATACTCAACTTTGCTAGGAGTATTAAAATTATGACAATAATGCCCCAGCCATACATTTCTCTGTGTCCATGTCATTTCTCATGCCATATTTTGAGCATGGTCACTGAATCTAGAAATCTATACTAGTATATATTATATCCGAAAAACGGCGGTAGGCTCACCCCTTACCACGTGGCACTTAATGGGCTAACTGGTGAAATGTGTGGGTGTGTAATTTGCACACTACTGCCCAACCTCTTTGGGGATAATGGGCGTGACGACATATGTATGTATTTATTATCTGCGCCGCAGGTGACCACCACCGACGACCCGGTGATCCGTCGCCTCAGCAAGACGACTGGCACGGTGTACGCCACCGACGCCATCCTGGCCACCATCATGTGCTGCACCAGGTCTAACTACTCCTGGGATATTGTTATTGAGAAGATCGGTGAGTTTCCTATTTAATCTACTGTGGTTCATTATTTTCATACCATTGTCTGATTATTTATGTGGATGACGCAATATTGTTTAATAACTTTTTGACAGTGAATCTGTTTTTAATTTATGATTACGTTTGAAATAAGTGTTGTAAATTTGATTTAGAAGTAGGAAGAATCCGAAAGAGTTTGTTACTCAATTCAATAGTACTTAGTAATAAAAAGTTTACACTATAAAAAAGGATCAAAAAAACTTACAAACACAAAACTGAACTGAACTTTTTAAAAGAGACCTACGTCAACTTGAAAAAAAGTTAAGTCACTCAGCTCATGTTTACTATCACTGTTTTAGTAAGTTATTAAAGACTAGTGGACGCCCGCGACTCCGTCCGCGTGGACTACAGAAAAAACAATATGTCGAAATTATCCGTGATAAAAACATATTTCCATATGTTAAGTGGGACCTGTCACAATATATTCCTGAAAACTGCATCGATCGGTTCAGCCGTTTCTGAGATTAGCGTGCACAAACGCACAGACAAACCGACAAATAGACAAATAGACAAAAATTCCAAATATCATTCTTTTGGGTACTATTGCGTTGATACAGGTCTCCTATAATATTTTTTCTCGTATATCTTCCATGTACAGACAGCGATCCGGTACATTTTTATTATAAAATATTCACACACTTCACAACACATTGACCTAGTCCCACATTAAGATCCCTAAGGTCTTGTGTCGTGGGTACTAAGCAACGGTATATAAATACATAGATAAGTATAGAAACATCCATGACTCGGAAACAAACGTCAATATTCATCATATCAATGTTTGCACCTACCGGGATTCGAACCCAGGACCTATGGCGTCGCAGGTAGGGCTACTACCAACTACACCAATCGGCCGTCGAACCCCCATTATATGTATAGATTACTATCTTCAAAAAAACGTGGTATACATGCAGGCGACAAGCTGTTTTTGGACAAGCGCGACAACACGGAGTTTGACCTGCTGACGGTGAATGAGACGTCGGTGGAGCCCCCGGCCGACGACGGCAACTCCATCAACTCCCCGCGCAACCTCGCGCTCGAAGCCACCTTCATCAACCACAACTTCAGCCAGCAGGTTCGTAGGGTGATTCAACAATTTCCGAAGCAATAACAATGCGACAGCAAAAATTGTACAATTTTCGCGTCGAAATGTCAAATTCCTATGAATTTGTTAAGCAATACAAATTTTATAAGCGATCAGCGAATATTGGCAAAATTTTGCTATCGCATTGCATTTTCTAGATACATGATACCCAAACCAGTACTCGTCTGTTACATTTATTTAATGTGGGGCCTAATTTTCCAATGGTCAGATAGCCTATCTGAAGGAAAAAGTAAATCCTGTCTCGATCTTGATCAAGCTTTAGAAAAAGACAGCATCAAATTTTGTAAAAGATTCAGGTAATATTTTGTTGAAAAGCCCTCGGAGCTTAACTACCATATACTCAATCATCAATGTAGTGGTAGTTACTTGAACACTTTCTATTTATAATCTTCTATAATATGTATAAAAATGAATAGCTGAATGTGTTGCTAAGCGCAGATCTCGAGAACAACTGAACCGATTTCGCTAATTCTTTTATTAGGATATTCCTTGAAGTACGTGGAATGGTGGTTACAGAGAGATTTTTTTTTTAAATTGCCTGAAAAAGTATAAAAACAACATTTCCATAGCGGCCGCTCACGACTTTGTTCACGTGAAAGGGCATTACACCCGTGCAAAGCCGGGGCGGATTCCTTGTTCAATACAGGATGTTTTTTCGTTGGCACCCTTAACGAAGGGTATGTACATCAAATAAAGTAAGTTTATGCCAAAAAAAATGCTGGGGAACGATGTAAATTTTTTTGATTTTTTTAAATTTCTTGATCGGGCGAAATTTATAGTGTCCAGTGTTTATGCTAGTTATTATTTCTCGTGAAAAAAATCTTGCTACGCGCGTCTATGTGCATTTATGCAGAAAAACGCAGTCGATTTACTCAACTTTTGACTCTAATATCTTGGGAACTAGACACTTCCTAGGTATGCTTCCATGGAGAAAAATGATCGTGATGATGAGGAGATTCCGTAGTTTTCGGGAACGTTGCCGACCAAAAATCACTATTACAAAAGTAAAACATTTTAGTGTATAGCTATCGGGATGAAAAAATAACGTTGCCAATAATGTAATTTAAAAAGAGATTGTAAAGTTCGTCATCCGAGTTAATTGACCCGATAGCTCAGTTGGTTAGAGCGAAAGCACGGTTTGCGAGTGGTCGTGAGTTCGAATCTCACTCGGGTGAAGAATTTTTTCATTTTCTTATTAATATTTTATATTCTCATTTTATTTCTCTGTCAGGTGCTGAAGTCTGGCCCGAACGAGGCCAAGTTCAAGTTCCCCGAACCGAACCCATTTGTATCAGAGGAGGACGGCGAAGTCGCCTCCGTCGGGTACCGCTACCGCAAGTGGAACCTCAACAACGGAGTGGTGAGTACTTGTAGCAGACATACTCAATCACTTCTTACGATACCCACAGGCAGACATGCGATGGTGCTATTCTTCTCTTCCAACATCTCACGGGTTTGGGGCCATCCATATATTACGTCACAGGTTAAGGGGGAGGGAGGGGATCGTCAAACTGTGACATTGTGTGACAAGGGGGTGGGAGGGTTCCTAAATTTCGTGACGTCATATTTTCATTCAATAATCTCTAAAATATAAATTTGCAAAAAGCTAAATGTGACTTCACACTAGGGAGGGGGGGTCTCACAAATGTGACCAGCTGTGACAAGGAGGAGGGGAGTGGCAAAAAATCATGAAATCCGTGTGACGTAATTTATGGATAACCCCTTATATAATAATAATAATAATAAAGCTATTTATTCCAATTAGTTCTATGGTTATTACATATTTTCTTTGAAATTCTAGCTAAACTAAGTGGACCCCGCTTGGGTATATGCCTCCTCCAACTCTTTCCACTTTCCTCTGTCCTTTCCTTTTTCTAGCCAGTTTTGTCCAGCCACTTCGACTATCTCATCTGCCCATCGCTTCTTTGGTCTTCCAGTGTTCCTTTTTCCTAATGGTCCAGTCCACTTTGTAGATTGCAATGTCCACCTTTTATCAGAATATCTTGAAATATGGCCTGCCCATCTCCACTTCAAACAGTATTCAAGAGCATCTGTTAGTTTTGTCTTTTTTCTTATCTCTTTGCTTTTTACTTTATCTATTTTTCTCAGTTTGAGGATGCTCCTCTCCATCGCTCGTTGTGTTGTTACTATTTTATTCTTTATTTTATTTGTGTATACCCATGTCTGGCTTGCATATGTTAAGCTGGGCAGAATGCAGGTTTCCATTATTACTTTTTTCGTTTCCATTGTGTAGTTACCTTTTAGTATTTCTTTATGTGCCCAGAATTTTTTCCATGTAGTAATGATTCTTTATTAACCCCTTAGCTACAGTTTATTTAAAAGTGAAGCATAGACCAAATTGATCGTTCGTGTGTTTAAGCCATATTTTATACCTAAGTGTTCCTTTGTTACATTAAGCACGTCAAAATTTACAACTGGAACTTATTTGTCTACCCTCGCCAAGCTAGGCAGTGTTTTCATGTCTATGCCGATATCTAACAGACGAGATTTATATCTATCTGTGTGGTCATAAACAAAATATGTCACATGAAAGCTGAATGCAATACACAGCTAGAGATTTTAACTGTGTATCGCACACCATATTAAAGCTCTCTTAAAAGGGCATCTACATCGTGGCTACGACCCGATGCGCGCATTTCGAAGGACCGGAACTCTGAAGTGTCTTAAATTTTGAAAGAGCTCGCCTCTGTACTTTATCTTTATGTTTTCAATAAAGAATAGGAGATAACTAACACTAATAACTTAACAGGTTCTAGTAGCCAGATGCGAGCATGACGCGGTAATGCAGGGTCCTCAAGGCGAGACTCAGTTCCTGTCGATCAAGGCCCTCAACGAGTGGGACTCGAAGGTGGCCAACGGAGTGGAGTGGAGGCAGAAGTTGGACACACAACGCGGTGCGGTATTGGCCAACGAGCTGAGGAACAATTCGTGCAAGCTGGCCAAGTGGACTGTGCAGGTATTTGCTTATGCTAGCCCATAAAAGGGTGTAAAAGATTGTGTAGACTATTTTTTCTGACTTTTGTCAAAGGTTAATATACCTTCTGCTCTATCGACTGGGTCTGGCGTCCCTTATGTTGATTTTAATTATTGTAATTTTTAAAATCTTCTATACAGAAAATATCTATGTCCTGAATGACGGATCAACGCTCAACTTAAACCGCTGATCCTTGAAATCTGTCTGTCTGTTCTTCGTATGACATAGGCATCCGATAAGAAAGGATTTATCGAAATTGGAAATTAACGCCAGGGAAATCACGTAACTCTACTAGTTTGTACATAGAAACCCTTTTAATCTATCCACCAGTTAACATAACATTCTCCCCAGGCTCTGCTAGCCGGATCCGACCAGATAAAGTTCGGATACGTGTCCCGTGTGCAAGTCAGAGACAATTCCCGGCACGTCATCCTCGGCACGCAGCAGTTTAAGCCGCACGAGTTCGCTGCGCAGATCAACTTGTCTATGGACAACGCTTGGGGTATCCTACGCTGCATCATTGATATCTGCATGAAGCAGAAGGATGGTAAGATTGCTACCCTGATATTTTCGTAGATATTAATGGAATATAATAGTGTGTATTTATTTGTAATCTGTGTTATTTGTGTCCACTTTTATTTAATTTTATTATTTTGGTTGGGATGTCAGTGGTCTCAGCAGAATATCAGCGCAGGCTTCATAACCTGCATATGCTGAGCTGAGGCCATTTCACAACATTTAAATGTTTTCATAATATATTTTTTACTGTTTTAATTTTAAATATTAGTGATAAGGAATTAACTAAGTTATTGTTTGCCTAATGTTGTGAATAAATTTATTTTGATTTGATTTGATATCGATAGTTGACTGGCTTCTGTAGTTTTGAGTTCACTTCTGTTCTAATTATTTGTTATGCAGTACAATAGTTAGGTTTAGGAAACCATAGACAAATTCTCTTAAATAGAAGGTTTTTTAAATTGTCCTCTTACTGCACCGTTTTTATGTACATAATTTTGTTGAGTCATTCACTCAATTGGCCCTTTGAGTAACATCACACATAAGAGCCGTCACGTTCGCTGCCAGCAGATTTTCTCAGCATGCCAATATCAGTTCAACATCTAGTGTCAAAAGGCAATTAAGCATCCGCGGCACCTCAAGAAAACCCAGGACGAAAACGCACATACATAATCGACGGCAGTGAATGTGTTAAAATACAGCAGCGACCTCAATAACAATCTCATACCACTTTTACCGGAAGCAACATAATATTCTAATCTAGTCGATTGTGTTTCTTATGTTAACAAAACCTTTTCCAGGCAAGTACCTAATAATGAAGGACCCGAACAAGCCGCTGATCCGTCTGTACGACATTCCGGACAACACGTTTGAATCCGACGCGTCGGAGGAAAGCGGTGACGAACCGACAGACACGCCGTTTGCGCCGCTCTACTCATACGGAAACCCGAAGAGGATTTAGGAGCTCGTATGTACCTTTGATCGACTATTTTTGGTGTTGTAGCTAGATTTCAACGATTGAACCAGGTATATTACATACTGAAAAAATATGTGGAGTGCGTTTCACCAAATAGTTCTGCTAGGGTGCTAGTTACTATGTAAGGCTGCGTTTCCACTGAGGCGGAGCGGAGAGGAGCGGTGCTTATGACGAATCACAACATGACGTATGCTCTTTCTGAGATATTGAAGAGGTTTCGAGCATAGTTATTGGTCAATTCATGCACCGCTCCTCTCCGCTCCGCCTCAGTGGAAACGCAGCCTTAGTGTTACTGCATACAAAAATGTTAGTTCTCAAATCAGGCATGAGAGTTATTCTATAGAACGAATGAAACGAACTCTAATGTAGGCGCACCAGATTTTTGCGGATGTGAAGTTTGTACTATACGCATCACAGAGTGCGTTTCACCAAATAGTTCCTTTGTATTATGGCGCTAGTTCCTATGTGCATGACTACAAAAAAAATTTTAGCTCTGAAATCAAGAATAGCAGTTCTATGAAACGAACTAGTAAGTCATATGCGGAACTACGAATAACTTCACAGCCACAAAGATCCGCCTGTACTGTAAAATTAACGTAGAGGACTTCAGGAATCGATTTTTATTTAAAAGTATATAGAGGTCTAATAACTAACTCTCAATATTAAAGATGAACTCTAATACGAGACGAGCAACACGATAGCCACCTATGAACCTCGTTTATTATATTTCTGTGCCTTTTAGTTCTCTTTTAGAAGGTACTATAGCCATAGCACTACATTGTATTTGATCAAAGTGTATTATAATTCCATATCCTTTACTTATAGCCTTCCAACAATAAACAGTATAAACTAAACCAGGATGTAAATTAAGTGGTTCTATATGTATTTCATATTTTTATTCCGAAAATACAATTTTGTATTGTCACATTTAGTTTTTTTTTATTCACGCATCTTTATATCAGCAGTTTAAACCTTCCCCAGGGTCATTATACCTACAGGATCTCCTTCGTTATACTGCAGTTCTTGCTATATCATATTTTTTATTTTAGTAGATGCACTACATATCGCATTAGGTTAAATTTACATGTAAAGATGGTGTGTAAAAGAAAGAAATAATAAATAAATATTAAATTATTATATGTATGTAACTACTGACCACCTGTCACTACTAACTGAACTTGTACATCTCAACTATACCCTCAAAATTGATCAGAAGTGGCACCATGTGGTTCTATCGGCCCTTGGTGCTCTGCCTACCCCGTAAGGGATAAAGGCGTGATTATATGTAATGTAAACATAAAATTTGAAGTAACAAAACACATAAACTATGTACTGTCAACTTTGTACTACTTATCTATCTACATTATTTCAGTAATACATATAAGTAACGTTGTATAATTACGTCCTCCATCTATTGATTTAATCAGTCAGATAAATCTCACTTGTATTTTTGCATTACACTTGCCCATCTGGATAGTGAGATTTAGTATAAAAGTTTTCACATGCCTCTTAATTAAAAGGGCTCATTAATTTATATACACACACACACACACACACACATCAGCCTATTGCAGTCCACTGCTGGACGTAAACACCGCCATAAGGGGGTTTGTCCATAGTCACCTCGCTGGATAATTCTCAGAAACACCCGTATTCACGAATACAATACAATACTTAGCTAAGTAAAGAAGCAATACTATGCGAAGTAAGGGATTTCTCAGTGCGTTGCTTGTGGCAAGCCATTTATTTCATAAACAAAAATTAAGTGTCACTTGGCTGTGAGAACCATAGAAATGTATACAAGCTGGAAACAGCGCTTCTTACTAAAAACTGCCTCCCGAAAATTTGACCAATTTGACCTTGAAAAACTAGACGGGGAAAAAGTAGAGTGTACTCACAATTTAATTTTAATGGACATTTCATTCAATGACATTTCTACCACGAACAACCCAAGTAACACAGGAAGCATTTTAACAAACGGATAATTAACTTATGTAGAACTTAAGGTTCGTAGAAACTCTTATATGAGTTTACCGAGCATCTTGATGCTTTATATGAGCATTTTGAAACCATTATGATGCTTTACACTTTATAAGGGGTGGATAATGGCATATCAAAATGATTTTGTAATGCCTGTAGTTTTAGTGCATCAATACACAAAGCAGCTTTGCAGCTTTCAGCTGTTTTTAGTACATTTGGCTCTACAATTGCATTTTTAAGTGGGATATAAATGCTCAATGCTGTTTAGTAACATAAACATAAACCATTATGTCATGTAAATGCCATACAGCTTTTAGCTGTTTTTTATGTCTAAGGGTCTACAATAGCATTTTTAAATAGTAAGATAATGCCTAATGCTGCATAATAGCATAAACTTGTGCTATTATAATGCAGCGCAATTCCATTCTACAGCTTTGGGCTGTTTTAGTGCTCTTCGTTATTTAATAGCACTTTTAACTAGTAAGGAAATGCCTAGTATTGCTAAGTAGCATAAACGTGAATCAATGTAATGCTTGCATTTTTGAAGGTCAACTGAGTTCTTTTAAACAGCTAATTTTTATGGTGGATACATAATAATTAATAAGTAAAGATTAGATTATCCGTTTCTAAAGAAAAGTAGGAATAATTGCAGAGAACCCAATGGAATTTGTATTGGCCTAAATATAGGTAACATAAAATTTGCACAATTTACATTACACATTTACAAAATATAAAAGGATGGTCTTAGCCATTGTGATATTGTCCGTGATCCTAAAGACCTGGAATGTAAATTGGTATATTTACGAGTATATAATTATGAATACTTATATTTCGTACCACTATTGCATACGTACAAATAAGAAACGTTGTTTTAAGTGCTTTAGTGTCTTATTTAGATTAAAGGGATTTAACAACTATTAAATAAATAACCATTAAATATCTTTTATTTTATTTGCACAAGTTTTTCCATCGTTCTTTGAAGCTGAGCATAAGAACGATAAATGTTTTTGTAATGAACGACAAATGTTTTGTGCTCTATCTGCCAGTAATTGATCCAGTGATATAATATTTCGGTAGCTGTAACGTTACTATAATCCATACGTGGGTTTCCTTGATTATCTGAAAATTTAAATTTTAGCACCTATACTAACTAGTGATTACAAAATGTTACAGTGACAGGCGCCACCAAGCTAGGCGTTTAAACCTTTTCTGGGTCCACCTAAAGCTACGCAGAGAAAATTATCACTAAAATTAATCCGCTCAGTAAATGGCGGCAGTAGGCGTAAAAGCGAGACAGACAGAGTTACTTTCACATTTATAATGTTATATATGATAATAAAAAGTATAACATTTCAAAATAAATTCATTGTAGGGTCGGTCTCTTGTTATGGAAAAGTATGTGCACCTTACTCAAAAATATACAATACACAGAAAATGTTTAAAAAGTAGCTTCAGAAGCAAATATTGGGATTATGAGGATAAGCAACTAACTAAATAAAGTTTTGTGACAAATAATTAAAAAAGCAAGAGTGAATATTGCCTAAAATTTGCCGTTTAAGTTTTTGCCTAGGGCCATAGTTTGGAAATTCAATTTTGTACTTACGAGTGATATAATAAGTTGGATCCTGGATGCCACTCGCTTCTGCAAGCACGAACAATACATTTCACTACTATATTTATATCAATACCACCAAAATATCTTATTTAGTCCACACAAATATGCGAAGCGATTCAAACAAATCGACTTGACATGATTTGACAAAATTGTCATGTGCTACCCAGGGATACCATTACATAGCAACAGAACATTCCTTAAAATACAGAATTTTTGCTACCGCGAAGGTTTGTTTTACTATATTATGTACACTTTATTTATAATACAAATTACATTAAATACATTTCATTACTCTATTAAATATGTAAACATTTTCAAAACGAATCCAAGTTTTTCATGATAATATTATATTTATGCCTTTTTCAACGTCTTTACTTACATTATAGGGTATTTTTTTGCTGTGTAAGGGATCCCTTGTGGGAAAACAAGGGGGGGAGGCTGTCATTTTTTCATGTTTCAAGTTCTTGTTCAGAGCTTGGAATCCATCCTAAGAGGAGATACCAAATCCCTGGTGAGAACGCACTGCGTTAACTGCGGCTCTGCGATTGGTCCTTTGATGTGATGCAAGTTCACTCTATACTTTGACAGCTTAATATGACAGGGGAGTGACGTTGATGTTTAACCTACAATTCTACAATAAATTCGATTGTGTGATTTGTTTGTGTTTACTGTTTTACGTACGTACCTATTGATTTTTATTGTAAGGAATATACCTATTATACTTAGATGAAAACAAAATAGCGGAAGATAGGGCATGTCCTTAAAATCGTCAACTAGAAATTAGGCATGCTACACAACTACACGCATGAACACACACACAGCTGTAATTATATTTAACGTTGTACACTACTGAGCGATAGAGACAAACCTATTTATTTCGACAGTAGCGCGAGCGAGACAAGCGCGTTTCAATAGAGCATCATCGGAATAATTTCGGGTTGAGTCATGTCAGCTCGTGTCCCAGACAATAACTATGGTAAGAAGCTACTGCAAAAACGAAACACAGCGGGCGCATTCGCACACACACGGCACGTGTTTGCTTGCTTAACTCGTCACACATAGATGTATCATATATTTTTATCTCGCTCTGCAAAATGGCGATCAAAACAATAGGTGAATTTACAATTATTAACCTAAGAATTTAAAGTTTTCATGTACTTATGCGTGAAAAGTGATTCCATGTGATTTGTTGTTTTTTTTTTTTGAGTGATTAGTACAACGCACAAAAGCACATAAAGGCATTTTGATAACTTTTACCCCGCTTAAAATAAAAAAAGAATTTCTTCCGTCACACGAGCGCGCTATTGCTACTCTCAACTGCAAATGAGTAAAATCAGGCGACGTTGGCCTAAATTAAGCGGTCCACGCGCTGGAGACCAGTCACAAAATAGAAGATAGTATTTTGTTTTCATCTAAGCTATTATATTTCAAAAACAATGTCTACAAAATCTTAACGCAACTAATAATAATTGGTACTCGTAGATTGGCGGTACCTACAAAAACCTCATTTCGTAATTTTGAATACATCGTTGTTTATTAATGGCAAAATAATGAAAATTACGACATCTTTTGCAAATCTGTACCTACCGTCGCCTAATTTTTTCCGCGCTATAATAGTCAAAGGGATTTTGGAAATCCCGTATTATTTTTCTTGTACCTACCTACTTATTGTAGTACGTATTCTATTTTCCATATAATTATCAAATTCTTCACTGCTATAATCCATCGTGAATTATATTTTATGTAATTTCCAAATACAACCAAAACCAAACACAACCCAAAAATAACCTCACTTCCCATGCGTAGCGAAAAATAGCTAGCCAGCTACCTTAGCTGTGCGTTCATTTTAATAGACGCATAGTGTCGGTCGTTTGACACTTAAGTATTGTTTATGCAACGTTTTGTTTCACCTTATAGTTCATGCGCACTGAGACTTCAGTGTCATTCTTGAATACGGATGTTAATCGCCTCCTATGATACCCACGGACAGACTTCGGGAGGTGGTATTTTTTATATAATAGTTTGTATTTATTTTTCTAATAGTTTGTATTTATTTTTATATGTGGGCCAACCAGTCGACTAGCGAATTCTATTTAGCGAAGTCTAATCCACATATCTCCATCTAATATACTTGCATCTCACTCTCCGAGTCACCATCGCGCAAAGCGTTCATCTCAACAGGTTTGTCAATTATATTATCCTGTACCTCTTCTAACGTCTTATTAAACGTTTCCGGCACAAAAACGTACACAAACAAAATGCCAACATACGCCACTGACGCGAAAAACCAGAACACAGTATAGTGGCCAAACACATCTTTTATACTCTGGTAACATTTGGCTACGGAGAAACTGAAAATACAGGACATAGATGTCGCTGTACTCGATGCTACCGTTTTAACGTTTATCGGAAACAGTTCTGCTTGCATTATGTACGGCAAGTTACCTATGCCAATGGAGTAGAAGATAACGAAGCCAATAATGCCCATTAGAGGTAGTGCAGATATTGTGGACATGGTTTCTGGGCTTAATTTAATAGAGTCTTGTAAGAAGAAGTAGGTGCCAACTGCGGTTAGAGAGAGACCCACTCCTGAGCACGAGACAATCATGAGGACTCTTCGGCCGAAGTAACCCACTATGAACGTTGCTCCAACGCCTAAAACACAGACGTAAAAAAACTTCTAAGTACTTACATACTTTACATTCTTTCGGAGTAATTAACAAATATCCGGTAGTAACCACTGCTGGACGTAGGCCTCCCCCAGGGCACGCCACAAGACTGCCATGGGGAGTATTTGCCCATAGTCACCATGCTGGGCAGGCGGGTTGGTGACCGCAGTTTGTATTTTGGAGTATGTTGTTAACACGGGAAGCGCTGCTGCCCACCTCCCAAAAACCCTTAATCGCCTCGTACGATACCCACGGGTAGACATGGGGTGGTACCAATTCTACTCTGCCGGCACCACACGGCAGTAGTAACATGGGAAATGTCACGTTACAACCATGACAATCAGTAGTAACACGGGCAAAAAATCATTGATTGTAAGATCTTACCGGCCAGTAACTGGACAACTCCGTAAATGATGCTAGCATTCGCACCGGAGATGGAGCTGCTCTGTATAAATATCATCTCCAAGTATGTCTGGATCGCTAGTATACCAGTCATGTACTGCAAGACTTTTAGTCCTGCAAGAAATCCGCTTTGAGAACTTCGATTATACAGGTGATTTTTGGTCGTCAACGTTCCCGAAAAATACGGAATCTACTCATCATCACGATCATTTTTCTCCATGGAAGCATACCTGGGAAGTGTCTGGTTTCCAAAATATTAGGGTCCAAAGTTGAGTAAATAGACTCCGTTTTCCTGCATAAATGCACGTTTACGTGTATAGCAAGATTTTTTCACGAGAAATAATTAATACTATAAATTTCGCCCAAACAAGTAAGTAAAATTTACATTGTTTCCCAGCATTTTTGTTGGCATAAACTTCGTTTTTTTGATGTAGTACTCTATATGAAAACGCACCCTTCTTTGAGGGTGGCAACGAAAAAACACCTGTATACACCGCTGTGTTCCCGATACGGGGTAGCCAGTTCATAAAGGCCCATAGCCACGTTTAGCAAAGCAGGGGCAGATGTAAATGGTCAGTGACGAGTTGCTGACTTATCGCCTGAGAGAATGCCCGAGTTCCTTAGTCGACATTTACAGAAAATTATGTTCATACGTTTGTTTACCACATAATTTTGTTTGACGCCAGTAAGTTGGTTGGCTGTTGGTGATCGGTCGTTGTCGGCAGATAGTGGAAGCATGATTCTGATTGACCCATGTTATTATGTATTACACATCAAAATTAATACAAATCAAATTTTACCCAGGTAGCTCTGACGTAAGTACTCTATACTTAACTTAAAACTATTTTTCATGTAAAGTAAATAAGATAAAACTATTAAATTATCTTCAGACATTCTATCTAAATAGTTACTTAAACAGATACCTGCTATGATATACAAGGCCTTTCTGTATATTTTGTTTGTGAGAAGTTCCTTGAACGTTGTTTTGTTCTCCATACTTTGTCTTACATGAGCCTTTATAACTGCTAGCTGCTCTTCTACCCACTGAAATTGATTACAAAAAGCTAAATAATGCTATGGTTCTATTTGTTACTCTTTCACTAAAACTACCCAACGGATTTAGATGAAACTTGGCAGTTACATACATACAGCTAATACATCGGAAATTCTGATATAAGCTATTACTAAATATGTAGGTCACGTAAAGTTGTAGGCGTTTGCTAGTAAATATGTGGATATTTTTTGTTATGTAGTACTACCTACGGCCTAATCATTTTAGAAATTGAACATAATGCGCCTAATACCTAGTAGGTTACCTAGTTACCTCAGGCATGTTGATTGATGCATGACTGTAAGACATAGCCTTACCTTCTGATCCTTACTTTCATTCAGTTTGACGAACTCTTTCTTAGCTTCAGCAAATCTGTCATCTTTCAGGTGATAGTACGGAGATTCAGGTATCCATAGACAAACCAGTACATAGACTATCGGGATGGTGAGCACAATCGTATTTAGGGTGGGGTATGATACAAATGGACCCACGCTGTACATTATGAGCCCTCCTGAATAGTTCATCACTTGGCATAGCATGCCCAGAGTGCCACGGATCTCCTTGTCGGCTATTTCACTTAAATATACTATGGTCACCTGGAATGGACATTGAATACAGTATTATAAGTAGAGTTAAGATATTTTTATGGAAGTCGAAAGAACGTATCTATATTTATTGACAAAGCTGAGTGTTTAGCCTAAGTTTGTTTTGAACAGTTTATTATAAATGAATGAACATCATACTTTAATTATGATACCGAGCCAAAAATACCCTTTCAAAGTTCTGTTATATAAAGTAACGTAATTTTATCATACCACAGCAGTAATTCCAGTAGACATGCCCACAAGTGCTCGAGCCACACACACCAGCCACGGAATTGTCGAAAACATTATTATGCTCTGAAATACATAAAAGTAAAGTAAACATACATACGAGTACACACTGCTGTGTTCCCGGAGAAACCCACAGCCGCGTTTAACATATCGGGGACAGATGTAAATGGTCAGTGACGAGTTGCTAGGTTATCGCCTGAGTTTTCCCGTACCTTAGTCTGTACCATAGAGGAATAAGATGTAGACATAGAGTGCTAATGTCATACTAACAGTTTCAATGCACCATTAGACTATTCGGTGCCTCACAATTCCAGTCCTTGACACATAGATTCTATTAGTGTACCTATAATGTATAGTAATGTACTACATTACTAAGGTATTGTAACGTATAGTAATGCAATCTAAGTGTCAAGGACTCGAATTGGGAGGCACCGAAAAGTCTAATGGTGTATCGAAACTGTTAGTATGACATTAGCACTCTATGTCTGTACTAATATCAAGAGCTACATTATATAGATAGGTAGTCCTTTTATTAGGAAAGGCTATACATATCATGCTACTTTAGAGGTATAATGTTACATTTGACCAAGAATTAACGTACCGCTCCTAAGACTCCAGGCACTGACATGCTTAGTATGGCTCTGCGTCGTCCAATCCTTTCGCCGAGAGCTTGTCCCACCATACATCCTGGTAAAGCGCCCAGAGGCACTAGAGATACAACCCACGATGTCTGCGCCTAAAAAAATGTATGGTAAATGAATGCGGGTTACGAACAATTTCGTACAGTGACTCTCTCCTCACATTACTCTTTGCCCTATAATACATCTCTCACATGTTTGGACGTCGAGATCGATCACGAGGATGATAGTACGTAGGTAGGTACGAGGGGTTATTGTATATTGGCCACAATGTAAAACATTCCATACCTACATTGAAAGTTAATTCGTCCCAAATACCTACACGGTATTGTAAATTCGCCACAATTCTAGATTAAATATTGATAGGTCATTCATCGTGCTCTGCGTCCGTACCATAGGGTAGGTAACTAATTGTTTAGGTGCTACTCGGCCATAAAAATTTTAATAAGAAAATCTAACGTCGTGTTCTACATTTTTTACATATTACATACGTATAGGCTCTTTTACCTCTGCTGATACTAATGGGGCCTTTATAACCGGTGTCTAAATACAGTCACTGAGGTCGCATTTTATTCGTAGAGTAGGTACGTTGTACTTTGGTTGTACCTACATAATAAATACATAGACAAGGTTATATTATGATACCCAGCTTATGTTCTGTTCATACTCACATCATTTATTACTAATTTAGCTTCACCACTTTTGAACTTCGGAATTGCTGGTGACGGCCATGATGACACAGATCCAGTGAATAAAAATCCTAATGACGCTGAAAATATTAAGTAAGTTTTTTTTATGTATCAACCGTTATTTAAATACTGAAATATGTGATATTCACATAGGTAAATAATATACATATAGGTACGCACGAATGTGTTCCCACAAAAGGGTAACCAGTACTGCATGATCACGAAGGAAAATTTACAGCCATGTTTGGTACAGCGGGGCCAGATGTAAAAGATCAATAACAGATGTCAGTATCTAAGTGTGAGTTTACCACTCCAACTCGTTTGACTTCTTATATCGTTAAGCAGTCATCCAATCACGCTGTACTGTTTATTGCATCATGTCATCACCCCATATTGTGATACGTTGGCAGCAAAACGTTAACGCATTCATATTGTAAACTCACTCCGCATACCTACTATCCTTGATAACACTTTAGGCTCAGGGGCGAAATATTGTCTTCTAATTTAACTTGTAGGGACAACACCAACACTAAAAGCAAACACACTAGTTGTCATTCAAATTTCCCGCCAAAAAATATAACACGGCAAAATATATTACCACAAATGCCGACCAAATACTGCACACGTTTATTTATATACACATTGCTCATTATATTTACAAAATCGGCAATATATTCCACGATACAATGTGCCGAAACCCGACTATATTTCTAAAGCAGTGCTGCAGATCTGAGAGAACTGTTCAAACGTTCTTATCTCCAGACCCAGGGTCTCCCAGTCTGTAGGTATTGCGTTTGAGACTTTGATAAGTAGGTAGTTAGTTACTAAACTAAAATATACCGTAGCTATATTACTATGCGCATGCGCCGAACGCGTGGATCATTTGGTTTATTTTCATAACAAAACGTAACGAAAAATAAACATTGTAACCGGCATTATACAGAGTGTTTGGAAACTCGTTAAGTGTACCGCAGATATAATAATATGGTCGATACTGACCGTCACACTTAAACCTAAACGTAAAATTAGCCTTTCTCTCTCAGCCATTGATGTAAATAATGGAGAGAGACAGACCAGATGGGTAAGCACGAACCTTTTTACGCGGCGTAACGCTAGCGACCTCCTAGATTATAGTGTTCTGTGCTAGCGACTCGCTAGCAAAATCTATGGGAACTGACAGTTTGACGCTGCGTTACGGCGGATCGAGAGGTTCGTGCTTACCCCTCTGACTAAGTTTACGTTTGTGTGACGGTCAGAATCGACCATAAATACAATAGTTACTAAACTAAATTTTTATTATACCTAAAGGGTTAATTGAATGGACTGTAAAATTAAATAACTATTCGTTGTTATATTCGCCTTGCTATGCAAGTGAATTTTTTTAAGGACTCATTTTGATGGCGATAGTTGTGTAGTTTTAAGTGGGCGTGGCTTACATATTTCAACGGGTGTTCAATTCTTTTGATCCGTAGGTACAAGACGACATGTTTTCTGTGGTCGACGACATTTTTTGTGGTCACGGTAGATTATCGTGACAGTACTTAAATAAATAATAATACGAGTACATACATAATACGTAAAAGTAAATACATATTCATTAATGGACTTTACCCAGCAGTTAAATAAAATTGTGTTTCAGCATAGGTATTTTATTTATTTACACATGTCATTTAGTTTCTACATTATGTATAGGTATTAAGCCTGGGAATAACATAACAAGTCAAAATTGCAAGACATACATTTTTAAACAATATAAAATGAAAGAAACAATCTCATTAAAGGAGGATGGGCAAAATGTCCCCACCAACCAATAACGACCAGATATATATCGTTGAAAGCTCTTTCTGTGACTATGAATTGTTTCTATTGGGTGATTCTCAACACATTTCTCAACATATTTCTCAAAGAAAACCTATTAAAAAAATTACGCAAAGACTACATTACGCGCGACCACATCAAATAAAAAAATTCAAATCGTACTTACTTGTTACTTTATTTGATAAATAGAGTACATAACCGTCGTATATGATATGGTGACAAACAAAAACAACACCTGTATACATAAGTCTCTCGAAGTCACATCATTTAGAAATTAGAAATGTGGCAGGACCAGCTTTTAAAGGCTGATACCCCGCAGGTTACTAACCAAACACTTGAATAAGTACTTAACTTATAAGCAAATATCATGTCGTATAGCAACAGTTATGTAGGAGTTTGTAGCCTACCTAATAAATATATATAATACCTACCTAATGAAATAAAAAGAAAATATGAGGTACACGAATTTATTTACAACACAAATTAACACAATATAGAAGAGAGATCACTATGAACAATGCGTGAAGGTGAGTGAGGGTGAGTAGAGCGTTAAAAGTGTAGGAAGTCGGTGAGCAGAGTCCTCTTGAGGGTCCTGGGTCGACGGCGTTCCAGGAGTCACGCTCCCGGGTGTAGTAGTTGCAGGCTGGAGTTGAAGGTACTGGATCCGACGGACGGGTCAGTTGTAGATGCAGGTGCAGAAGTTGTAGGTACCGGACCACACAGCCGGGTCACTGTTGTAGATGCAGGTGTAGAAGTTACAGGTAGGAGTTGCAGGTACCAGACTAGACGGACGGGTCACAGTTGTAGATGCAGGTGCAGAAGTTGTAGGTACTGAATCTTCTTGGTCGCGGATTACTGAATGCGACGCGGGCGCGGATTATTCGTGCTGTAGAGGTCCGTGGTCGCAGAGCGCGGTTACTGAACGCGACGCGAGCGCGGTTACTGAACGCGACGCGGGCGCGGATTGTTCGCGCTGTAGAAGTCCGGCGAAGTGCAGCAAGAGTCCCGGGGCAGGCGGCCCCGGGACAAGGCCTTATAATTCCGTTCTTCACTCTGGCTGAGTAGCCGACGGAATGCTTGACTTTTTCCCGTTTGTATGGCTTATATACGAATTTTTCTCTCCATTTTCAAATTCTTGAATTCGAAATGAATTTTCTTTTTCTTCATGAAGTTTTGTAAAGATTTGAGTGTACGAAAAGAGAAATATAATGAAAAAGTGACATGACAAGGACTTGCCAAAAGGATGACTTTTCGTTTCAAAATAGGCCAATTTCTGTGTTTTTGCTTGAATTAGTTGGATAATTTGTGATTTAAATATAAAATCAAAAGGGAAACTGTATAATATTATGTATCTGAAAAGCATCCTCGAGGAATGATCAGGTGATGAGATAAAGTGAAAATGAAGTATGTTGTGATAAACTAACAAGTCCCTTAAACTCCTCTGATTGAGCTCCTAGGGCTTCTATAAGGTCCTCAAGGTTAGTAAATCCTACAATAAAAATTCTTTTAGCTGTAACTTCTTTCACACGATTTGAGAATTACCCATATAATAACAAATGATAGTCACAAAAAGAGCTTTCCAACTATATATGTAAGTCTGATCGTTATTGATCGGTGGGAACCCATCCATACATTTTTGCCCATCATCCTTTCTCACTTGTGTGTGCTAGATGTGAGCTCCAAAAAGCCAGAAATCATATACATTACATGGTTTATTTGTTTGTACCTTTTATACTAATATATAGGTTTATATAGGTATAATGCTTTCAGGTGAGATCACATAGCAACATATAAAAAGTTCTATGTGCGGAATTTTATTATCAAAATAAAAGTGAAAATTCAATATCTATAACTTAGGGTATGGCATACCTATGGAGGTTGGTTGACCATCCAAATTTTTTCTATGTGTAACTATGTTATCTATGTTAACTTCAACATAATAACTTTGCAGGATATTCCTAATTATGACATGCACCAACAAGATGTACAAAATCATTATTTATTTTACATGTATAAGAACAATTTTTGCTAATGTTATTTTGATTTAAAGTCTTTGGGTATATTCTCAATCAACTTTTTTATTTGCATGGCTACAACTACATTATCAGCACTAATATCTGATCCAGTATATGGTGGCAATATCCTTGCATTTCCCAATACAATAGAATCTCCATTTACATCAACATTCAACAAGTTATGTTTGAGCCATGCAATAACTTTTATTTTATTCTCATTAAAATCATCCTTGTTAATCACATTAGATTTCCGAAGAGGAATGTTTTTGTCTAAACTGGGTGTAGTTTCTGTGATATTCAGAATTGCATGACCAGGTATCAATGTGATTTGGAAAATCTCTTCTCGGGGTACATAAAGGATAATACTGAAAGAAAAAAAACATAGGTACATACACACCATGAAGATTCAGAAATAAAAGAGTAGTGGCTAGGTATATTTTCATATAAAAATTGTGTGCCGCAGAGCGGGGGGTGAAGTATGGGATGAGGGGAGCATTGAGCACTAGCCCTGCCTATTTACATAGAAACCACCTTGTAGCGACTGGTCAAACTACTTGCTCATTATCAATATGGGTCAAGATTGTTTTACTAGTGCAATTACTCATCGCTAGATGGCAATATTATACTACGTTTTAGTAAAAAGTACCCTGATGCGAGTAAAAGCGCTACTATCTTTGTAATTTTAATACAATTACATTTTGGAGCACAAGCATGTGGTTACAGCTACCCTAGCGTTACCCTAGCGTTGAAGCTCCGCCACTATCATAACGTCATGGCCTCAGGATTGGCACACGACTCACTTCAGTCCCACCTCCTCTTTTATACCTTCTTTATGATACACACACATATGTGAGATAAGAATTAAGTGTTGTTATATTACCTACCTGCTTGTTATAGGATCTATGGAATGCACAAAACCATCGAGATTTGTATTCTTGATTAATTCAACATGCACATATTTGTCGATTAGTTTGAGCAGATACTCAGGATCATCATGTTTATTGGTATAGGTGGTAAAGGTTATGTTTGAATCCGATTGAAATTCAGCCATTTCTCAAAGCGTGGGATAAAGTATTAATCGCGTTATTAAAATTTAGCATAAGACCTACTAAACTAGTCTATTTTTTTTTTTTTTGTAGTTTATCCCGAAGGAAAGGCATGGGGAACTAAGCCCATACAGCCTAATCATTGTTAAGTAAAATGTATTCTGAATTTATGATGGGTGGTAATGATGATGATGAATGGAAACGTCGGGAAAATCCTCAAGAACAAGTGTAAAGTCAGTCAAAATGAAAAATTATTGCAGAAACAACTTACATGCGCCCATGAAGAGATCGTAATCCGGCTAAAGTTTCACTCGGCTTACCTGCGTATAAAACCATGCACACGCACTAGATTCACAGCACAAGTAATCAAAATATAACTTATCTACCAGAAAACATCACTTTACGGACACATGCAAGCCATTTACAAACAATTTTTGATTTTCACAAGAAAATTACACCTGCACCCTTCCAGCTTTTCCCGCCGAATCCTAAACTAGTCTATGTAGTACCAATATAGTTAGTTAGTTCTACAATTTTTTTTGTTTAGTTTATCCCGAAGGAAAAGCAAGGGGAACTAAGCCCATACAGCCTAATCATTGTCTAGTAAAATGAATTCTTAATTTATGATGGATGATAATGATGATTATGAATGGAAACGTCGGGAAAATCCTCAAGAACAAGTGTAAAGTAAGTCAAAATGAAAAATAATTGCAGAAACAACTTACATGGGCCCATGAAGAGATCGTATTCCGGCTAAAGTTTTACTCAGCTTACCTGCGTATAAAACCATGCACACGCACTAGATTCACATCACAAGTAATCAAAATATAACTTATCTACCAGAAAACATCACTTTACGGACACATGCAAACCATTTACAAATAATTTTTGATTTTCACAAGAAAATTACACCTGCACCCTTCCAGCTTTTCTCGTCGACCGAATTACAATAAAATACGAATGAAATTGAAAATATTTTTTTTAAATATAGTTCCCGAGAAACAACTTACATGAGCCCATGAAGAGATCGTATTCCGACTAAAGTTTTACTTAGCCTACCTGCATATAAAACCATGCACCCGCACTAGATTCACATCACAAGTGAACAAAATATAACTTATTTACCAGAAAACATCACTTTACGGACACATGCAAGATATTTACAAATCAATTTTAATTTTCACAAGAAAATTACACCCACTCCCTTCCAGCTTTTCCCGCCCCTAACGGAATATAATGAAATGAAAACAAGAACATTTTATTTTTTGTTCCTTACGTAACCAACCAGCTAAGGCACAGGCCATGCTGCCAGGTCATAGGGTTTTTTTTTTAAATAAAATGTCAACGTGTCATCCATAGAAAATATACCAAATCCCTGGGGTCATCGGCTTCTTGACGTAGGTCAATGGAATCTGAAACTTACAGCCAAGAGGCAATAACCACTCTTCCCATTATTTATTTATACCTACACCCGTGACCCGACATTCACCCTATTTTCATTCTGAATAGTGCACGTTTGTGATAATCACTGAACATGTAAACAAGAGGAGCATAGTGCAAGTCATAGATTTATAATAAACCTATGGCGCAAGTGTTATTTCGCTTACCTAGTTATTGTGTAGTGTTAATTTGCTGGACATAAAATCTCAAGTTAATCTGCTTCTGTATTGTCGTCAGCACATTAGTCTACTGCTAGACCTCTATTAGGTCTAAAATTAACACTAACATAATACCCACTAAGCACCCCATTGAATATGTAATTTTCAAATTTATAGATACTTGCAAATATGTATTCAAATAAAATACGGAATTTTGTTATTTTTTTATTATCTTACAAACTAATTCATTTCTTAGATTTAGCTTCCCGGGTTGCTTTCCTCTGGGCAGCTTTAGCTACTTGCTTGGCAGGTTTCAGGTTGCCTTTCTTGCAAAACCGTTGGTTTCTTAAGAACTTAGGATCCATCTGAAAATTTCAATAAAATTGGAAATTTATACTCAATTAGGTACTCTAAGTCTACTTGAGTTTTTTTTTTCCGGTTCCGGATTTACTTACGTCAATACGCTATCGCAAAGTGCTCCCGATTTTAATTCAAAATCGTGCATAAAAAAGAAACTTTTCACCTGGTGAAGGCATACCATAAAGAAACAAAGTGATTGTGCGTGCTTACAAGTGAAAAACAGCAAGAAAACACTATTTAGAATCCTAAAATACAGTGGCGCAAATTTGCAATAGGCAAAGTTATCTCAAACTACCGTCATTTAGAACTTCCAAAGAATACCGTTTTTAAACTCGGGGTGCTGCCTACTTACCCACCTGCCAAACAATAACTGTCAAAATCAACTGACAGTTCGTTCTACCAACCGAAGCCGCCAAAAGTTGCGTTCATAAGCACAGTTCCAGTGTTGCCAGCAAGAATAAATTGTTTGTTTTGGTAGTATTTAACCTTGGTAGAATTCCACATTGGGAAAATGGAAGAACAAATAACCTTACTCTGGAATAAACTAAAAGAAGAACTAAAAACTCAAACTGAAACTATTAAAGAGACAATACAACTAACGATTGACGAAAAACTGCGGCCACTCCAACAAGAAAATCTTGAAATGAAAGAGGAAATTAAGAAGTTGCAAACTAGGGTCCAATACTTAGAAACTGAAACTAGGAAAAATAATTTGATAATTTATGGTGTAGAAGAACAGGAAGAGGATAATATCGGGCTAATGGATATTGTCTTGAATCTATTAAATGAAGCAAATAAGAAAATTAATTCAGACAACTGGGACAAATGGGAGATTGGCCTGGTACAAAGAATTGGGAAGAAAGTTGAAAAGAAGACAAGACCGATAAAGATTAAATTCACACTTACTTGGAGAAAACACGAGATCATGAAAAATAAAAATAAGTTCCCCAAAAGTATAAAAATTTCAGAAGATTTTTCAAAAGACACTATCGAACTCAGAAGATCCTTAATCCCTAAGATGATTGAAGCTAGGGAAGCAGGCAAATATGCTATTATAATAAAGGATCAACTTATAATAAAAGAAAAACGTACAAATAATGAAAAAAGGAAGAGACTACCGTCTACATCTCCACCCCTAAGCTCACCATCGAAAAACTATTACTCTATACAAAAAGAACCTACTAAGAAATTTACAAAGCCCTCTAAGTTACTAAAAATTACAACGGAAACAGAAAAAGATGCTCAACATAAAGAAAACGAGGCAAAAAACAATTAAAGGGGAGCCGGAAAACATATACATGTCCCAATCCGGCTGGTCCCCGTGGGATATTAGACCACCACCCTCCAACGTCAAGACAAGTTCCATCACATTCAGAAGAATGCCATAAACCTAAAAATGTAACTACACGTGATAGAAACAATTTCCTATATGTGTGTACCTATAATGTACGCGGATTAGTTAATAACACAAGACAAGTTGAATTGGATAATACTTTAAGAAATATTATTTGGGATGTAATAGGGTTATCAGAAACAAAAAGAGAAGGTATATATATTAACGAAAATGCTGAATACATAATTATGAACTCTGGCAAAAAAAGTGGCTTCAATGGAGTAGGATTCATGATCAAGAAATCATACAGGAAGAATATTATAGACTTCATTGCGGCTAGTGATCGTGTGGCAAGGTTAGATATGGAAATAGCTGAAAAACAATACTACTTCATCCAAGTTTATGCTCCTACCAAAAATTCTACTGAAGAAGATATTGAAATTTTCTATAAAGATATTAATGACATATTAGAAAACATAAATAATATTAATAATGTAATAATAATGGGTGATTTCAACGCTAAAATAGGGAAGCCTACTATTGAAGATAAAGCAGTCATGGGTCCATGGGGCTATGGGATTAGAAATCACAGAGGAGACTATTTAATAGACTTTTGTATGGAAAAACAAATGCACATCATGAATACTTACTTCAAAAAGAATCAGAAACAAAGATGGACTTGGCATACACCCGACAATACAGCGTACAATGAAATAGATTTCATTATAACCAAAAACACAAACACCATACAAAACATACAGATTATTGGAACCACTCACCCAACAGATCATAGACTTGTCAGAGCAAAACTTGTGCTGATGAATAATACTAAAAGATCAAGAATAACATTTAAAAATAAACAAAACACAAGGCTTCTTCCAAAAGAACAGGAACAGGCTGAAAAAATATTTTCACAGAAAAGTATAAATATTAATTTTACATCCGTACAAGAATACTATTCCACAGTAACGGAAAATATCAAGTATTGTTTGAATAATTTGCCATCAAACCATGTAAACAATTCCAAAGAAGATAAGATTACACCTGAGATAGCCTACATGATATTAGAAAGGGAAGAGTTAAAAATGAAAAACAATAAAACTAAAGAAGATAAAAAACGTCTAACTAGACTTTACTGGAAAATAAGTAGGAAAATTAAAGATAATATCAAAAGTCACCAACAAAAAATATTAGAAGAAGAGTTGGACCAGAGAAGTTCAGTTAAGAGAGCAGAAAAAAGACTAATGACCTCGAAACCTTGGATAGCAGCACTAAAGAACAAAGCCAACTTTAAGAAAACTAACAGAAAATCTATAATACACATTGCATCTGACTTCTACAGACAACTGTATCATACTGAAAATGAACTCAGTGACGGAAATATGGCTTTAATGGTAAGTTTAAACAAGGAAACAACCGCAGACGACGTGCCTCCCTTTTTGGAATCTGAAATAAGAGCATCACTGAGAAGTTTAAAGACAATGAAAAGCCCGGGCAGTGACAACATAACAAATGACATTTTAAAAGCTATTATAGAACCTATCACCCCAATTATAACAACACTATTTAATGAAATATTATATCAAAAAATCATACCTAAGGAGTGGGAAACTTCTATAATAACTTTGTTATATAAAAAAGGCAGCCCACTAGATATGGGAAACTACAGACCTATAAGTCTCCTGCCCGCTCTGTATAAGGTTTTCACAAAAACAATACTCAGAAGACTCATGCCAATTCTTGATTTTAACCAACCAAAAGAACAAGCTGGTTTCAGGCAAAAATTTTCAACAATTGATCACATTTTCGTTCTAAATCAAATCATAGAAAAATTTACTGAATATAAGAAAGATCTTTACATAGCCTTTATAGATTATTCAAAGGCATTTGACTGCATTTCGCACCAGGCTTTATGGGACGCTTTGTATAGACAAGGGGTTCACCAAAAATACATCTCTCTACTGCAAACAATGTATAAAGAAAGCAAAGGAGTTGTCAAATTGGAAAGGTACTCCATTCAAAGTAAAAAGAGGTGTTCGACAAGGGGACCCCATATCTCCCAACCTTTTTACAGCTCTACTAGAAGACATTTTTCGCAAACTTGATTGGACAAACTTTGGAGTGAGCATAAATGGATCGAAGTTGAACCACTTAAGATTCGCTGATGACATTGTAATTCTCAGTGATAATTATAATGACTTAAACACCATGTTGCAAGGCCTTAATTCAGAAAGCAAAAGGTGCGGTTTGCACATGAATGTGAGTAAAACTTGTATAATGAGCAATACAGACAAAACACCAATCAATATTGATCAACTCACCCTAGACTATGTAGAGACATATACTTACTTGGGTCAAAATTTAAGTTTCGAAAGCCAAACAACGCGAGAAGTAGAACGACGAATTAAAATGGCATGGACTGGGCTCTTAAACACATATTTAAATCCAAAATTTCAATAAGATTAAAAAAGAAAGCATTTGATAACACCATCTTACCGTTACTACTTTATGGCTGCCAGTGTTGGACATTGACAAAGGCACTAATTAAGAAAATTCAAATATTCCAAAGAAAAATGGAAAGAAGTATGCTAGGCTTGAGACTGATTCAAAAAGTGCGCAATACTGACATTCGACACAAAACTAAGCTAAAAGATGCTGCTGAGCTAGTTTGCAGATACAAATGGAGGTGGGCTGGCCATGTGGCTCGAGCACCAGATGGACGCTGGAGTGAACGCTTGCTTCATTGGTGGCCTCGAGAGGACAAGCGACCTCGTGGTCGCCCCAGACGCCGATGGAGCGACGACATCACAGAACTGGCAGGCGGGACTTGGACTAGGTTGGCAAGAGATAGAGCTGAGTGGCACGCGTTGGAGGAGGCCTTTGCCCACAAATGGGTTCTCCATCAGATATGACATTTTATAAATTTTATTATGATAATTTATGTATTTTAATTTGGAAATAAAAAGGCTTTATTATTATTATTATTATTATTAAGTCTACTTGAGTTAAGGTTCTCATTTATGCATCAGAAAAAGTTTCTGTGAAGAATATTAACACATTCACTCTTCAGGCATTAAACTGACGGCATGCTTAGAAAATCAGACAGCAGCAAACATGTCGAAAGGAAATCAAAGTGTGGTAAGGCCATAACAGCAAATGCCCATTGATGGGGTCTCCCTAAACTTCATTAATGCATTAAATCTACATATTTTTGCCACTATGTTTTTACCAGGAATGTATAAAACAGGAGATACCTATTTGTAGGCTTTAACATTATTGGGTATAGTACATGAACCAAACATAGAGCTAGATAGGTAATACAAATGTAACTTACACCAAGAGTAGATTCATGCCTGAACTTCTTAGGCTTCTCAATACCATTCCTGTGTGCTTTGCGGTCTGAAACAAATTAAATCATTAATAGTATGTACCTACATTCTTACATGCTACATTATGACTATGTAGGTACTTAAAGTCACAAAATTTCTTTATATTCACCCACAAAGAAGGTAATAGAGGTCAATAAAATAGTTTTTAATAATAACAATATTGTACAAAATGCTGTCACCATAACACGATGAGGTTAGCAGCAGGAACCATGATGTAAACAAACAAAATATGAATGAAATGAGTGATAATGTTATTATGAGGATGTATATTAATAAAACCAGCTAAGGTCTGGTGGAAAAACAGTTAGATTGCTAAAGAGAACTTACTTTGATTATGATTTGTGTGATTCTTAGACTTTGCCATATTGACAATATAACTTTCTGTAAATGAAAAATATAATATGAATGATAACTTATCACAGTAAAAAATACAATAGGGCGGTAATTGAACTACTATTATATACAGATCCTGAAGATATTAATGGAAAACTCCTCTAAATTATAAAACTAACCTTAAACCCAAGAAAATTTGAAAGAAAGGTTTTTTTTTCAGTATTTGAGATTGACAGTTGAGTTGACAGCCCTTTGATTGGCAACAAGCTACGCGCCATACAGCCAAAACATTTTTTTAATGGTGAAAGCAGCAAAACTATACCGGGTTAATTTTAAAACATCAATAACCGCGCAGGACTAGATAGCTAAAATCATAAACAATAACATTTGTTCTACGAGTTTTATCATAACTCAATAAATTAATTAAAAATTATTTTCCAAGCTTTTATTGTATTGTCGTGACATTTGTAAGTCTATGTTCCATTCGTAGGTATGTCGTGGCCATATTGTAAAATTGATCATTTCATGAAATGGTCGAGCATTTCATGAAGTGGTCGCATTTCATGAAGTGGCCAATTCAATTTGACCAGATCGTTAAATCGTCTACATTTCACGATTTTGTCATCCACGTTTGGCCAAATCGTATTAACAGGGTGTCCATAAAATCCGAATGTGGTAAGAGCTTATATAAATATATACCGTACACCATGTATATAGGTAAGTATACCATAAGGTATGACGGTATGATTTTTTTTGCTATTATTTATGTGATATTTTCACAATCTAATATTTAAAAACATAAAAGACTTTACAAAAGCGATTCGCATCTGGCACATCGCCGGACGCTGCCTGGGCACGCTCGCTCCGCTCGCTCGGCTCGTGCGTCATTTGTCATAGTCTAACCTAACCTAACCTATCGTAATCTAAGGTTTTTGTTTAATATTATTATAAACCACCATTAAGTCTAATATACATTATACAATATAACACACTATCCGTGAACTTCTTCTGCATAGTCACCCTACTCTCTTTAATTTGTTTTATAACCTAAAAAGAAAAATCCGCCATCTTCATACATAAATAAAACGCGCGCAGCGCCTCTACCGGTGATTCATGTAACTATTTTACGATATGATGATCAATAATCTTGACCACTTCATGAAATGATCGGGCGTTTAGTTGCCCATATCGAGAAACGATTTTTATCATCGATCTGCCCAAACCATATCATGATGTGGCCAATAGACAGTTGAACTTTTCATGAAATGGGACCATTTCATGAAATGATCAATTCTACGATATGGCCACGACATATACGCATAGATGCGTATACACGTGTCGCCTACGAAACGAGAAAAAACGTCATGGTTTCGGTGGGAAAAGCTGGAAGGGTGTAATTTTCTTGTGAAAATAAAAATTTATTTGTAAATGGCTTGCATGTGTCCGTAAAGTGATGATTTCTGGTAGATAAGTTATATCTTGTTTACTTGTGATGTGAATCTAGTGCGTTTGCGTGGGTTTTATATGTAGGTAAGCTAAGTAAAACTTTAGTCGGAATACGATCTCTTCATGGACTCGTGTAAGTTGTTTCTGCAATTCTTTTTGATCTTTACTAATTTACACCCATTCTTGAGGAATTTTCCTACGTTTCCATTCATCATCATCAATATCATCCATCATAAATTCAGAAATCATTTGAGGATAATTTTTTGTTTGTTTAGTTTATCCCGAAGGAAAGGCAAGGGGAACTAAGCTCATACAGCCTAATCATTGTCTAGAAAAATGAATTCTGTTCAAAGAAATGAATATATGATGGATGATAATGATGATTATTGAAACGTCGGAAAAATCCTCAAGAACAAGTGTAAAGTCAGTCAAAATGAAAAATAATTGCAGAAACAACTTACATGGGCCCATGAAGAGATCGTATTCCGGCTAAAGTTTTACTCAGCTTACCTGCGTATAAAACCATGCACACGCACTAGATTCACATCACAAGTAATCAAAATATAACTTATCTACCAGAAAACATCACTTTACGGACACATGCAAGCCATCTACAAATAATTTTAGATTTTCACAAGAAAATTACACCTGCACCCTTCCAGCTTTTCCCGCCGAATCCTTTTTTGTTTAGTTTATCCTCAAAGGGGGTTCGGCGGGAAAAGCTGGAAGGGTGCAGGTGTAATTTTCTTGTGAAAATCTAAAATTATTTGTAGATGGCTTGCATGTGTCCGTAAAGTGATGTTTTCTGGTAGATAAGTTATATTTTGATTACTTGTGATGTGAATCTAGTGCGTGTGCATGGTTTTATACGCAGGTAAGCCGAGTAAAACTTTAGCCGGATTACGATCTCTTCATGGGCGCATGTAAGTTGTTTCTGCAATAATTTTTCATTTTGACTAACTTTACACTTGTTCTTGAGGATTTTCCCGACGTTTCCATTCATCATCATTGTCATTCATCATAAATTCAGAATACATTTTACTAAACAATGATTAGGCTGTATGGGCTTAGTTCCCCTTGCCTTTCCTTCGGGATAAACTAAAAAAAAAAAAAACTAAACTAAAAAAAGAAGAAACGTCAAAGTGACATTGACATAATTGACGTGTTCAGGTTGTGTGAATGTGTGTGCACAGTTTTATTCGTGGCTCATTTTTATATTTTTAAGTTGAATACCTACCTATTAAAGATTGGATAGGTACGTTTCTTATAAAATTATGGTGGTACTAGAAGGTGAAGCTGGCGATGCGAAGCCTACTTCCAATGATGAAACCGAAAAAGAACAATCCAAGGCGACCAACTCCTTATCATTAGAAAGTATCCTTTTGAAAAAGTTTATTTTCTATTAAATATGTATATTTGTGCATATTAAACCTAAAGCAAAGTTTTGTTAAGCTTATACCGCAATGAATAAAGTAATCTTAATATATAAAATTCTCGTGTCACGGTGTTAGAAGTTAAACTCCTCCGAAACGGCTCGACCGATTTTCGTAAATCTTAGCATGCATATCGGTTAGGGTGGAGAATCCGACATCTATTTTTCATACCCCTAAATGTTAAGTGTGGTCCACCCCTAATTTTTTTTTGTCAAATATAAAAAGAAGGGTAAAAAAACAGACCAAGTCCCCCAAATAAAAAAAACTATTTGATAATGTGTGAAGTGTTTAATAAAGTAGTATTAGATGTCTCCATCCAGCACTGGAGGGCTCCAGTTCAGCCACCCTACTGTTAATCCAAACATATACATAAATCTCTCATTCATAAATGTTTGTTGGCTTACAATAACAGTCCTTAGTGTATAATCAGTATTTCGTTTGACAAGAGATGCCCAACAACAGCATGGTCTCCGGCACGGTGACTATCAACGTTACCGCGGGTACTGCTCGCGTCGACTCAGGAGACTGCGGAAAGTACTCAAAATACCACAGGTATAGTGCCTTTTTAGTCTTCCATAGTGGATGCCCGTGACTCAGGCCGTGTGGACTATAGAAAATACAAAATTTCTAAATTATCCGGGATAAAAAGTAGCCTATATGTTAAGTGGGACCTGGCACAATATATTCCTGAAAACTACATCGAGATCGGTTCAGCCATTTCTAAGATTAGTGTGCACTAACAAACATTCTAGAACTCATTATTTTGGGTACTAATGCATTAATAAAGGTCTCCTATAATATTTTTTTCATATATCTTCCATGTACAGACCGATCCATAACATTTTTATTATATGTAATAGAAGATAGATGTATAGATATAGATAACAGGAGTGCCATGTCCAATCACAAAAAAAAATTGGCATTAGCTATTTTTTATTTGCATGTGATATTTTTTGGCATCTCCTGTTAATGATATGATGAATAATAACTTTATTGTGTCACACTGCGAGCACCAACCCGTCTGCCCAGCATGGTGACTATGGGTAAAACCTCCCTGTGGCAGTAGCCTTGTGGCGTGCCCTGGGGGAGGCCTACGTCCAAAGACGTAAGAAGAAGAACTTTATTGTACCATGTTTTAAGCAAATATCTTTCATTCTTAAATTGACAATAAAAAACAGCTGTACTGATATATTCCTTATCCTTACTTAATATTATAATTGTGTAAGTAACTCTATGTTTATTTGTCACACTTTGCGACTATTTACATGTAATTTGGTATACAGGTAGACTAGGACCTACAGAGGGACATAGGCTATTTTCATCTTAACAAAGATTGTTTTCCTCAAAAATCTCTGCTTTGGATGGCCACATTTACACCACACTGGGTGCTTAGTTTGCTCTTCTTCTTATAATACTCGTAGTTAAGACTTCATAACGGGATTTGACAAATGCACTTAAATTAAGGCTTCCTATTGGAGCCAATGTTTTGGTGACTAACATCTATCAAGAAACAATGATACTTTATCTAAACATAAATCTATCATCTAAACCCCCTGATCACCCTAACTTTTATCTTCTCAAGTCACTAAATAAGTTTGTACTAACAACGAACCATTGATATACTTCCAGGGTGACAGGCGTCACTACAGGCGCCGTGACGTCACTCCCGCGCATCTAACCAGCACGAACGCTGAAAGCCGTTTGCTCTGCATCCCGCTGCTACAAGCGGAGCGGGCCTGGGCGCACGCCATGCAGCTGAGGCAGGAAGCCAACACCGAGCCCAGGAAGAAGTTCCATCTGGTATCGAGGCTGAAGAAAGCGTATGCGCATGCCCAGACGCTGCTGCAGTTGTGTGAGGTAATTTTGTAGTGTAATTTTCAATACTTCTATATTTTTATCAAATTAAGTATGTAATGTGAATAATAGTCATAATGGTTTTATCGATACTTCTACTTCCATGCAAAAAATTATATCTTTAAGAACCTTGACTATATCTATGTCCACATATCTTCACGCTTATGTCCAACATTGTCCTATAGGGGAAGACATAGGCTACAAGACGATTTTTTTACATTCTGTAAAGCCTTGTTTACCAAAGTGTATGTGTGAAGTAAAATAAACGCTTGTCAGCCCTACAGATCTCCATTTAGCACGTTTCAAACGTACCATCAAGGAAAGACCTGATTGCAATGCAATCCCACCTAATGTTGTAAATGCGAAAATAAGTTTGTTGCACGCCTTTATCCCTTACGGGGTAGGCGGAGCACCAAGGGCCGATAGGAGCGCATGGTGCCACTTCTGACAAATTTTGAGGGTATAGTTGAGATGTACAAGTTCGGTTAGTAGTGACAGGTGGTCAGCCCATCGCCTATTAAACACCAAGACCCTCTTGTCCCTCTACTTACTTGTACAGTATGCCCGGGAAGAGAAGCAGCTGTAGTATTATACGTTTTTTTTTCACTCCCAGAACAGCATAGAAGATAGTTATGAACAACAGTCTTATAATATGTCATTACAAAGGGCAGCGGCTGTGTCCCGGCGCGCGCGCAGCTCGAAGCCAGCGCGTACGCAGCCTGGCTCGGCGGAGCCCTTCTGCTAGAGCTGTCTCAATGGCGCGCCGCAGCAGAGAGCCTGCAACGGGCGCAGATTGTTCTAGAGAAGCTCGCAGCTAATGTGCCGGAGGATGAGCGCCATGTTTACAGGCTGAAGGTAAGTTGTAGATAAGAGTCCAAGCTTAGCTTTGCATTTGTGTGAGTACATACCTACCTACCTACATACACAATGCCTTAGTTATGCTTTGCACTTGCAGAGTGTGCGTACATGTAGCCATATATAATCTTATTCCTCTATGACGTAGCGTAGATGTGCGTGTCGGTCTAAAACGCGACGCGTGGACGTACTTATTTAAGGTTTATATTTTTATGAGAACTACCCTCAAATTGATCTTTAACAATACTGGTTAACTGCAAGAGAATGCTATGTTGGATTAATGGGACAATAAAGATTTACTTACCTTATGTAAAAGAACTTTGGGATTGATATGGCAAAGTTATTTTGATGTTTTTTGCTTAGCGTAGTTCAAAGTGGTTTCAATTTGTCAGCTATATTAGACACCACAATCACGAATGGTCTTTAGTTCTCTCGGACGTCCGTCGGTGCTATAATTCTCTCACATTCTGCCTATAATGTGAACACAACACATAGTGACTCAATCCAGTAAATATTATTTGATACTGGCGGCCGTCCACGACTTCGTCCGCATAAATTGTAGAATTCCCGTTCCCGTGAGAATATTGGGGAATCCTACCTTAGTGAACCTATACGTCAAAGGAAGCCATGGTCTACTAGATGACGTTTCTAGCTCAAGTAATAATTCAGGACTTGCGTTGATAAATTTTAATCAGGACATGTTACGTTATTTTTGATCTCACTATTTATAGAATTATTTATGGATCTTTGTCTAATGTTTGGTAGGTAGAAGAGCTAAAGCCGAGCCTGCGTTACTGCGCCTACAACGTGGGAGACCAGACGGCTGCCGGCGACCTGGTGGCCATGCGCGGACAGGGCCTTATCGATAACCTGGACTCACTGATGGCTCAGGCTAAGTTAGTGATGTTTATTATTCATTCATTACAAAAACTTAAAACTAGATATAACGTCCCACAAAACCGCTTGCGCCCTTTGACTGTGGATACATGGAATGCTCTATGTTTCTACCTAGGCGTTTTAAACGCATTCACTGCGATCCACTACGTATTTGTCTGATCTAGTATGTTTTTTAGAGGTGTTGCCGCCTTTTATGCGTCCTGATACGCGTTAAGCTGACGTCAGTATGCTAAGTAAATCTGTCGGCAGTGAGTGTTAAACTTAGCAGCGGCTTTACCTGCTACGAATAAGGAAAGGCGAAGAATCTCTAAGGCGATAATCTACATAGCAACTTGTCACTAATCACCTGTCCCCGCTATGCTAAACTTGGCTGTGTGATCTTGTTATGATGCTGTAGTTCTGGCTACACCATTTTTGGGAACACAGCCGTTTATCGACGGCCGATTGGTCTAGTAGGTAGTGACCCTGCCTGCGACGCCATAGGTCCTGGGTTCGAATCCCGGTAGGTGCAAACATTCATATGATGAATATATATCGATGTTTGTTTCCGAGTCACAGATGTTTCCATACTTATCTATGTATTTATATACCGTTGCTTAGTATCCACGACACACAAGACCTTAGGGATCTTATAATGTGGGATTAGGTTAATGTGTTGTGTAGTGTGTGAATATTTATTTATATTTATGTAATGTATTATTTGTGTTTTCACAATAACAACATTGTAATTTGCAGAGAGTCTCGGTCGGGCGGCATGCACGAAGTGGAATGGCGCGGGCGCCGCGTGTCCGTTCGGCCGGAGAAGGTGCGGCTGTTCCTGCGCGAGCTGCGGGAGCTCGACCAATCAGTGGCCGATGCGCCCGCGCCTGACGCCAAAATCGCCATCTTGGAAAACATCCTCATCGACTGCAAGGACGCCATTTCCGCGCTGAAAGACGAACTCAAAAGCGATCCGAAGCTAAAAACTCCATCGGAAACACAAATTTCAGCGTTCAACCATCTTCTAGCATACCTGATGTATCTACGTCTCATGCGAACGATTCAGCGTAACAATCTGTTGGTGCAACAAGCTGAGGAGGCTCGTCGGAACAACACCTCCATGGATGGAAAGAAGGTCCGGCCTCATGACTTGACGAGGCTGTATGAGATCATTCTGCAGAACTACACCGAACTCCAACAACTGCCCGGATTTGAAAACGATGAGGAGTATCAGAAGGAAATCGAGACCCAGATGAAGGCGTATCGCGCTTTCCGCTGCTACTATATCGCTCAGGTGCTGACCGGGTTACGGCGGTTCAGGGAAGCGTTGGCCATGTTGGAGAGATCTACGACATACGCAGCGGAATCCTTAGCCAGCAACCTTCAAGATAAGGAACTGCTGGATAAGCTCCAGGTTTTGAACAAAGATATCGAGAGCTGTCAGTTTGAAGTCCACGCGGATTCAGTGCTAGAAGACGACGACGAAGATGAGGATACCAAATATTCCAAATCTTACAAGGACAAGAAGCCTCTTGTCGATCGTCTTGATGACTATCGTGAGGACACGCAGGTGTTGACGAAAAATCCGAATTTGTACAAAATGCCGCCCCCGATGGAGGCGATTCCTTGCAAGCCGCTGTTTTTCGACTTGGCGTGCAATTTCGTGGAATTCCCTAACTTGGATGACAAGACTGGTGCAGCTGATAGTAAAAAGCAAGGCGCAGGACTCACCGGTCTTGTTAAAGGATTCCTTGGCTGGGGCAAGAGCGATAAGTGAATGTTGCACAAATATTGTAAAGCGTTTTGAGGTGGACAGAAAAATATATAATCTATGTATATGGGACTTTTTGTTAATTCATTGCAAACATTCATTAAATTTAAACCACCTTGCTCGGATAACAATGTTTTAATTTTTCCGATATAAATTACGTGATTACGGTATCTTTCCTGTTCTAGGGCAAGCATGAACTTATTTGAAATACATAAAGTGACGATTACGTTACGAGAAGTGCGTACTACTGGTTCGAGATGCACCTGCGTTTTATAGGACTACCCAAAATTCGAATTTAAATTTAGGTCTTTTGGCCAAATAAAACAAATGACCTGATTTTAACAAAAGTATTTTACTCAAACTAAAAGTATTGGTTGTTCAGCTATTAATAGTACAAAAATATAATCAATTTTAACAATGTAATAGTATTATACATAGTGTAACATTCACATTGCGTAATAAACTCACATAAACTTTGATTGCGTTACTGCGGGTATTATATAACATGTCGGTCGATGTCAAAAGGCAAATTCGTAGCTAAAAGCTATACTATAGTTACAATGAATCGGGCTTTATTCACTGATGTTATGATACAATAAAATTGTAAAGTTATAATAACGTAACTTATAATTTTAAGATCTTAGAAATAAATTATTAATCCCACTAAAAAAACTATTTACTACTTGGGATCATACTATTATTATGATATGAAACATATTTATATGAATTTGCGTTGATTCGATTTTTATTACAAAGCAATGAAACGAGCCCAGTTATGATAACTATCAATAATTATTACTCTATTAACGTTAACCCTGATTAATTAAAGCACAATATATTATTATTTCTTTTCTTGGGCACTCTGTTAACGTCTCATTTGATTAAATAGCAAAGTCCAGAGAACCTAATTTAAACTGAACCTTAGTGATCAAATAATAAATAATGCTATAATGTCCGTAAATTATTTATACAAACTTAAATTTTGTGAATATACAAAGTGTAGAAATAGTATTTAACAAACACAAGAATTTGAAAAGTGAAATCTAAAAGTCTTAACTAATATTCAAGCAATATACAGGGGGCAAGAAGTAGTCGTAAATTTTAATTCATCTATAATTTGTTCTACTTCTAGAGAGCCAATATAAAGGTCACGAAAAGGCAGATTTACGGAAAGCCAAGAGTTCAAAACAGCTGAAATTGTTTACATTGCTTATATTTGACGAAACAAATGTCTTTACTCTGCCTCTAATCTGCATATACCATAAGGTTAATACTATTTGTACACGTTGTTATAAAAACACAGTATTAGTTGCGGGCAGTATCACAAAGACAGTATCTAGCGACTACTGCAAACCTAGCGGCGCAAGTACGAGACCAACAGCGAAAGACCAACGACGCTAGAACCAACTATTAACGCTAGTGAGGTACCAAAGGCGGCCAGTGAGCTGACTCGTGCTGCAAGCGATCCGATTGGGCCAACAACTGGCCACAAGTCGCACAAACGACCAACGACACGTCCCTTCCCACAACCAACTCCTGTTGTTTGGCTATATCCGGTAATAAGGCCACTAAATCTGGAAATACGTCATCCAGTTTCGAGCCCATAGCCTCATTGCAGTGCTTGTAAAAGTCATCAGCGCCGATCATATTGTCGCGGAATGCGCGAGACGCCACTTTGAACTCTTCAACTGCCTCCGCACTGCCTAAAGCGTCGACGAATTTCTTCACCAAAGCCCTGTTTCGTTGCTCGAAGTCAGGAGGTTGTATGTACGTATGTACCGGAGCGGAGAAGGTTTGTCCGGAAGAGTTGGTGAAGGTCATTCCGTTGCACTCGGGACGCGGTTTGAAACCAGGTGGGGCGCCATTTGGGGCCTTCTTCGTTTTACTCGCCACAGCTCCTTTACTAATTTGCGAATAGTCTTTAGGCGCTTTATTAGATAAGGGGACCCCTTTGCTGAGTGTCGGGAAGTCTTTTGATGCCAAGGCGAAATCCCCGTTGCCTCCGTTACGTTCCTTCTCAGGTTTGACTATAGTGTCGATAGTTTTGATTTTTCTACCTGCGACGGGAGCGGCCGCGTTTATGCTTGACTCTCCGTAAGACATCTCTTGTAGTATCCTCTTATCGTTGAGTCCGTTCACTTGAGGCACTTCAATGTTCTCCTTTTTGGAATCATTGTCCAAATTCAAATTGAATTGCTTCTTTTTCTCCTTCTTGCTAAGCTTAAGGTCTGGTGGGGTATTTAACTTGGTGGCGGTAGTTGATCGATTAACAGTTGAACCGCTGCTTAAACGGTTAGGAGCACTCGTTGGAATTGGAGTTGGGGTCTTCTTGTTTTTTTTATTATTGGGTAGCGTTGGGAAGTCAGCTACAGGGTTGAAAGATGGCGTGGTTTTTATCGGTGCTGGTTCTGGCTTAGGTCTAGGCTTTTCTTTCTTGACGGAGATCCATTGAGGGGGGGCTGAAGGGGCGCTAGAGGTAGAAAGGGCGGGGAAAGCTTCGGAGCTTAGGGGAGCCTTCTTTGGCTTTGAGCTGGTCTGATTGCTCTTCATTGCTTTCATTTCTTGGCTGTTTATCAATGTCACCTGAAATAATGTGTAACCTATACATATAATAAAAATGTAACGATTTTTGGAATGTTTGTCGGCTTGTCTGTGCATTTGTGCACGCTAATCTCAGAAACGGCTGAACCGATTTAGATGCAGTTTTCAGAAATATATTGTGACAGGTCCCACTTAACATATTACTTTTTATCACGGGAAAATGTTTTCATACCGGATAATTTCGATATTTTCTTTTTTCTGTAATCCACGCGGACGGAGTTGCGGGCATCCAATATAAATAATAATGTAAGTACCCCTCATCATATTGAAGTTCTCTTAAAAGGGCCTCTACATCATGGCTACGGCCCCCGATTCACGCCTCAAAGGACCGGGACTCTGCAGTCCCGTGAACTTCCTACCCCCACCCCCATAAAATGCAGCTATCTGAAGCATATAAAATGGAGAGCCATTAGTAGGAATAAACTTGAATTAAAAGGTGGAATATCCCGAGTAGCAAATGTTGGTCAGTGATTTACTTTTATACCGCCCTACGTAATCGACTTTCGCAGTTGCAGGTCCTCATATAATACATCGTCTCCCCTTATTTTATGATTAGCACCATGATTGAAGCCTACATCAGTATGCTTACCTTCGGCGGCTGAATAGTCCCAGCGCCCACACTAGGATGGTCGTCCCTATTGCCCAGCGTTGGGAAGTCGTCCTCGCTCAGTGGACTGCGCTTGGCTTGAGGCACGGATATCCGGTTAGAACTGGTCTGAGTTAACCGGAAGTTACTGGCGCTTGCTGGTTGGCTATGCAGCTGGATCGATACACTTGGCTTTGCTGTAAATAGAAGGTTTTATACGTTTTTTTTATTTCGCGTTATAATGTAAAGCTTACATTTCATAAAATAATATACATATCTATATCACAAAACAAAGTTTGCCGAAGCTGATCATCATCACTATGACTACATACATATTATAAAATAAAATCGTCCCGCTGTCTGTTTGTCCCTGTTTTAGATCTTTAAAACTATGCAACGGATTTGATGCGGTTTTTTAATAGATGGAGTAATTCAAGGGGAAGGTACGAGTGCAATGCCCGCGGAAGAAGTCGTGGGCGGCCACTAGCTGGTTATATTATAACAAAAATGACGTACAATTTCTGACTATAGTAGCGGCGGCGACGGCAGGTCTGGCGGGCCGCGTGGAAGGCCCGGCGTCTCCCAGACCGAGCGCCGGGAAATTCTTGTCTGTGCGCGCTAACGATTCCGCTCCTGCAAATTAATAAATGAATAAAGAGCTCTGTACTTGACGGGCGGGCCGGGCAGTAAGCCGCGCGGGGTCACTGACCTTTGTACTTGACGGGCGGGCCGGGCAGTAAGCCGGGGGGGTCACTGACCTCTGTACTTGACGGGCGAGTCGGGCAGTAAGCCGCGCGGGGTCACTGACCTCTGTACTTGACGGGCGGGCCGGGCAGTAAGCCGGGCGGGGTCACTGACCTCTGTACTTGACGGGCTGGCCGGGCAGTAAGCCGGGCGGGGTCACTGACCTCTGAACTTGACGGGTGGGCCGGGCAGCAGACCGGGCGCGGGCGGCGCGGCGGATAGGCGCGGGAAGTGCTCGTCGCTACCGGTGTCAATGCGCGGCGCGGGCGCAGGTGTCGGCGGTGATATAGACTCGTCTAGCTGGCTTTGACGTTCACGCTCTCTGTCCCTGAACATAAAAAAAATGTTACTTTACCTATATGCAACAGTAAGTCACAAAGAAAAAACGTTTCATGTAAACAAACAAGTATTTTTGAGTGCACCTTTTGTATGGAGTAGTATTATCAGCCTAGATGGTTTACACAGAAAGATATCTAAATCTTACCTAGGGGCACGTGTGACGACAGGATGCGGCGTGATGTTGAACTGCAACTCCAGCGTGCGAGCTTGCCGCGCCGCGCCCCGTGTCATGCCACGTCCGTGCACTGTCGCCTTGTGCGCTACACAGGTATTAAACCTCTTTAAGACAGTAAAATTAATACCAACCAATACAATAAATGTAAGCCATAATTGCCTTTCGCTAAGCCTCTGTTGAATGAAATTGCAAATCCTTCCAGCACAAATATAGTTAAATTGATTAGTCAACTTGCTTCTCAATTAAAAGAAATATGCACCTTTAAGATCAATTTCACTTCTGAATACTGCCGTCAAATGCTGCCCAGCACAATCGCCTTCCTCACATAGGAAGTGGTCTGTGCGGAAATGATGTGCGAGAGCGGAATGTGATGCATAGTACAAGTTCTTTCCATCTGCATCACATAGATGGCAGTAGAGGTGCTCCTTGCGCAAATGCCGGTACAACTCGTCTGCATCCATGAATCTCTCTTCACAGAACTCACATAGGGGATGGCCTCTGTGAAAAAAGATATATTAGTTTACCTATTTGTTAGTATTTTGTCTAAGTTAGACAAAAATTTATTGAATGTTACCTGTGAGAAGTATTGTCAAGATCACCTTTCCGTCTATGGTGAGCGAGCTCTTGTCGAGTATAACATCTCCTCTCACTGGTAAATATCTATAAATTACATTACAGATTTCATTCAAAAGTATGAAATATTTTGAACTGTAATAAATAAATAAGGATCACATATATGTTGTATAATGCACATCATGAAATAAAATGGCCAGTTTCATTGGCCATATAATCTTTCATGTCTTAACCTTAGTTCAAAAAAGGCACACAAAAGTTTGAATGTTATCTATCTCAGTAACAAACTTGGAAACATACACTTTTATGTGTGGAAACAAGCCATGAATACAAAAAATTGTTACCTTTAGATGCTTAACACAGAGATCACAAAAATACTTCTCATGGACTTTTCTCATGTGATCACTGAGTGCACTGAAGACCCTGAATGGTGGTAGATTATCACATAAGCTGCATCTGTTTTCCAAAAGGGTATCATACGCCTTTTTAATTTCCTCATTGCAGAACCCAATTTTGTACTGCCTTTCAAAAAGTCTATCTGTGAATACCTTATTACGGAGCTCTTTGTAGGGTAGAATACTATCCGTAAACACAACCTACAAATGTAAAGGGTAATTAGCTTTTTTAATGTACTTACATATTACACCACATTATGACAAAACCCTCGGGTAACCTGGGGATTCACCTAATTAAGGCTATGATTATGGTTTGGGCATGTTTAAACTTACCCTCCCAAGAACATTCCGGCATATAGGGCATTCATTTTGCAGGCATAGAACCCGCATTCGTGTTGAACATTCAAAACATACGGGATGGTCACATTCACCTATCGAAAAATACTGTACGTTCTTAAAACATACTACACAGGTAGTGTTGTCGTTCGTGTGTGTATCGGCCATTGTTTGTGATTAACAGAAGGTTGCTGAAATACAACAAAATTCTCATGACAAGAAATTATATAAAATTAAAATGATTATGAAAATATAACTTACGTAGTAGGTACTTATGTGAGATAGTAGAAGGAAGGACGAAAATTTCTCAGTGCAATCGAGCAAATTGACACATTGTCGAGGAAGACGACTTTATGTTACGTCAATTACTTACTTTCGTGGTTTGCTACCTACTGCGAAATATATTGAATTGTATATTTGTCTCTGTCTTACTCATCGTCTTTTCGGTATGCTATTTCTTTCTGGAAACAAATAAATATTAGTAAAAGAGAAGGCCGCAACACGCAGACCGCGGCTGTTGGTGTTGCCATAATATTCAAAATCATAGACTTACTCTCTTTTCTCTATGAACAAAATGATTTCAAAATACTCACCCCTAATTTCAGGTTTAAAACAACCTCAACTAACTGTTCAATAAACTGTTTTCAGGACCTAAAATAAGGCTTGATGGCCGTAGCCAAACTAGATACTTCCCTCAAGCAATATTTATACTAACCATATCGTGACCAAATCATGTGTATAATTGGCTTAATTCCTGTTAGTTGTTGTTTGACGGACTGTGTATACAGGGTGTCCAAGAACCTGGCGTCCAACTGGATTCCCACGATGCCCCAAGTTCTAACAGTACTCAGAAAAATATTTTAAAAAATCCACCCCATGTACTTACAGAATTATACTGATTTCAAAAAAAAGGGGGAAATGAGCACCCTGTGACATACTTTTGAATGCTGTGACTGCTAATGCTGATAATTTCGATATTTATTGGAGGTTTTGTAATCTAGGGTATTGCTGTGTCTAAATAGAATGTAAAAATAAAGTACTTATTGTACCATTTTAAAATAAAATATTATTTTAACTAAAGGTGATATGGAAAACTATTGAATTTCGCAACTTTGACCGACTGTAGTGTAAAAAAAATGTACCAAAATAGTATGGCAAGTGACGTCAAATTTTGACGCGTTTATTCCTCTTTTTAAAAAGGTATAATACTTACACATTAATTTGAAAAAAAAAATTTTTGATAATATTTTTACTCAACAACCCAATTTTTACGATGTCTTACAGAATTCTTAGAAAGAAAAATTTACGACGAATTGAATCTAACCTCTAAAGAATTACTATTGTATGCTCATAAAAATAACAACAGGCCTCTCAAAAAACAGGTTAGACCGTAAGGGACGGTATGTGCATGCATCTCACCATAGTGATTCGTTATTACAACAGGAGGGAGCAAGACAGAAACTATCTTTGCGATTTGCTGGTTCTTCTTTATGGTACCCCATTATTCAGGTAAGAGTGAGGGAGAAAAAGGTTAGAGGTGCGAGTGAGATAGATAGTGACGCTATCTGGGATCGTGCTATTTAGGATAACAGTACGGTCAGTACGCGTCACTGCCTCCTGCCGTTACTACGCACCTCTCTCTTATTGTTACCATTGATCACGTACTACGATTTAAAGCTTTGTTTATTGGACTCGATTACTCTTTGTGCTCTGGACTTTGAAACGAACTCTTTACGACGACCTTTGCCTGTGTTTGGACAGTTTGTGTTTTGTGTGTGCTACCATGGCGACCTACACTCCGCAAGAATACGCAAATATGCACTACATTTATGGAGAATGTAGAGGTAATGGACGAGCTGCAGCGAGACTTTACAGAGAAAGGTATCCGAGGGCTACGCGATATCCCGACCATCGAGTTTTCATTAATGTGCACAGATCACTATGTGACGGGCGGTTCCCCAATCAAGTAGCTGGTGAAGGACGACCCGTAAATGACTTCATACGCGATGAAGTTTTAGAGGCGGTGTCGGCAAATCCAAGCATCTCTGTGCGAGGAATAGAAGCTGATACGGGGATACCGAAGAGCACAGCACACAGTATTCTCCAAAAAGAAGAATATCATCCGTACCACGTACAGCGAGTGCAAAGTCTTTTACCTCGAGACTATCCGAGCCGAGTCGCGTTTTGTGAAACAATCCTGCAAAAACATCGAGAAGACGAAAACTTTATCGACAAAATTTTGTGGTCAGATGAATCAACATTTAAGAAGGATGGCTACATGAACCTACACAACTTGCACGAGTGGCATGTGGAAAATCCGCACTTGATGCGAGAAGATAGATCCCAGTACCGGTTCAAAGTGAACATGTGGACCGGTATTCTCTGTGGGAATATTATTGGTCCATTTGAGATGCCCGAGAATTTGACTGGCGAATCATATTTAAATTTTCTTCAAAATGATTTGCCAAACTTACTAGAAGAGACCCCACCAGATATGTGGTTCCAACACGACGGCTGTCCAGCACATTTTCGCGTATCCGTTAGAGAGTTTTTGGACGAGCAATACCCGAACAGGTGGATTGGGCGATCAGGAACAATCCCGTGGCCAGCCCGCTCACCTGACTTAAATCCGCTGGATTTTTTTTTTCTGGGGAACTATGAAGGAGCTCGTTTATGCGAAGCCCATTAATGACATCGCTGACCTTCGTGAGAAGATAACACAAGCAGTGCAGGTGATACGTCAAAAAAGTTACTCGCGAAACATAAAGCGGTCCTTTTTAAGGAGAGTGAGAGCTTGTATTGCCGCGGGTGGTCAACATTTTGAACATTTATTGTAATAAAATATCTTTAAACTAACATTCTTTGCTTTTATTCTACTGGGAACCCATCTACCTGTGTGTATTTCCTTCTTGCTCACTCTTGGAACCGAAGTAAATAATAGTAGTAACATAACAGTTTCTAAGATAAGAAAGGGTCCGACAGTTACCGTTAGTAGGTAGGCACTTCGTAAAAATTGGGTTGTTGAGTAAAAATATTATCAAATTTTTTTTTTTCAAATTAATGTGTAAGTATTATACCTTTTTAAAAAGAGGAATAAACGCGTCAAAATTTGACGTCACTTGCCATACTATTTTGGTACATTTTTTTTACACTACAGTCGGTCAAAGTTGCGAAATTCAATAGTTTTCCATATCACCTTTAGTTAAAATAATATTTTATTTTAAAATGGTACAATAAGTACTTTATTTTTACATTCTATTTAGACACAGCAATACCCTAGATTACAAAACCTCCAATAAATATCGAAATTATCAGCATTAGCAGTCACAGCATTCAAAAGTATGTCACAGGATGCTCATTTCCCCTTTTTTTTTGAAATCAGTATAATTCTGTAAGTACATGGGGTGGATTTTTTAAAATATTTTTCTGAGTACTGTTAGAACTTGGGGCATCGTGGGAATCCAGTTGGACGCCAGGTTCTTGGACATCCTGTATAATCAAAGGTCCGATCTCGTCTGCTCTGGCTGCTCGGGCTGCTCCACGCGTACGGTTTGACACTGGCAAAATTCGAAAACCGAGCGAACACCGAACAAATAAAAATAAAAAATGTGAATGTCGGTTTGCCCTAAAATTTCAAAATTAAACGGATTTAAAATATAAATAAAATACGTTCGCTTCCGAGAAAGTTTCTATTATTTTGTCGAATATGTTCTAATGCAAATGCATGTATGGTTCAGTGTGTAGTAAGCCTATAATTCCGTACATGTACGTGAAGAAAACTCCCACTCAAAACAATGTATTTTGAGGTAAGTCATAACATAATTCATAACTTTGTTCATTGTTTTTTTTTTCGGTTAGAATAATGATAGCTATATAACGAAAACATTAATTAATTTCCAACTTCTAGATTGAAAACACCCCTGAACACATCAGGAAAGCTCGACGCGTTGAAAATGTAAATAAAGCTTCCCCTAAAGAAGAATGCCCCCGGCTTGTACTAGCACCTTTTTCTAGGCCTCCACAAGTTGTATTTGAAAATGTTCTTGTTGGAACCTCATGTGAAAGAAATTTGGAAGTTTTAAATCCTACAAAACAAGTTCAAGAAGTAAGTTACTCCAGTTATATTGACTATTGATAAAATTGGCAAGTTTTAAGTATGCCTATCATTTTGGATTAAAATAGAGTATCCAATGGCAGTCCTTTAAGCTTAATTATGTCGTTTTTTATGAAGAGGATATTAAAACTGTACCAAATAACATAAACTTCATTATTACAAGCTTTTATTTTTGTGATCATATTGTTTATATTGTATAAACAAATTTTAGATAACACTTGGTCGGAGCCTACCACCTGGGCTTGTGATAGAATTACCAGGAGAATGGCTGGTACTAGAACCCGAGACATGTTACTGCCTGACTATGCTGTGGACTCCAACACAGCCAACAGCCTTAAGAGAGACTATAAGGTTTACTAATGAAAATAGAGGAAGATATGATGTCATTGTAGTGCTTAAATCTGTTATGGTAAGTAATTTACAAGGTTTTAAAGCAGCAATTTCTTGCTTAGTCATAAATAGGTATAAAAACAGGATAAAAATCCGGGATAAAAACATTTTCCCGGGATAAAAACTAGCCTATATGTTAAGTGGGACCCGTCACAATATATTCCTGAAAACTGCATCGAAATTGGTTCTGCTGTTTCTGAGATTAGCATGCACAAACACACAGACAAACATAAAAATTTAAAAAAATCATCGTTTTGGGTTCTATTGCGTTGATAAAGGTCTCCTATAATATTTTTTCTCATATATCTTCAATGTCCAGACAGCGATCTGTAACATTTTTATTATATGTATAGTTCAGTTTAACAGCTTAACAGTAACATAACTTAATATATTTATATTAACTGTATTTTAGACCAACTCATGTATAATTCTAATACTTAAAATGTGAAAAACCGCGAACTACACTTTAAAAACATCACCAAAGTCATCAAATCATTGAACCTCACAACTCTGAAAGAACGTAGAGAACGTGGAGATCTTATTGAAACATAGAAAATTCTAACACAGAGATATGACAAGATTTTCATAGAATGTTTGAGCGTAATAAAAATACAAACCTACGAGGTCATAATTTCAAACTTAGCACAGGCATCTCACATAGCAATCCCCGCAAAAACTTTATTACCAACAGGGTAGTGAACCCTTGGAACAAACTACCAGAAGAAATGGTTTTGGCACCAAGTGTCAATAATTTCAAAAACAAACTTGACAAACACATTAAAGAACATAGAAAAACCTAAGAAGAGAACATTCAGATACAGGCAAAATCAGTTGCCTCAACTGCCTGCCTGTTTACATATATAATAATAATAATAAAATTAATTTATTCAGTCCGCAATGCAATAAGGCCTATGGTGCTGGCTGAGTAGAATTCGTACCACTCCTTGTCTGCCCATGGGTATCGTATGAGGCGATTAAGGGTTTCCGGGAGGTGGGCAGCAGCGCCTCCCATGTTGACAACATAGTCCAAAATACAAACTGCTGTCACCAACCCGCCTGCCCAGTGTGGTGACTATGGGCAAATACCCCCCATGGCGGTCTTGTGGTGTGCCCTGGGGGAGGCCTACGTCCAGCAGTGGACTGCAATATGCTGATGATGAATATGCAATAAGTTGTGTTTGTGTGGATGTTACATACATCTTCTAATTTATTTTACTCTAAAAATATATACTTATACCCATTCATACGGGCTGTATTCCTTAAAATGGGGTCAGAACTGCAGGACTGCAATATGGTAGATTCCGGCAGTCTCGCTTAAACCTAAACGTAAAAAATTAGTCCTACCTGTCCTTTTCTCTCTCAGCAATTTATGTTAAGAACGGAGAGAGATAAACCTGACTAAGATTAGGTTTAGGTTTAAGTGTGACTGCTGGAATCAACCCTAATGTACAAATGATGTATTCTTGGAAAATTATCTCACTGTATAATAATAATAAAATAAGTATGTCATGTAATTTGTTCCTGATTTTTATGAACAACTCTTGTTCACTGCAAATCTGAAATGTTGCTTATATGTATGTACATGATTGGTTTATAGTAAGGGAAATAATGTTTCCACTTTATCATATTTATTTGGTCATACTATTTTTCAGCATGTTAAAGTAAAGCAACTCAAGGGCTTTAAAACATCTCCAGGCAAAATGAAGAAAAAGCAGACAAAAAAATCACCAGTAGCAATTTACAAAAAAAAAGCAGAAGCTATTTACAACAGTACAAAAGTAAAAAAAGTAGTTACTGTACAAACTACACAGCACAAAGTCTTTAAAGCATCAACTAAAGAGAATATTATGTATGATGATAACTCTATGGATACTTATCGTCGTAACAAATGCCCTTTTGACTCTCCCAATAGTTTCGATTTTAATTTTGATACCTCTGAGGTGTTTTCCAACATGAGGAAACCAAATACTGGAACAAAATTCCATACCACTTATGAAAAATCTAATGCAATTACCGACAAGAAAATGAACATTACAGACAACATTCTCAAACCATCAAATAGACAAAAGAGTGAAAACTCAGTTTCTGATATATTTGATAATCTTACTTTTACTCCCCTTAAAACTTTGACTAAAACTGATAAACTGGAAAAGGGCCCCAAAATAATACTCAGTGTGAACTCTGATAGTGAATTTGATGATAGTTTGGATATGAAAACAGGAAATAAAGAGAACCAAACACATTCAATTATAAGTGTGACATCTTCACAGCCACCAAACAGGTGGATGACAATAGATCAAAAAACTCAACTAGATAGTCACATATATTCTGAAACACCAAATACCCAAAACAAAAAGATTCCCAATACATCTTCTCCAAAAGAGATGAATAGTCCGAATTTTTCAATTAATACAGAATTCTCTCGCATCAGCGACTTGTCCTTCTATCCTCAAAGGTTTTCTACTGAAAGAAAACTGTTACCAAAACCTAACAATGATACACACGACCTCATGGATGACCTAAAATTAAATTCCGACACTTACACAAAAGACTCTCCGAATACTCCAGTAGAGCTACCTACAAAGCAAATGTATTTAGATACAAAACCACCTCATTTCTTCTTACGTGATCAATATCCTCGTATGTGCAGACAATCCCTTTTTAGGGAATACCAACAACAAAGAGAAGTGTTTGAGAGAAATAGTCACAGCCACTTTGAACCTAACGTTTGGAGAAATGATCTAAGAGTCGATATAAAGTCTCCCCCTCGATCTCTGACTCCGCCCCTTCAGTCAATCCCGGAAGAGAGCACTCATTTGACCGATACGCAAGTTTTAGAAAAATCAAGTAGGCAAATGGATACATTCACAATAAACAGAACATTTGATAAACTTCCCGAAAGAGCTTCGATCTCCAGTAGACAATCATGGTCCAAGAAAGCTGTCAGGATTGAACCCGAGATTTGGAAGATGCCAGTACCAATTGGTCGAAAGTCGCTTAAGCCGAAAGCTAGTTTAAATACTAAAAAATCTCTTAACAATACCAGTGTCAATACCACGTTTGAAAGTAACAAAACCATTCAAAACATAACCGTTAACCAGATTGGAAATGTTTACTCTCAGTCCTTTACAGTGGACCCATTCCTTTCTACGACTTACTTTTACGACGAAGAGGCTGTCGATAAATTTGAAAAAGAATTCAAGAGATGGCTGAACTGCATACTGACTCCGCCAGCTGACCTCGATAGCAATATCGAACAGAAGATAGACGTTGGTAAAGCCTGGCTTGAAAACAGAAATAAAGATGTGCCTCTTGCTCCTACAAAGGAGTATGTATCCAGTGTTTATCACAATAGTCGTCGTTTAGCGAGCCTTCGTAAATCTGCCAGGGTGTTATTAATGAGTACAGAAATAGCACAAGTCTTCCAAAAACTTAATGCTCAAATAGAAAAGAAATTGATAGCGATTCGAAATGACAGAAATCTACATTTGGATGTTGGTCTCCAAAAAATAATAATGGAAATTTTACTATCGTACAACCCGCTCTGGCTGCGCATAGGTTTAGAAGCTATTTATGGACTAGTAATGCCACTGAAGTCTAATAGTGATATTGAAGGATTGACAACATTTATAATACAAAGAATGTTTAAAAACCCTCATCTAAAAAATAAGCATTCCAAATCAAGTGCTCCAAACATGCTCTTGCCAGCATACATTGAGGCCATAAAAAAGTTTACTTTAAAGAAGTTTTTCATGTTGGTTTATTTCTTAGACCAGGCCAAGCAGAGGAAAATAATTCCTCATGATCCATGTTTATTCTGCAGAAACGCTATCTGTAAAGAAAGTAGGGAAGTTATACTAAGATTTACAAGGGAATTGATTGCGGGCATCGGGGATATAACGAAACATCTTCGGCCTCTTGGCTACGTTGTAAGTCATAAACAATCATATCTAGACGAATATAAGTATGCCGTGCACAACATAGCTGTCGATATAAGAGATGGCGTAAGAATTACTAAAGTAATGGAAATCATCTTAATGAAAAATGGCCTGTTAAATCAGCTACGAACGCCAGCAATATCTCGACTACAAAAAATACATAACGTACAAGTAGCTTTGAATGCTTTAAAAGAAGCCAACTTTGTAATTGTTGGCGAAATTACCGCTAACGACATAGCAGATGGGCATAGGGAGAAGACACTGTCGCTATTATGGCAACTCATACATGTGTTCCGTGCCCCGCTTTTCGAAAAGGCTGCTAATGTAATTCAAACTTGGTGGAGAAAGAAATACGAAGTTATAGTTGAAAAACGAAAAGAGGAGGAGAGACAACTACAAGCTAAGCACCATGCTGCAAGTGTTATTCAATGTTGGTGGCGCAGGATTCAGTACAATCGACTAGTAGAATGGAAAATGCATCAGGTAACTACTGCCACTATTATAATACAAAAGTACTATCGTATGTGGGCATGTAGAAGTAGATTGCGCAAAGTAAAGAGGAGCGTTATGAAAATTGAGGATTGGTATAAATCTATCAAATTGGCAATAGCTGCTAAAAAGATTTTAGACCAGTTGAAAGCAGAAAGGGCAGCCTTACAAGTAAAGTCGGCTGTTCTCATTCAAAGTTACATTCGACGTTGGCTATGCATAAAACGGTTTAAGATGCAGTTGAGAAAAATTATCATAATCCAAAGCGTAATTCGATGTGTCATAGCAAGGAAGTACTACTTACAATTAAAGAAATCTGTTAGATATGTACAACAATATTACCGCGGGAAGATGCAGATGAAGTTAGAGATGCAAAAATT